>CAJINU010000122.1:64605-242442 GCA_905178165.1 Amoebophrya sp. A25 | reverse complement strand
TGATGAATAGGCGTAAGTCTTATTTCCAAAAATACATGCCGCGTGGTCCTCGTCTCGTTCATGTTGACAGGGCAAGGCGCTCTATCGAATCCCAGCAAAGTAACACAGCGAGAAGGAGGAGAAAGGTGAGGCGGACAAGGAAGATGCAAGCAGATGCTAGCGTGTATAGGAGATGACAACTGCGCTCGAATTGAAGCACAAGAACAAGCAGAAAAATAGAGTTTTGAATTGTTAGGCCGGCACTTTTTGCCAACAGCAAAACATCCATCAGGCCGATTCACTACACTGCTAAGTCCCATAAGATTTTGTAAATTAATTGAGTAGAGTGTGCCTTTTAATTAATTAATTAAATAACACAAAATTTCAAGCGGTCGCAGCAAATGTGTTTACTGAAAGAAAAACTAGTTTTAGGGAGGCCTGTTCACGTGATCTACGCTGTTGATAACCTTGTTAATTGTTTAATTTCCTGGTTATTTAGGCTCTTCTCCAGTAAGTCACTTTTCGATGGGCAGGCATGTCATACCCTTGCAGGTTGTAACACTTGCTTTCAGGGCCCTACATTGTTAGGCTGTGCCTTAGTTGTTCTACAGAGGCTATTGCAATATAGTTCTCTCCGATAGTCGTAGTTTTTGGCCGTTGTGATACGGTTTTCTTGCTCCCCCGGTATGTAAGTTTTATAAATGATGTTATTTAAGTAGTTGAATGGGAGGTAGCATGTAGTTCTATGGAAAAAAGAAAAAAAAAAACGACTGGCACTCTGACTTGATCGAGGCCAATGAGCTTGAACTTAAACTTGCACGACAGCTTCGTAGTTCTATGGTTGTTCATGTTCTTAGGGATGCGATGGCGATGAACAGAACTCTGTCTGGGTGCTAGCCGGGTGTTCGTTGGTAGCAAAATATGCACCGCAGAAGCTAGGGATATGGCTCCTTCTCTCCTCTGTGATAAAGAAATTTCGGTGCTGCAGCTTGTGTACCAGAAGTACAACTTCTTCTCGGATACTATCATATTTATTATGAGGAGCCACCTTGTCCCACTTCGGTGTCTTGCTCTTCTAGTAGTATAATGGAATCATGTTCAGTCAACATCCGAGAGAAACAGAAGGAAACAAAGAGTACTTGGTGTACTGTCCTCTGACTCTGAGAGAAAGCGGTTAACCTAGGAAGGTAGAAGTTGTAGCTTACTCTGTGTTCGCGGTGAAAAGTTCAGGATGTAAAGTATAAGGAACGAGAGTGAGTGCTCCAATGTTTAATTTTTGAGATAAGATAATTCCCTCCCCACCCTAAGTCGTAGCCCGACATTTGCACTGTAAATGAGAAAGTTTTAGTTTACTGTTCGTTGCACTCCATCTTGTACTCTATTCGCACGCCTTTCTTTTCCAATTCCTAAGAAACCATAGATTCATCAGGAACTGGTTTGCTTACAAATATTGTCTTCCCCTCATTTAATTGTGAAATTATCATTAAGGTTTTCTTTTCTCTTCCCAAATATCCCATCCCCTCTCACTTCCCGACTATGATCCAAGGAACTGTGGAACTAGTACTTCTCGTGGTTTATCCTGTCCCATGCATGCAAAAATAAGATTTCAAGAAATTTAGTCTCGTCTGCTTTTTAGCAAAAATATGATTTCAGTAAATTTGATCTCGTTTGCTCTCCTGGTGTAGTCTCTCCATAATATTAGCTTGTGTCGTGCTCTCCATAATATTTCAATATCCCACTGTACTTCTCTTGTTTTTAAGAAAATGAAGTCGTCTGCCTCTCCCGACCCTTTCGGGTCTACGGAGAATCACTGCAAAGCACCGAGAACGTTCCGAAGAAGAACGAACGTCTCAGGTCGTAGAAGAAGATCGAATGCGACAGGTGCTTTAATGCTCTTCGGTGGAGGACTCCAAGTCTCAGATCTCATGACTCTCGCTAGTGGAGCCCCAACCAATACTGGCCACGCGCAATGTCCATGCATTACGCCCGATGTTAACCCATGGAAGGACGCAGGGAGTGGGAAAGTAATTCTAACCTTGGATCTACTTTAAAAAATAGTTGTCCGTCATCTATAATTTGCATATACTTATAATTTGCATTTCCTTTGCACAAGTAGCTGTGCCTGCTGTGAAGTTTAGCTCTAGACCCTCATACTTTGTTGTCTTAAATCTTCTATTTTCTTGTTCAGTTAAAAGCACGTGCCGGATTGAAAGATTACTTGTATGACGCAAGCTACGGCTCAACGTATTGTAGTGCATGGGACTCCGATAAGCCACCAACATGTGCCTTAGCAGCTGGAACGGCTATAGCGAACAGACCTGATTGGTATCTTCACATGAGTCCTTAACTTGATATATTTTATTGTGTCTAGTAACGAGGAAAGTCGCTATGCACGACTCGGACCCACCCAACATCATTAAAAAGCCATCGGCGTGACTGTGAAAACTCAACAATTTGAATACTGTTTTTAATCATAGGTGTACCAAACAGTGGTGCTATGTCGATCAGAGCAATTGTGCTGGCGCCTTCTCCGCTACTGCTGGATCATACTTCACGTCCGCAACCACCGTTGCACCACCTGGTGGCGGCGCCGCAGCGACTACGCTTTACTACAGTTACCAAACCTGCGGAGAGAGCAACAGCTTTGTATCATGGGAAAACCAGAACACAGATGCCGGTCGCATGATCACCACAGTGGAGAACACGCTGAAGACCTTGAAGAGGGAACTCGAAACTCATTGGGTGGATTTGAACAAGAGTCTCAGTCCGATCGACAAATCACAATGCACAGCGAGTTTCGATTTGAATTATGATGAAGGGGTTATTATACTTACTAAATCTGGACCACTCCTTCTCCTGCATCAGCACCCTAACAAGCCTTCTCCACCTCCTACACCAAGGCAACTCGTCATGGTCTCCTCTAATCTCCCACTTGTGTCGGCTGCCCTGCAGTCACGCCAGGCAGCATATGGAATGGGGCGAGCAGCGCTATAGATTTCGACAAGACAGGAGCTTTTATGAACGATTCCACGGATTTAGTTTTTCGGTGTATGCATGATGCAGTTAAAACGCAATTCTTGCGAGTAGCGAATACCGAATACGACATGGCCGGGAAAAGTCGGATCGCCTACCTATACATGGGTTTCATGGATAGTACTAAAACTAATCTTTTTTTTATCCTCTTCTACATCTTACTAACTGGGTGTAGGTCTACCTAGTACTAGAAGTGATTTTATTGTCCTTGTCGAATGGAAAAGCACTTCATCTATTTATCTATAAGATAAAGATTCTTTACATGATCAACAGAAGGTGATTACATTCAATGGCCGGCGATGCAGTGGACTAGAGGTACTTACGACCCTCGGTTTCGGCCATGGTATTCGATGATTGCCAGTGGGCCCAAGAATGTCATTGTGGTACTACTACTTCTACTTGTGGATATTTTTATTTCAAAAAAAATTTGGAAAGGACAACTGCCACTCAAAAGAAAGAAAGGTTAGAGGCAAGATTACTTGGTTTTTGTTCCTCGGTAGTACACGGTTATGCATGTTGATGTTACTTGTCGTTCTAAATCTTGTCTTTGAAGAAGAAAAGAACGGAAGTACGAGAAACATATTCATGCTGCGCAAGAACCCTCAACAACTGAAATTTTCAGGTAATCGACATTTCTGGGTCTATGTCACAGCAGAATCGCTTTCCGCTCGCCAAGGAAGCAGCTCAGAAAGTGCTTGGGACGTTGACTTGGCTGGATTACTTCACTGTGATGGCGTTTTCTTCTAGCGTAAAAGGTTTATCCCCGCATCTTGTACCAGCAACACAGGACAACATCAACAACGCGAATAGCTGGATCAACGCGCTGGCGACAGGAGGAACGACTAATTTCCGGGATTCATTATCAAAAGCGTTTGAAATCGGCAAAAGGGCTGCGGTTTTTGATTATGAGAATGGTGTTGAAGATATTTTTAGTGCGTTTTGAAAGTAAGGAGTCGGGGCACTTCCACTTATTATTTATCATGCTTGTTATATAGATATGACTCAGGGCCGAGCGGCCCCCTCCCCTCCCCCCCTGTGGTCTGGTCTGTGGTGGCGCGCCCGCTCGGTGGTCTGGTCTGTGGGGGGGGGGCGTCGCCCCGCGCCCTGGAACATATATAATCATGCAGGAGAGAGTCATTGCCATGTCGTAACCGTGATATGTTCTGAGTGGTAATGTTGAGGTTGCAGTAGATTCTTGCAAAGTATAGCTGCTGATCCTTTGTAGATGAAGTAAGTACTTACAACGCGATCCCGATCAATCTAGCGCTAATCCAAAGGCGGCAGCAGCGATCCAGACCGATGTTTCTCTGCGCAGTGCAAGACTGTCATTCTCTTCCTCTCTGACGGCCAACCCGACAGCTGGGGAGGGAATGATTATGCAACTCTATCCTCTGAAGCTTCCGGAACGGACATCAAGCTTTTTACCTACGCTCTTGGGAGTGGCGCAGATACGTCTGTTCTGGCGCAATTAGCCAGCAATCATCAGGGAGAGATGAAGCAAGTCACGGATGGAGGAAACTTGGTTCCAATTTTTCAATACAATTTACAATACAATTAATAAATATCGCACAAAGTTCAGTGCCGACTGCCTTAAGGGCGTCGTAGTGTTTCGCCACGCTGTTTTCCTTGATGACCTGGCTGCGAAGAATGTCTTTGAGTTGTAATGATGTTGTTGAGTTTCTCCTCCACCTTCTCATTTCCATCATCTCTTTACACTCTTCAATAAAACAATCCTACCAGCCGAACATAATGGCATCGTACTACAACTCGCTTGCGCAAGACCGGGATATCAACCTCGTACGGTGGATGCGATACAAGGATATTGTGTCCGGCACCTCTCTGCTCGCGGGTTGTGTCTCGATCGATGACACGAGGCCTAGCGTACCATCGAAAACCCTTCTCGCAGTGGGTTGCATGGATGCAAATGTCGTTGCCAGTCTGACACAGTTGGAGACTTTGACTGTTAAGAATCTAACAAGTTGAACAGTCGCTCATGATCATGATAGAGTTCTTTAGGTTTATCCACAAATAAGAAACACCTACAGCAGAGTAGTTTATAGCACGCATGGTGCATGGAGTAGCATGGAGTGCATGGAGCGCAGAGCTTTAAGGGGCGCAAGAAGCTCCCCCTTTAGCTCCGTGCTACTCCATGTGATCCATGCACTCCATGCCGTGCGAGCTGTGAAACCTTATAAATTGCTCTGCTACAGGAGACATTGACTTCTCATCCTATGTTAAATCTGACTGCTCAACAGTCAACAACATCTTCTCCCTCTCCACCCATTCCCACTCGCACTCCCGCTCCCTCTAATACCTGCTACATCGATTTCCTGAAAAAGTACGAAGAATCGAGTCGAATGTGTGCGACTGGTGCCAACCCTTTCCTAGAGATGACGAATCTGCAATGCTCTAGGAAATGGGAAACTGTGAAGGCATGCAGTGGTGGCGAAAATTGTCTGGGTGAAGACGAGGACGAAGATGACAGCGTGGATGGTGCGAGGATTGGGATTATCATTTATGATTTACAACTAGGTACTAAAACTAATTATTTGAGCTTCTACTAGAGCTAGTACAGCTATAATAAATTGCTAAAAATAGATTCCATTAAATAGAGCTGCACTGAATTTACTCATTGCATTTGGTCTTTCTCTACTCATGATTCCCCCTCGTCCAGTCTTGATGTAATCCCTCAACAATTTCAACAGCCTCTCTTCAACTAAAATATTATACGTACCCTTTCTAATCGCTTGGCGCCGTTTTCGCCGGAGTCGTTCTCTTGGGCGTCTGTTGCTTCGGCGCTGGTAAGATCTGCAGCAAGTCCAAACAGATGTCAACTCTACCAGGCTCTGCACCAGTGAGACCGAGTGGAGCCACTGCAGGACAGTACCAACAAAATCAGTACCAAAATCAGCAGTACCAACATGGCGGAACAACAGCACAATTCCAAATGCATTCGCCAGCGCCATTTCAGCAGCAACAGATGCACCCCGTCTACGTGGGGGGAGGCCAGCAGCCACAGCATTTGTATCACAGTCAGTTCGGGTCACCGCAGCCCTACGGCAACCAGAACCCGCAGTCAACGCCAGGGAGAGGCCAAGCAGAGCCGATGATTGTTGTTGTGGACAGGTCGAAGGAAGTGGCATAGATTCTTGTACAGCACTGCAGAAGCAGAAATTAACTACAGGTCGAAGGAAGTGGCATAGATTCTTGTACAGCACAACTGCAGAAGCGGAAATTAACTACATCTTCTTCTTCATTATACCATGGACATGAACATACTACATCATTACATTTACATTCATGAGATAACATAATACAGAATCAACCATAGTAAATTTGGCACTTCAAAAAACTCCGGAAAAGCAATTGTACAGAATAGCACTGCTTAGGCAAGAATAAACGCCAACATCTGCCTCGTCCGCTCTTTTTGTTTCTGACGAATGTGAATGTTTACCAGTTTGACCGGGCTTCGTCACACTCACAAATGAAGCTACATAAGTAATGCTCTTAACTCTATTGTATCTAGATGAATTCGCGAGCATGCTGCATCTGGGTAGAAAAGAAGTTGCAAGTTGTACAAAATGTTGAGAAGGAGGCACAAGAACTAAAGAATTATAGGAAAGAGAAACTTTAAAAAGCAGGACTACAACAGAAACGGGCTTGTTGTACCTTCACAGTACTTAACAACTTCTTGGTAGAAAAATGTACTCCAAGGTCAAGCGACGACTCTGATCTGCATTTGCTCTCACCTTTAAAAAGCAACTTCCTGCGAAGCGAACCGCTTCTGCATGTGTTGTATCTATGTGGAGTGTCTTCAAAACGACGAGTAGAGCAATGTTGAAGGCGTCTTCCTCAATGAATTTGAGAACCAAGAATCTTTATGGAGCATTGCAACCTGTAAACAAAGAGATGATAGGTAAAACTAAATGAGAAGAGATAGTACTAGAGAAGATGGATGCGCCGTTCTTGTTGAGCTAGTAGTTCTATCATCGTCAGCGTGGCGGTGGCCCTATTCAGCTCACGCAAGAGTTTGTTCTTGTTGCTACTTATTTTGTTGTTGTGGTTAAGTTTTGAGTTTGACAGTTTGAATATCATGAAGTTTTGATAAAGAACGAGTCAAAAAAACATGTCTGGTCTTCCCTTCCCCACGTCTTCTGCTACGCCAGCTACTTCTTCGGGGTCGAAGAAGAAGAAAAAGATATGGCCTCCCGATCTCGCAGAACGTATGCTGGGAGCGCCAAGAGGTACATCTTCGAACTCGCCATTTACAGAGGAGCAAAGGAGCCCAGGCAATGTTAAGGGTAGGTTAAAGGTGCTTTTCTTACCGCTTTTTATGCCTCTCTCCCTTAGGTGGAGAAAGGCATAACAAGCGGGGTAAGCGAGCACCAAAAACCTACCTCTAATAATGCAAGCGCAATGGGTAATATGGCTTCGCGACATGACATAGCGTCTCGACATAAGAGTGCTCCTCATTTAAGGCTCAATACATTTCATTTCCAAGGGTCATTTTTTGCGCTCTGTTTGTTACTGTTCCCTTCTATCATCTTGGGATTCACATTCAGAAGAAATGAGTTGAAGAAATGAACTGTTTCGAGCTCTAACTCATGCTCAAGAAGGCGATGCATCAGCCTTCAGTATGCGGACACCGGACGAGGTGCAGCGAAAGCTGATTCACATGGAACGACGCGCCATAAGACATGCATATAAAACCATTTTTGCCGAGGATTTGCTCTACTTCGTCGAAGAGCAAGGCAGAACACAGGCGCAGTACTGGGCGACGCAGGTATCTTTATCATTTTGAGTCGAAAGGCAAAATATGGTATCTGTATCATCTAAATGTGAGAAGGAGAAGCGTTAGTTGTACGGACTAAGTGTAGCATTGAGTAAATGTATCTATCAAAACACTCCTCAGTGCGACAAGCGAGATGCTAGTATCGAATTTTTGATGCTGAAGTTGAAGGAAAAAGACGCAAGTTGCAGGATCATAAGACGCAAAGCGGTGAAAGATGGTCTACCTCTCGTGGCCAACGCTCCTCAACCGGCACTTTTACCGTTATGCTTCATCTTGGTTTACGAGAATAGAAGTATCTATGATCTGTAAATCTGAAGATTATAATCCTCGTCGTATCAGTCTCTACAGAAAGATGAAATTGGAGAAATCCATAGCAAAATTTCGATTTCCTCTAATGCCCATGCAACAATTCCTGAAAGGTCTAGACCCTAGCAGTGCTCCTGCAGCCCCGGACACCAGCTACTTTGCCCAACGACATCCAAACGACAGTGGCGGAGGTAGTAGCTCTAGCACATCAGCTGCTCCTGCACCTGTAGTAGCATCACAACTTTCGCCGTCTGCCTCTGGATCTGAAGGAAAGGCCCCTTCTATGAAATCTCCAGCTGCTTCTCTCTATGCTGATGATGGGAGCAAAAGCACACGAGTAGCGCCAGTACCTCGCAGATTGCGTATGGAATCGACGCCAGCTGCTCAGGCTAAATTTTTAGGAATACTGGCGTTACCTATTGAATTTGAAACAAAAAAATTTCGGTTGTATCATCTATCCTTGATGCTACAATCCACTTTGAGCCAAGCAGGAAAGACAGACTCACCGTTGGAATAAAGAGAACATCATAATATCACACCTCTAACCAACGCGGAAAACACCGCTGCCCCTGGTGCTTTAGAAAGCTCCAGTTCCGCGAGCAGTGCGGCGAGTGATGCCTCATTATCAACAGGGGACGAGAAGGAGGACCATCAAAGTGGTGATCTCAATGTAGATGAAGATGTAGAAGTCGAAGGAAGACGACAAGAATTCCAAGAAAAACCTGATGTCTCCGACGTTACCACGTCAACAACCGCAGATACAGGTGACCCAGATCGAGCTAAAAGCGCAGCAGAAGATCCTCCCAAACCCTCGGAAAGTTCCTACGCCTGGTGGCCAACCGAGATAGGTACTCTAGTGTCTGAGACAGCTAGTGAGCTAACTTCAATGGTCCAGGAAGCAGTGGGGGGACTCAGTGATTCCTCTGTGGTTAATATAGTACCTGCTACTGCTAGTGGCACTGAAACAACTTCTGCTGGAGTAGGAGGAGATGGAAGTGGAACAGGAACAGTATGTGTAGCACGCGACAGAGACCATGACGAGGTCCTGAACCTGGAATTAGACAGAAGGGTTGACGAAGGGCTGCTTTCGCAGTTGGGAGACTATGAGGTACTACGATGAAGTTGAGGAATTGGTAGTCCATGTTGCCTAGAGCATTTATTATATCGAACAAAAAACTTCTCACTTACTTATGCTCAACATCGATGTAAAAAAAGTTCCGTCTACATCTAGTATTCCACATCACCGCGCCCAGGTCGTCAACATGAACGAGCATCGATGTCTGCTAAGCCGTTATGACGCTCTGAGTCGCAACTACAGAGCCCTAGAGAAAGAGTCTCGACTGCAGAAAGCAACGATCACCGACCAACGTTCCAAAATCGGAGGTCTGGACGCATCTCTTCAAGCCCAAGACCGCATCATCGAGAAGCTAAGAGCAGACTTTCGAGAAGCCATGGCTTCTGCATCGTCCAGGACGCGCTCTAGCAGTCCCGAGAAACAGCCGATAACAGCCAAAGCACTCGAACAAATCGCGGCTTCGCCAGGGACCACTAGTACGAGTATGACGACAACGTCAGCGCCAGCGGGTACAGAACATCAACGGGGGTTTGCATCATCATCTCCAGGCACTACCAACGCCAGCAGCAGTGCGACACCAGGTAGCAGTTTTTTCCAACCTGGCGAATTTCGCGTTGGCAAGACGAAGGTCGACGACTACCTCTACATCGAAGAGCTAGAGCGCGAGATAACGAAGCTAAGAGCGGAGTTGACAGAACGCATGCGAGCAGCGAAAGAGGAAGCAGAAGCGGATGACGTCGAGGATGACCTTGTAAGGTTGTCGTCAGGTTCTGTAGTAGAAGCCCCTAGCGGAAGCAAAGGCTCTTCGAGTGCGAGGCTTAGTGGAGGTCGTGGGGTAAGAGGGAATAAGAAGTTATGAGATGGAAAATGATTTCGATAGATACAGATAGCTGGAGCTCTTTCTTGATATTGTTTGACGAGGCACCAGGATTGATTTTGATTTGAAGTACTTACGAAGTTATGAGTGGGAAATATATGATTTTGATTGATAGCTCTTAGATATTGTTTGACGATGCAGGATTGACTTGAAGTAGAAGATTTGGGTTTCTTCAGATGCCTTTCAGCTTTTCTAACTTCCGGCTTCCACGCACCCTGTATCTGGCGCGAGGAATTAGATGTTAGGACGACACAGCTCGAGCGCCTAAGCCGCCAGTTAGACGCAACCCACAATGCTTTTCTGTCGCAACTAGAGGAAAACAAGCTTCTTGTCAAAGAAAAGCATGAACTTCTGCGCAAGATTAAGACTGGAAGTGGTGCTGTAGGATCCGCCTCGATGTCGGGTGGAGGAAGTGAAAGCACTTCTAATGTGAACAATTCAATGTCAGTGGGTTCTGATGCAGCTCCACCAGCTGGTAACAGTTACAAGAGTACTTCTCAAGCAGACAACATGAATTCTACAACCCCTAACGCCTCAACCCGCGCAATGGCACAGAATTTTCTTCAAGAAGGTGGTGTAAGATTCACAGGAGGTTATAATTCTCATCAGAGATGATGAAGCGTGCGTGAGCCAATTCAGAGCTGCCTCCAAAGGCTTATTCAAAAAGAAAAAGCGAAAAGATCTTCGTGAAAAAGAAAAATCCGTCACGAGAAGAATTCTGGTGAAGGTGGTTCAATCGTGTTCAAAGCTCATCACTAGAATTTGAAGAATTGGATGACCATGATCTTCGATGACGGCTTGATGAGTTATCAAGGTAGGAGAAGTCTGTGGCCTGGTTCAACTACGCTTACTGAAGAGCAGCCGGCTTCAACAGTTCTTAGAAATTTTTTTCCAAAATCACGTTTAGATCACCGCTGTAGCAGTCGACTGCATTGTTGGTATGATCAGCAGCCCTTCTTCTGTCGGTCTCTGATGATGGTGTGCTTAATATCAGTTCTCTGTGGTGGAAAGTAGATCCGTCCTCTCTAAAGTCGCTAAGTGTCATCCTGGAATCTAAGTAGAAGTTCTCCGGTTTGGTGCGCGTCTCTCTGATCAACCATGAAGGCTCGTTCGATATTGAAGGTGATTTGTTCGATACAAGTACGAAACTGTGGTCGCTTCCTGCAAACGTGAATTCAAATCGTGCCTCGTTCTGAGAGATAAACAAAACCAAATTATGTCCTCAAGTGTAACGACGAGTACGAGCTACTATTACTACAGTATTTTTTTACTATCCTCCTGCTTTTGTGATGTCGAAGATGTGTCTGACCAAGAAAAAGTAAAAAGTACACAGACACTCTGAAACAATCATGAAGCAGCTGCTAGTGGTTAGCCCGAAATTTTAGAACTTTTCCTTTTGCTTTCCATCTGAAAATCTTGAAAACACCAGGCGACAGCGACAGGTCTAATTCGGCGGGCGGTTGATCATTACTTGTACTTAGTTGTAAGTCATTATCGCTACAACTTGTGTTTACGCATAACGATGCAAATTTGTGCAATTGATTGGAAAGAGTAGATAACCGGCACCGCTTTTGCGCCCGCATATGTTCTTTCTGGCAGTAACCCCATCTGCCTGATGCATCTAATAGGACGATCGTCACATTTTTCTTTTCATTTATGTTGTAGACGGCAAAAGTGGATCTTCGACAGTAAGTGAAGAGAGGAGGCTCACCTTAAAGCTGTTTTTTTTGGCAAAAAAGGAGTGAGCTATGTTTCACGCACAAAAATGATGGCCACAGCTGCGAGCACGGCAACCTTGTAGATCGCTCCCCATTTCGTTCCCACGAAAGAATAATGAACAAGGCGACGGCGCATATTGTCTGTAGATAGCACAGCTGTAATCGATCCCCGGAACGGCTTAGTAAGTAGACGAACGCTCGATATCAACTTCGAAGCATACGCAAAGCAGAGTGGTTCATCTGATACGACCACAACACAACAACATCTTCAATTTGCGCGGTAGAAGAGCGAAATAGGAGGCAGTACTTACAACTAACGATCACGATCATAACTACATGTCAAAACGACACTCTCGACACAGACTAGCTGCACGAGAACGCGACAATATCGACACATCAACATCAAGCACAGCAATTTCTAGTAGAATATTTATCTTTATTCCACCAGGTGGAGCGGTTTTAAGTGAGTAGATCGATGTCCTCGCTCTACTAAATCCCCTTCTAGTACCAGTAGATGTTGCGCACTCACAAGTATTGTGAGATCTGCCGAGATGAAGGCGATTTGGATATACGGTGTAACGCCTGCGGCGGAGGCTTCCACGCCTTCTGCTATGCCCAGACCTATGACCCGAGCCGGCTCAAGCTCGCTCCAGAGGCGTTTACGTGCGAGCCGTGCCACGCTCGTCACGGCGACATGTTCTGCACTGCTTGCAAGGCGACTTTTGACCTAGCGAACGAACCTAGGGAAAACATCCAGAAATGCCCAGGATGCAGCAAGCAGGTGCATTTGAGCTGCGCCGAGCGGTTTGGACTGATGGTCGACACAAGTCGTGGCCAGCTTGTGAGCGAGTGTGGTGCAGCACCAGTGTCCGCAGAACACTTGATGTGGGTATGCACGCAGTGTACGGCGAGAATAAAGATGAAGATTCGCAGAGAAACCACAATACAGCACGGTCGAATAGTGAAAAAAGATGCGGCGAAAGACGCGGCAAATAACGCTGCTTTTCAATTGCATCAGGCGTTTTGTGAAGTGTGTCAAAAAGGGGGAAAGCTGCTCTTGTGTGACACCTGTCCGAAGAGCTATCATGCGACATGTAATGCTAAATACTAACTTATTTTTCATCTCTCGACCTTAAATTTTTCTTGTTCTGAACAACTTTGTTGTCGTTCATTCGTGATATTCGTTGTGGACTTTCACTTTCGACGTTTAAACGTTTTGGACCTTCACTCCTAAAATCCTATGCAACAACATGAAAATACTTAACTTTGTAGCCGCAAAAATAGCAACAACCCACGACGACCCACAATATCCACAATATCAACACAGGCATCGAGCACATCGCCTCCTTAGACGCAGTAGGAACCGGTTCAGAATGGAAGTGTCCTGTTTGTCTCGGGGTAGACCTGTACAACAATCCCGACGCTGTGCGTCTTTCAGAACGAGAACTCGAAGAGAGACTAGCCATGCGCAATCAGCATAATGGTCGTCGCATTAGATGGGTCACGAAGCGACGGAATCAGTGGCTCTCCACACTGATGTCCCAAATCCAGCCTTTTATCGGGAAAAACGTGGCTAGTACATTGCACCGAGACCGAAATTTCGCTGACAAGCACTTCCGGATGGGCGACGTGGTGAGAGTGACACCGCCAAGAGACGAAATAGGAGCGGCGTTTATCTTCAATCAAGACGCTGTTGCTGTTCTTGGGGGAGAAGGAGGAGACAAAGAACAAGAGGAAGGAACTGTCGGAGGCACAGCAGTAACAGAGCCTTTCATCGGCACAGTTTTGGAGGAGGCCAGCATGAATGAGGAGAACATGCTCACCGTCGTGAACCACGAGAACCCCAAGAGCATCATCAAAGTCAAAGAAAAATGCGGCGTTTACCTCTGCTCCGCCAGTCAGCAACGAACAAGGTATCCATGTAACCCAAAAGATGCGTCCGTGTTCCTGGCGAGGACGAAGAATGGAATGGACTTTTTGGCGGAAGGAGTGCAACTGAAGGATTACCAAGTGCGGGGTGTGGATTGGGTAACAAGGAGTTATTGCGATCGAGGTGGCTGCATCTTGGCGGACGATATGGGTCTGGGAAAGACACTCCAGGCCCTAGCCTTTTTGGCGTACTATTTTTTGATTTAATATTCGAAGAGCTGCGCCAAGGATCAGCCATCAGGATGATAGATTATTAGCGGTTCCGAATTTCTTCTACTCTCAAACCTTTATTCTGCTTGTTTGCATTTTGGTTTTGTTTAGAAGTATAACCTATAGTGTATGGGTATGGTATAATAACATACAAATGGAAGTTGTTTCGTATGGGTATGTACGGGTCGTATAAAGGGAAGTTTCCACCTTTATGAAGATCTTCAAATTTCCAAACAGGAACCTCCATCACTCCGGCGGTGCTGGTCCGCATTTGATAATTGTGCCTTATGCAGTCGTAGGCAATTGGTTGCGCGAGTGCAGAAGATTCACCCCGCAGCTGCGCGTCGCGAAAATCAGCGGAGATAAGCGAGAACAAGAATGGACATTGGACAATCTGGAGGTCCGATATGGAGAACGCGATCTCTACATCACGACCTACGAAACGCTGGTCAGCAACGAGGCGTTCTTTGCGGGGATGGTACTAAATCTTCTGAAGAAGTAAACTTAGAAGATATCTTCGAGACAACGAACTGTTACTGTTCATCTTCAGGTTCATTCTACTTACAATTAACTACAAGTACCACTTTTAGTTTTAGTGCAGCGTCGCGGTCGCGGATCGGATGATCATGTTCAAGATGAAGTGAACTTGATTACAATTTCCGATTTGGTATCTAAGTTCATCCAAAGGATATTCCTCCAATCATGATACCGGAACGTACATCTAAACAAGGTCTGGCAAACAGTCACTCCCAAACAACAACAAGGTCTGGCAAACAGTCACTCTAGACGAGGCCCACCGCATCAAGAACCAGATCGGGCGTGTCCGTATGGCCCTTGGTCATATTGAGACGTCTTTCCGCTTACTCCTCACTGGTACTCCTTTGCAGAATAACATTCAAGAGTTGTTCGTGCTGTTGAACTACCTGTGGCCAGACGTTTTGCAGGATAGCAAGACCTTTGAAGAGGCGATCAGCTTCGAGAATGCAGCTAATATCGCTGCTAAGAAGGAGAAGTTGGACGCACTAAGACAAAAAGAGCTCGAAGCAGGTTTGGCGAATCCGGAGAGCAGCATCGGCCAAGAGGAGGAGGATTTGGCGTTGGATAATGCTGGTATAATCTAAAAAAAAATTGAATTGCGCATTTGATTTTGAGGTTTAAAAGTAAGTTCACACATCATTGCAAAGACAATGTCAACGCACATAAGTATCTGATAATGAATAGACATGATAAAGTACCCACAACAACAGTGCTGTCAACTAGAACGCATTTATTTATATTTTCATCTAGATAATTCAGTACATTATTCTTTTCCGAAGATCAAGATCAAAAATTTCACAATGTGCGCGACCTCCCCAGGTTTCACGACGAACAAGCAGCTCTTAGACAAGGTTCGTGGACTCCTAGAGAAATTAATGCTAAGGAGGACAAAAGGTGAAGTCCTACGGCTGCCTCCAAAGCAGATCCACAATGTCTGGCTGCCTATCAACCCTATCGGCGTATTCTGGGCTAGGCTCATCTACCGATGCCACGACGAGTTGATCGACCGAAGGAAAAACCAACAGGGGTTGCGCATGCTGATGAGTTTGCTGTTGAAGATTCGTCTCATTTGCTGTCATCCGCGTGCATTGATGCGATCTAAAACGTCAGGTGGAATGTTCGACGAATTCGCTTCTGCAGCTATGTGGGGCAATCCACAGAAGGCACTCGAAGATTTGAGTGGGGAAGCGCATGCTCTCTCAAGTAACAAGGTGATTTTCTTAGACAAGGTTTTGACCCAGTGCTACTGTGAAAACGTCGCGAAAATACCTTCCTGGAAAGCGACGCACGAGAAGAACAAAACTTCACGGCCAACATCTTGCGAAGCAGACGATGTCTCGACTTGCGTGGAGAATTTAGACCTGTACTTGGACGTGATGCGAACATGGGTCCACGGTTCAGCGACACCAGGAACAGGACCAATGACGACTTCTGCAGGGGCAGGTCCCAGTGCGGAGTCTTCAACAACGACGCAGCCACTAGATGTTGTAAACCTTCAAGCAACTACAGGAGCAACTTCTGCAGGAGAACAAGTAGAAGGAGGTTTAGATCTTGGCAGTGGGACAGGTGACGTTGAAATGGCAGATGTCGCTGGAGCGGTTCCACCAGCCGTTGCAATCGCGAGGACAAAAGAACACACAATTATAGGTGGAGCTTCTTCTTCATCTTCTAGCAGTAGTGCTGCTGCTCCTAGTACAACAGTCTTGTCCTCTAGTAGTAGTACAACATTCAAGCCTCACAAGATCATTCTTTTCACGCAGTTTCAGATGGTCTTAGACGAACTAGAAACTTATTGTAAGTTTCGCCGTTGGAAGTATTTGCGGTTAGACGGCTCTACGAATAAGGTGATCCGGGAATTGGACGTGAAGGAATTCAATAGTCCTGACAGCCAGCATCTGATCTTTCTGATGTCCACCAGGGCTGGCGGAGTCGGGATCAATCTCCAGAGTGCGAATTTCGTAGTCCTCTTCGACCAAGATTGGAACCCGCACATCGACACGCAAGCCATGGACCGATCCCACAGAATAGGGCAGGATCGCGCAGTCACGGTCTACAGATTGCTGACTGAGTGGACGGTGGAGGAGCGCTTGGCACATCGTTGTGAACAGAAGATGGGCTTGAACAAGGCTTTGATCGATGACGAGGGTGGGCACGAAGCATCCGATGAAAAGCTGTCGTTGCAAGAGATTTTGGCGTTTTTGAAGCATGGTCGCAGAGTCTTAACAGAACAGTTTGAAGGCGAAAGCCTTTCCGACAAGAGTATTACGCAAGTCTTGACGCGCGCACATCAACCATTGCCAGTAGCGGACTCCCCGGAAAGTAGTGAGGAAGAAGGTTCTGCTGGAGGACCAGAAAACCTAGTAATGAGTGTGAACGAAGCGATGATGGCTGAGGGGAGTGGGCCGGCAGGTTTCGTCCCAGGAGCCGCGAATGGACACTACGGCAACCAGGTACCGATGATGAGTCCATCCATACCAGAGAGTAGTCCCATTGGAGGTGATAGCTCTGCAGTGTCTTCAGCAAGTAGTTCATCTGCAACAGCCGGGGCGGCTAGTAATGGAAATACAAGTAGACTAGTCCTGGCGAACAACAACGCTCAAACAGCAGCAATGATGTTGAACGGCAGTACCAAGGGGGTGAATGGGAAAGTCGGAGTGCCTCCTGGGATGATTCCACAACAATTCCTCAACAAGGGCGTTCATCCAGCTAATGGTTTCTTTCCACCAGGAGCAGGTGGCGTTGTTCCTCAAGGACAGGGTGTTTTTCCCATGTTTCCTCCTGGCACGATGAATAGCATGATGGGTGTGAAAGGAGCTCCTGGTCTTCCACCTGGAGGAGCAGGCTTTCTTCCTCAATACTCCCCCCCATCCTCCTTCGGGGCACAACAGCAGATGCTTCTAGCAGCAAACAGCAAACGAAGTAAAGCTGGGGCCTTACAACCTCTCGCTGCGCAGATGTCTCAAGCTGGCGTGCGAGCGACGACATTCGAGACCAGGGACGACGGGAAGGTCGTGCGGCGGTCTACAAGACAGCGTAAGCCGACTGCAAGGTTTCAGCCTCCACCGCCGACCGTGGAGGAACCGCAGAGAAAACGCACAGTGTTCTCGTTCAAATATGACAGGGATTGCTTCGTATGCAAACAAGCGACTTTGGACGCTAGTGGAGAGCCAATCTGTAAAGAGGCAAAGATGGTTCCGGTAGTCGTCCCGCTGGAAGTACAACAAGCACAAGCGGCTTCGGCAGCTGCTGCAGCGAGAAGACTTGGTGGACTTGGTGCGGGTACTACGGGTACAGCATCTAGTAGTTCGTCTTCAACCTGCTTTGCTGGTGGAGATATTCATCTGGGACAGCAACCTCAACAACAACTGCTTGAAGATGTGACTCCTGCTCCTCACCCTGGGATGACTAGTTGTATCACAGCAACATCCTTATCGAATACTGTAACTCCAGGAATGACGCCAGGAGCAGCAAACGGACAACTCTTAGATCAAGACGCCAACATGTCGTCCATCTGCACGCCCGCACTAGATGACGTTTCTCTCGAAGGTGGTCCCTTCTCAATACCCACTAGTAGTGCTACAGGAGAAACTACAGCTAATTCTTTTTCCCAGCTGCATCAGCCTCAAGCGCAACAATTGCCTTCCTCTTCACACGAAGATTCTCAGCTCCTCGGTGGTTCTTTTACGACTGGCGGATCTACTTCTAGTAGTTCCTCAGCAAAGCCTAAGTACAAGAAGGACCTCTCTGAAGTGACGCTGATCTGCTCCAAATGCCCTAGGACGTACCACGCGAAGTGCCAAGGCATCACAGGCACACTTCCCAAGACCTTCATATGTTCGTGGCACGAGTGTTTATGCTGTCGGAGAAGGGCGAACGACGTTGGAGGAATGCTAGTACAGTGCGTGGCGTGTCCGAAGGCGTACTGCATCGACTGTTTCCCCCAGAGCTTTCGACGAGTGTATCCAGAGGACAGCTTTTTTAACAGGTACTTTTTTTACGTTTATTAGGTTTTCTTCTTTTTGCTCGTACGTCGTTCTTCGTTTTCTCCTAAGTATTAAACTGTTAAAAACTACAAGTTCAAGTACGATTAGTCTAAAAAGATTAAGAGTCAAAATGGAATGACTGACACTGCTCTGATTCAAAGAAGATGCTCGAATTCGCTAGATCATGCTAAATTCACTCGTCACACTTTCCAGGTTGCAAAAGCAAGGTTGGGAGCATGCCAATCGAGAACGGATGGTCAACTTCGAGTGCAATGACTGTCGCCTGTTGCGCGAACAGGAGGAGTCCAAGGCGCTTAATTTAGAAGACGCCAAAAAACGCGAGAAGGAAGCGATGGCCGAAGAGAGGAAACGTTTACGGGAAGAAAAGAAGATGACCGAGAAAACCGCACGCGCACAGGCCAAAGCTGAACAAGAAGAGTTGAGGTTAAAAAAGAAGGAGGAGGAAGCGCAACGGAAAAAGAATTCAAAAGGTACTAGTGGAGGAGCTTTTAGTGGTAAATTTGAAAGCATCGCTAGTACCTCTGCTGGTCCTGGCGGTTCAAACTACACCCTGTCCAACGACATTCTCAAAGTCGAGTGGCCTGCACTCACGTTAAGAGAAATGCGGAATCACTGGCTCGACATGCGGCAGAAATTACGCGAATCCTTGCCCCAGATCGTAGAGCGCATGTTTCCTCCCGCGATAAAAAAGCGACTTCAGCTCTTTCGTGCGGACAAGAACGACTTAACCTGCTTCGACAAGGATGCGGAAGCGGAGGACAAGTACTATCCCAGTAAGGAAAGTGCCTATCACGGCATTTCTTTGGACTTGTTGAAGCGGCACTTGTTCGACATGTACTTCGAGCCGGAGGGAGATGACTTCTCGCTAGTGGCGCAACATGTAGAACACGCGAAGGGAGAGCAGGAAAACGATAGCGAGATAGCGAAGACGACGAATTTCATCCAGCTTCCTAGTCTCTGCTTCAAGTGCAGCTTGCCGGGACACAAACAGAAGGCCTGTCCGAGACCTACTGAACAGGTACTTATATTTACACTTTGTGAGTGTCTTTGCCTTTGGAATTCTAGGGTTCTTGTATTCAACATTTGATTTCATCGAAGATCCTTCCTATGTATCGTTTAAGAAGTTGTACCTAAGTAACTAAGCATAAATTTAAGTGCACAAGCTCTCCCGATCATCATGATTTTCGAAAAACGGAACTTCACCAGGTGAACAAACTTACTCCCGGCGCCGCCAAAAAACGCTACTTGTGTCCTGTCTGCGACCGTGCGCACAAGATGGTCTCTTGTCCAGTGCTGAACGAAGACCAGCGCAACGACTACATCTCCTTCTTCGGGAAAGCTTCGACCTTCCTCAACAGCCTGGTAGACGAGCAAGGCGAGCCCAGAATAGTCCAGCCCTATCTTCCCAGTTACGACGAGCTGCACCTGGATCAGGCATGTAGGGAAATCTGCACCCAAATCGCAACGACAGTCCTGTATCCGAAGATGCTGGAAGTGGGGTTGGGCGAGTACATACTCGCGGGCCAAGATGATGAAGCAGCAGATGCTGGGAGTCCTGAGGACGAGGGAGAAGGAGATATTAATGCTGACGAAGGAAAGGAAGAAGGAAAGGAAGATCAGGCAGGAAGTAGTAAAGACAATACAGTTCTTGCAGCTAATGCTAAAGGACGAGGTGGAGGTGCTAAAGCAGGAGCTAAATCAACGGGTTCATCTTCTGCTAGTTCATCTTCTGCTACAACTGCATCCAAGGCAAATGCGAAAAAGAAAGCCGCACCAAAGGAGACGACGAGAAAGAGAGGGAAACAGGCAAAAGAAGCTGAACCGATCTTGACGAAGCGACAGAAACTGCTACAAGAGGAAGGTACCCCTAGCACTTCTACCAAAAAAACCTCCAATATGTTTTTAATGAAGAAAAACACTTCCAAAGGAGCCTCAGCCTCTTCTAGCGCATCACCTTCTCAACAAATAAAGGCTTCAAGTAGTCAACAAAATGGTAGTGCTGCTGGTGCCCTCGATAGTGGAGGCTCAGCTAGTGGAGTACTGGATAAAAAGAGAGGTTCAAAAATGAAAAAAGCAGCCGCAAAAAAGAAATGATCACTTTTCTGGAGTTTTACTCTTCTTTTCTCCTATTGGCGTATACTTCGGGATGAATGCAGTGGTCCTTTTAGTGGCTTTTTTTTGAATTCATCTTTGCTTGTGTTAAAGCACTTTCACGATCGCGAAGTTGTCAATTGATTTTCTGTTGAAGAATGTTAGCCTAGTGCTGCCTAATTGAGTCTACTACCAGTTGACATTGTAATCGATGTTAACTGGGTTGCATTGTTAAGCTTGAGTGGTTTTTAATACTAGATATTCTAGTCTTATCAGCTTGCAGAAGCAGAAGGTGGCGCAGCATTTTCAACGAGTTATTGATTCTTCTTTGCCGGGATTTTTTGTTCGGTCTTGATTATCCTTAAGATGGTTTTCGCTTATTTTTTCCGCAACAAGCCGAAGCCGTAAGTCAATGGTGAAGACAGCTGTACATGAAAATCTTGGAATTTTCTATCTTCTTCGTGACCCTCTCAACTTTGAAATTCCAATCCAATGATTCCTTTTCTTTCTACTTGTCAGAACAAGTGGGTCCTCTTGTTTGAACTATGTTTCTTTCTTTTCTTTTCCTCACTCGCTTCTCACTTTCCTCAAAATAAAGTAAAATTTAATGAAAATCATGAGTGGGTGCTTCTGTAGTTTGCTCTATGTTTATATTTGACTTCGTACATACATAGAACACAAGAATAAGCAACAAGCGCAGCTAGGAGGTGCAACTAAATAAGCAGTTTTGTTCTTCCATGCTGTCGTGTTCGCCATAGCATTTTTGTCAGAGAAATCACTTACAAGTCGTGCAGAGGGAGAGGGAGAGAAAGAGATCAGGCGTAAAAAAAGGAGAAGATGAGAGTGGATGAAACTTGAGTGATTGTGATTTCCCCCCCAATTGAATATTACAGAAGAAGTGTTTCAGCAGTTCTCCTCTGCCCCCAAAGCCGAAGCAAATTAGATCAGGTTTTGTAAAAGTAGCCCTTGTTTTGAAAATATTAGGTAAGCTGACCGCAGCAGAAGTCCGGTTTCGGCCAGGTGGAATCGACCCAGGAGCGAGCCAAAACACGCAAACAGACTCTAAAATAAGTGGAGGAACTACAATAATCAAAAAGATTAAGATTCCACAAACATCAGCGACAACAGGAGCATCGTCTTCAACAACTCAACAAGGAGTACCACACTTTGTACAGCATGTAGCTGCAGGGCCAGCCGCGCAACATCCATTCCATCAGGGACAACTAAACCGACAGCAGATCATCTCCGGTATACCTTTTCAACATCAGTCTTCTTCTTTTTTCCCCTTCGGCATGGGGGTCGTTCCGCAGCACCAGCAACACATGATGATCGATCCGAATCTGGTGGGTGCTAACCTGATACTGCCAAATGTAGGGTTAAGATTCTGATACTGCCAAATGTACTTACTTAAGTAGTAGGGTTATAAGATCTACAACTGTGAAAGTCCATCTAGAGCAGGCCAGGACAAAATATTAGTTGAGTATCATTGATTTTCATATTCTTCTAAGTCTTGTAGAAGGAAACCGGATGGCAACATCGCCATGAGGCAACGGTAACTGTATGATCTCTATCTTCTCTAAAAAACGCGGGCCTCCAGTACAATCCGGCAGTCGTGCATCCACAAATCCTGGCTAATCCTAACCTGCAGTTCTACAATCCGATGCAACAGCAAGGTGGGAAGAATGGGAAAGGCTAGTCCGTGCTAGCGAGGGGGCTAGTAGAAGTGTTTGTCTCATTGCTGTAATATTTTTTGAATGAACTTCTTGCTCCTGCTCTTGCAACTTCTAGATGGTAATGAACCGCTTCTTCTGTACAACACTTTTATTTCGCGCATGTCGTAGTTTAAAATGAACCTCGTTAGAGTGAATACAACAATCAAACGCGAGATCTCGTTCGGATTAATTCTTGTTACGCCTTTTACGCATCAAGATGAGTTTCTTACGCATTGAATTCACCTAAGTTACGCAAACGCTAAAAATGCCGAGATTTGAATTTGTTACGCAATAAGTAAACACAGAAGATGTAGTTAACGCAATTATATCAATGAAAGATGCATGACGGTGGAAGCCTATGTGTTGTGCACTCGATGATAGTTGTTACGCTTACGCATTGAAAGATACTTTTCAGTACTAGATGGATGTGGCTTGTCGACTTTGATGCCTTTGCAGCATGACATCCTCATTTTTGACTTTTTGATCTTGATGCATTGACCACATCATGGGTACCCACTCAGTGCGCATAAGAACGAACCCTCTTTGACCTAAAATTCATGAAGAGTTGTAGCATCATCGTCAGGAGCAGTGTCTTGACGTTCGTGCAAGCGCGGACAACGTACTGAACGCTATGCGTGTTTTCGCAGGCAGCGATTGCGAGCGATGGCAGCTTTCATACTTGTTGTCAAAAAGACGAACATGGTCTACTGTGAAGCTGCGTGGGCAGAAGCCTCTGATGTCAATGCGGCTAAAAAAGGAATGTACTAGTAGCCTCCTGTCAACAGAAACAGAATCCCATCATCAAACACCTTCCAGTATCAAATTTGCGATCTCCAGCATCATTTCATCACATCCATCTTCTTAGTTCATTCTCGTACTTGACACCAGAACATCTAAAAACTACGTGACCTCTAAGGGCAAAGAACCAACAAGATGGCGCCTTCACGTGAGTGGCAGAAGTTCTTGCCTGAGCCCAAGCAACTGGAGTTCACAGCTTCTCTATGCAGCGACAAAGCAGGCTACATGACGCAACAGCAGGTGAGGCTATTCCTTCGAGGAATGGGACTGTGTATTCGATTATGGCAAATGAAATGATATTGATAATTATGTCTTCAAATGCTATGCGTGTTGGGTTCTTTCTGTCCAGGTGGCATCGTGCAGTACGTTGCGCAAAATAAGTGTGCTTGGCCTTGACGAGTAAAGATGAAGATATTCAGCTTCTTTCATGATTATTTGTGACCAATCTAATATCAAGCAGTAGTACATTGATACGCTGGCTCACCAGAGTCAACAACCACCAGAAGTCTAAGTTAGATTTAACATATTAGACCACGAGGACACTCCTTCATGAAGATCTCTAATTCTCGAAGCTGAATTTATAAAGACTATCTTCAACGCAAACGGAGCCAACCTGGCGAAGACGGATGGCGCAGATGTCAGTATCGCCAGTCCCGACAAAGGAAATGAACGAGCGATTAGTATACTAGACACGTTTTTTCTTGTGAAGAAGTTAGCTTTGACCACTTCAATCATCGTTCACTGGAAGAAAAAGAAGAAACAATAACTAACTCTTCAACATCGACCTCTTGCCAGGCACATCAATCAATCAATGTCGTGGCTTTTCTTAAACACTTCTTCAATCATCGTTCATTAGGAAATATGCTATGTTGCCGTGACTTTCCTTAAAGACTATTGAAACTACTTTTCTCTCCAACACCAACTACTTTTCTCTCCAACTACACCTACTTTTCTCTCCAACACCAACTACCAGCCGTGTCACCACTGCTCTCGGACGACAGTCAACTGCCAGCGATGAAGTATAGAAAAGACGTCGTTTGTGCTTGGTACAAAGAACACAAGGAGTTCTACCTTCAGACGGACAAGACCAAGACGGAGCGAGCGTTAGAGACGTTGCTACCGCATATCGGAGGTTCCGCAAAGAACACGGTCGCTTTGCCGTTGCTGATTATGAACAATTCTGCATTTGCTGATATTGTAAGTATAAGTAATTGTTTTCATTGTCCTGATGGAAGCTCTCTATCTCTTGCATTTTTAAAGAAGAAGGACTAATAAAGCATAAGTGCAAGTGTTCATATCGAATCATTATGGTTGCTCTAATGACGAGCACGTGCTAGCAAATTTAGGGGATGACAAGATCAAGCCTACCGATTTCGACGCAATTCTTGGGAAAGAGTTAGGAGCAGGCGATAAGCCGATTGCGGAGCTTCTAAGTGGATTAGTGCAGGTCAGAGCACCTGTCAGTTACAATTGAGGTGGCTGTAGAGCGGCCTACTAAGAGCGGACTACAATTACTGCTGCACCACATACAGATCATCATCTACAGTAGAATTGATGTCGTTCGCTTGGATTTGGAGGGGGGGATGATAATGCTGACAATCACTGACGTCCACATTGACATTCACTGACGTAGACTTCCAAACATGACGCCATAAAGGTATCCTGATGAATTAGAATCAAGCCAGGTGCCGGGGGGCTTTGATGTGCAGGATGCACAACCTAACCTAACCTGTTGATTTTGCGACATTTGATATACAACCAGTCTCCGTGGAATCATAGAATGTTGATGCGTAATAGCACGAGGCAAAGGCAATCTCGGCGAAATGCAAACATGTTGATCCTATGTCCTGCTTGTCTGTTCATTTTCGCATAGACTTCTGAGGATTCTAGATCATGATCATCGTTAAACTGTCAGCGTCGTTCCTCCAAACGTCGAGAGAAACGAATAAAGAGAAAGACATCTACTTCGAGTGGATTGTACTTATCTTCATATCCCCACTTTCCCCAAACAAGATTTTTTGCTTTTTGGTTCCTTAATAGTTTGAAAAAAATGTCATCGTTTTTCGCATCAGAGGACACTGAGATCAGCATGTCTGTGTTTTGTCCTGGTAAAGAAAAGACAAAATTAGAGCTCAGTTTTTACAGCATGATGAAGATAGTTAGTGTGTACATAGTGTAAAAGCAACCGGCTCATATTATTTCTGTCCTTGTTGGTTGTTATTACATATAGTTTCCAGTATCCTACTAGTAGCAGACCTTCTTGTCCATCCCAACAGCAAAATGAGCTATTTTTCCATGGGCACGGGTACCCATAGGGTGCCGTTCTCAATGCACAGACGGTTACGCGAGAAGCTCGCTGCGAGATTGCGAGAGAAGCTGAAGATTGAGCCGACAAGTGGGAAGAGAAACACCCTCCTCTTAATGAAGGGTGGTGGCGAACTTTCGTTGTACGACTCAGACACGACCTGGGATTTCAGACAGGAAGCGAACTTCCAGTACCTGTTCGGCTGTAAGGAGCCTGGATTGTTGTTATGACTTCTGGGTGGTAGTTTGTTGATGCATGAATATTCGAGAGGTAGCTTGCTTTTCGCAGAAGGTTCTACTTGCGATCAATTTCTTCTCCTGCGCCGGACGTTGTCGTAGACAGAGGCACGACCACCACCACCCTTTCTCCCTCTAACGACCGGCGGCTTAGACATCGGCTCAGGACAAGGCTACTTGTTTGTACCGAAGTTAGACGAGGTTTATGCAACCTGGCTCGGACCAATCAGGGGCGTCTCCTGGTTCGCGAAGTACTATGAAATCGGAGAACAAAACGTCTTTTACCTAGGCTCTGACGAGTTGAAGAGTTTCCTGGGTTCCTTCGAGGAATTCGTGACGCCTCTAGGTGTAAATCTGGATAGCGGGTTGCCTTCAGCCTCAGCGGTTGGAGCAATGGGAACAAGTGGAAGTGGAGGGAGTGGCGAGACGTCGTCATCGGAGTTATGAGGGTTGTAAAAAAGAATTTGTCTTTGTGTGTAAAAAAGTAGAAGATGATGTCTAGTACTGCAAGAAGAATATGTTCTAATCCAAGCAGGAGCGCTAGCATCTTTATCAGACTTGCAGCTAGGGGATGAGGCTGCTAAAGTCTTGCAGAAGATGGGTGCGCCTGAACGGAACGCTGAAGTTTGGCATAGCATAAACGAGTGCCGATCTGTGAAGGACGATGAGGAGGTGAAGGTGATCGAGTTTGCATGCCGAGTCAGTTCCTTGGCGCACTTGGAAGTGATGAAGAAGGTATTCGTTGTCGTAATATGAGCCGACGTACTCGAAAACTGAAAATATAAATACCTGCATGCCGATATTTTCTGTTTTTCCTCGGGAGAGCATAAACGAGAAGTACAGTTCTACAACTGGTTTTTTCATGTAGTTGATCTCGTTCAACTTCAAAGTGTCATCCTGAATCGGAATGTATAATGACCTACTAGGTCGTGTCCGCCGCCTCGTCTTCATCCTCCGCTTACGAGTATCATTCGGAAGCTGAATTCCGTTACCAATCCTTTTTACGGGGTTGTGCTAGAGTCGGCTACTCCTGTATTTGTCCTAGTGGCGAACGAGCTGCCGTTTTGCATTATGGGCATTCCGCGGAACCAAATTTATGGTTACATGTTCTAGGTGTAGGTTTTTGGTTTGCAAGACCAAGATGTACATGTAGCAGAAAAAGTGTTTCAGTTTCTCGTCTGGTAGTTGTGGTCCTGACTACAACGTAGCAAAAGAAGTGTTTCAGAAGTTATTCTCGTCTGGTACTAGTTGTGGTCCTGACTACAACGTAGCAAAAGAAGTGTTTCAGTTTCTCGTCTGGTACTAGTTGTGGTCCTGACTACAACTTAGCTGAAATATGCTGAGCCTGAGCTAGTGCAGGCAATCAGCAAGAACAGATATTAACAATATCTATCATCATCGGCATCGATCAAGAACATCATCCCCGAATAAAAGAAAAACCTCTTTTCTAAACAAGATGGAAGCTGTTATAAGCGGGCAAATGAAGCTCCACGACATGGGTGCTGAGTATCATTGCTATTCGGCAGATGTTACCTGTTCCTTTCCGGTGAGTGGGAAATTTAGCGAGAATCAAAAGACCCTTTACGAAGCAGTATGGACAGCAGTGGAAACGGTGGAAAGAAAGTTGAAGGAAGGAGTTAGGTATTCGAAAGCTCAAAATAACCGAGTTACTAACTGAAATAAGGGAGGCAGCCCTCTCAACATCAAGGCTATCCTTCCTTCTCATCAGTATCTCGGTTATTCTGATCAGTTACTTGCTTATTTCAGTTTTTCGAATACTTCGTTCTATACTAGAAGACTTGTGAGTGATGTCAGTGTCTCCTGTTTGAGTGTGAGTATGAAGATTCTCATTTTACCTAAGTAAGTCTCGATGAATCGGAAGATCCAAACTTTCTACGCGAACGATCAGATACGGCGACATGCACCGCTTAGCCCAGCGGACGTTGCTTGAGCAACTTCGCGGCTTCATTTTCAAAGCCGATGCAGATATAGACGCGATGCTCGCAGCGAATTTAGTGGGGAAGTTCATGCCACACGGACTAGGACACATGTTAGGACTTGCCGTCCACGATGTGGGTGGCTA
Organism: Amoebophrya sp. A25; assembly: GCA_905178165.1. Lineage (NCBI taxonomy): Eukaryota > Dinophyceae > Syndiniales > Amoebophryaceae > Amoebophrya > Amoebophrya sp. A25. Next base: position 214,757 of record CAJINU010000122.1, on the reverse strand, counting down.
CGTTCCTGGTGAGTCACGAGCAACCTATCCTGCAATAAAGGAGAACTTGAGGTTGAATTTATGGAAAAAGTTGTGGATTATTATTTGATTGGCGTAGAGTACGTTGCGGGAGTAAGTAAGTTGTCCTCCTCCTCCGATACACCACGAGCACTAAATCGATGCACATGTTGGGCACACGCGAGAAGTCTAAATTGTGATGCACACGACTTACTTGGTATTCTATTACTTAGTACAACTCATCAAGAACTTTTTTCATCTTCTCTCCACTACAAGGTCCTACCTCCACAACCCTCCTACAGCACCTACCATTACCATCCATTCTAATCCTTCGCGTCTTGCAGAAGAACTTCGTTCTTACAGTGGAACCAGGCTTCTACTTTATTCCGCATTGCATCAAAGCAGTCTTCGAGGATCCCGAATTGAGCAAATTCATGCTGAAGACACAAGCGGAGCTTCTAGAGCTGGCGCAAGAAGTTGGTGGAATCCGTATCGAGGATGACGTAGTTATCACTGCAGAGGGATGCAGGTTATGGAGGATCATAAGAGGGATAGTAAATTAGACTAAGTAGATGGAGGATCATGATAAGAGGGATAGAAGTAATTAGTAAATTAGACTATTAAGTAGAAGTGGATGAATGCCCGAGGACACATGTAGTACAAACTTCACTCAGAATGTAGTCGAGTCTTGACCTGTCTAGCTGCACGAACATGATCTTCATACTGCGATTGCGTGTCTAAATTAGTAACTTCTGCGATCAGGATCATTATCTTAGATCTAACACAAGTCCTGAACAATGTTCCGCGAACAGTAGCAGATATCGAAGGCGTGATGCAAGGGAAGTTCGATTGGGACATGGAAATCATGTGCCCAAGGGAGTATAAAGCTGCCTGATGGAGGAGTATGTTGAAGAAGGTGGATGAGGATGTGGCCCATCAGTCTTCTTGAAGGGGCAGCTAGCTGAGCTTCTACTGGCACGAACAGCCTAGAATACTAGAGGAGAGACGATTCCGTTTGTTCCCTTTTCCTTCTTTTCAACAACTAATATTCTTGATGTTGTACGACCCAGAGGACTAAAAAGAGGTTGAAGAGATGATGATACGCATAAAAAAGGTGAAGATATGATCTTTTGCTAGAGTGTTCTTCGTCTGCTCATAGGTGGAACGGCTGCACACACATCAGTGAAGTGAACGAAAAGAAGTCTCACTAACGGAACACGCGAATAAGAACAATCTTACTCTCACGGATCAGACATAAAAATTAACATAGTTGGGAACTACATCTACATCACAACATTCCTGAGTGGTAAGTCGTTGTTGAGAGTCGTCGTAGAAGTGTTGACAAAAAGGTGCTAGACAACCAATGCTTCTACGTCCCAATCACCGTCGACAAGCCTGATTGACGCGCAGTGAGATGGTTCATCATTAACATAAGTCTCAATGTGATATAGCTGAACTCTAGTGGCATGGCCATGGGCTTGGGCATCTAAACTTCAATTGAAAAACCTCGGGTCGAGGTAAGTAACTGTAGTTGTGGGCAGAACAAGTACTAGCACACCTCCCGTAGCGCAATACTGATGGTACTTCCGCTTCTGCACGAGAAGTGAATTTGATTGTTGTTATTTTTTGAAATTTCAATAATGGATATGGAAAAAGCGGTTTGTGGGACCACTATCTTTTTCAGAAAAATCTCCAAGTGTTCTGTAGCATGCATGCAAGTAGAAAGTTGCATGTTCAGAAGGTGGGCCTATACTGGTCTTGATCCGTGGTCGTGGCTTTGTCGAGTTCACCTCACCATATGTCGAGAGAAGATCAAGACGAGAGTTCAACCGTGTGCTTTCGTGATGAAGATCCAGGTACTGGTTCTGGTTTCATGTCGTTCAGTGTCTCATGTTTACGGTGGATTTGGATATGCACGGATAGCATGCGCATCCGTGGACTGTTCTTTAATCCGTCATCTATACTACTTAGTAGAAGAGCTAAGCGTAGTCTTCGACCACGAACTATTTCTATTACCTTTTACGTCTGAAATTCTTGAAAACGACATCGACAATTACAACCTCTCTAAAATTGCTTAGGAAATAGAGTTATTGGTTCTCCAACAACCCTCAATAGCTAGGTGAAGTCACAAGTTGCGTGATCTGATCCTGGTGTTGAAAAATTTCCTACTTTCAATTAGTTGGTTCGTCCACTCCTAAACCTCTTAGTTAGGAGCCACATGATATTCTACTTCTAGAATTAGAATTTTCATTTCCTAGTTGCTTGGATAAGAATAACCTTGCCCCCAACACTAGTCCTTGAAACTTCTATCAAATCGAGGAAATCCTCACACACGCGAACGAGAACCTGTTATTTCTTCTACCTCTACTACGTCCTACAACTTCGACTTCCTGCTAACACCTTCGTCGAGAGAGGACATCCTCAAGTCCTCTTGCTTTCCTAAACGTGTCCCTCAAGTTCCTCTATGTCGGTGCCTGAGGTGCTTTCTGCCTTGACGCTGCTTCAGGCTGGGGGTGGAGTTGATTGTGACGGTAAATCCCCAAAAGAGGAAAACGGACCGAAATTTTTACCTTCATTCTTTGGATTCGGTGGTGCCCCTGCGTCTTCTGCGGGAAATACCAAGGAGAAGAAAGGACCCCTGACCCGCTTAACGATGGGTCTCATTTGCATTGGCGCTCGGCTCACAAAGTCGGCCGTCCGGGTTTGTTGCTCCTCTTATGAAATGAAACTTCAACGTTGTTCTTGTTTACTTACTTATTATAGTTACATCGTTAACACATGATACAAATAGAAGCGTAGGATCGTTCTTAACAAACAGCACATCTTCTTCACAGCAAAAGAACAAGCATTGCCTCTTCCACCTCTAACTCCTCGCCTTTTTCCTCTGTTTCTTTTACCCAGTCCTTATCGCCTTGAGCTTGCAGCTACTCTGGTTCGCTTACGACGTGCGTTTATTCGCCATTCGCAAGTATGGTTACGTTATTCACGAGTTTGATCCGTGGTTCAATTACCGAGCAACCGAGCATTTCGAGTTAGAGATGCGTGCCAGTTACAAGTCTCTGGTGTTGGGGGAGAAAGAGGAGTTTTTGAACCCAGACAACGCAACGGCAGTGGTTGAACCGACTGCTGGTACCTATTTCCCATAGTATGGGAACAAATCTTCCCAAGAAGTCTACTATCTTAATCTTCCAGTTATTTGAAAGAGTTTCTCTTCGTTCTCCAGTTGGAAAGAGTACTCAAATTATTCATCCTCGTCAGAGAACTACATGAGCAACTTTCTTGAAACTCAAACTACTTTCTTGAAACTACTCTCCAAAACAGTCTCCAACAACAGTTCTACCAACCGCAACATCTTCTTCAACAGCCGACAATGCTTCTCGTCGTAACGTGTTTTTGGATGCACAGGTGGTGGATTCGAAGGAGGAAGGGGAGTTGGCTGAAGACCAAGAAACCGATAAACCTGCCGCTTCTTGGCTCGTTCGTCAATTAGATGCTTATCCAGCGCTAAAGTCTACCTTAGCTTGGCGTCTGGGCAGGAAATACTTTGATTATGGATTTGAGAGTGAGAACGAGAGAAGTTGATAAATTTGAGAAGATTCAAAGTGATCGGGTTAAGTTGATGTAGCTGGTTTTGCATTGCTCTATGAACAATGACAAACTCATGGATGCATCAACGACCCCAGTGTCAATCTTTTCATCTGGTGCATGCCATGTTCGAGTAGTGTGTGTCAAGAATCTTGTCATCTTCAAAAGAACAACTTCCCTTCTACTATCCTGCTCTAACTCCCCCTCGGTGTTTGGCACGACAGCATTAACGAGCGCTTTTTCAAATGGTTCGATCATTTGGTGTGGTACCCCATGGGACGTCCGGTCGGAACTACCATTTACCCTGGCATGCAGCTCACCACCGTCGCCCTGTACCGCCTGCTCAAGGTTACTGGACAGGTGAGCAAACAGCAACAAGGTCTCGTCACCCAGGCGTTCAATTAAGGCCCCCTCACTTAATCCACATTTTAGCTTATCTGTGACTGAGGCTGAGCTGTTAGTTTTCAAGTAATCGAAAACTTAAAATAAGCGAGTTACTGACTGAAATGAAAGAGTCGCGACTACATTTCTCTTCTTTCTTCATTATCTCCCTTATTTTCAGTACTATTTACTCGCTTATTTCAGTTTTTCGAAGCACTTAGAAAACTGGACAGCACGGATGAGGCAAAAGGTGCTGGACTCCTGTAGATAGTGAGTTCTAATTCAAAGAGTGGGACAAGAAGAACTCGACTGCTATTGCGGAAATACCAAGGGAATCGATTGCAGAGGACGTGTTGGATACATCCGAGGAAACAGACATGGTTTCCAAGTGGGTAAAGTCCATTTATGGCCAGCTTTTCTACTCCATCTTCTAGATGCTAAGCATCTCGGTATCATGATCCCAGTTTCTGTTTTTTTTTTGAAAATCTCTAATGAATCCTGTACTCCTGTCGCACACCGAAGGGCAAGCCTCGGAATTGTATCGTTCGGTACCAGAAGATCGCCAAGCGCATGTACCAGTCCGTCTTTGGGGAATCGGCGAAGGAAGGGGATATGACTTGTTATGAAGAAGGAACGGACTTATATTTTACTACAACTCTCCTCGCTCTTATTAACCACGTGAACGTGAACGTGATAGACTACTGCTACTTGTCCGTATATTTATAAGTATTCTTGATTGTACGACCTACTTGTTCTACTCCTAGTCGCTTGGCCATAAGTCACTCGATAATTGGCCATAAATCATCACTGCTGATGACGACCCTGTTGAGGTCATTACAGAGAACTTAACTTTCAGAATTGATCTTCGCTCCCACCTTCATATCCTGCATCCCGCCCGATTAGTGGACCATTACACCGGCTTGAATGCTGGAACAGTGGAGGGTCTTGGTGGAGCCCTCTACACGGTGGCGGACACAGTTACTGCTGGGATGATTCTACCCAGAGTCTTCGGAAATGGCAAGGGTGAGAAGAGTTATGAAAAGCTATTTTAGAGGACACAGACTCTGCTTCATGCTTCTGCACATGATGATCACTCTGTACCGGTATGTATTTCCCGGATGCCGATTCAGGAGGTTCAGGTTAGACGAGGAAACCACTTCTCATTTACAGATCCAACAAATTACTAGTCTAACAAACCGGAAAAGCTGCCGGAAAGGGTGGAAGCAAGGAATTTTTGGGATCGATGTTGCAGGGCCTGTTGACCTCGTCTGTGACAGAGTATTTTGCGTTGTCGAGGTACTTCTTCGATTTATCGAAGAAGCAGTGGAAGGATTTCAAGGCGACGTGTCGTAGGGAATTCAACAAGGCGTTGACGGGGATCAGCTGGGTTGTCGAGGACAACTTAGACTTCCTCGTCTTCGATGCTCCTCAGCGCATCTTCGATGTTTTCCGATACCGCTGGACGCTGAATCAAGTGGCTTGCCACGTTCCTGCCTTTTTTGGGTGGATCGCAACCTTGTTTACGGGTCTCCTGGCCGCCGAAGCCGTGGCCCAGCCAGTAGATCACTCCGATTACGTCCGACATCTGACGCGTGCGATTACGTTTTTAGCGGCTATGTTCTTCATGAGCGTGATTCCGGCTCACGCTCAGCGATCTGTTGGGGGAGGGTTCGACAACGAGTGTGTCGCCATCGCACCTCTGTGTGCGTGTGGTTACTTCTGGTGTTTGAGCTTGAAGTATGCGGCGTTGCCGGGTGGGGAGACTTCAGATTCGGCCGCGGGGATGGGATTTATGATGACAACCACCTAACCGAAGACAGTAACCGCAGGTAAGTGCAATTATATTAGCGTTTCGATATCCATTGACTATTGCTACAACTGAAAAACCATTCACATCGCCTGCTCGCATCTCCCCCTACTTACCACCTCTCTAATTCCTATACCGGTGTCTTCTCCTATCTCGTGAACTCGCGAACGATTGTCCGTTACGCTGCGGCTTTTTTGGCTGGCTGCAGTCACGCGAATATGGCTGCGGCTTGGGGTGGTTACGTTTTTCTGATCAACTTGGTCGGTGCCCATGCAGCTGCTCTGCTGTTCTTAGAGCGAACGAAAATGTGGAGTCCAAGGACTGTTGAAGGGGCTATTTGTTCGACTACGTCAACATCCAAGGTGAACAAGGGTGGCGCTGCTTATCTCTCTACAAGTAACGTTTTTGGATCTTCTTGTCTGTACACTTCGTTGTACGAGTCGTACACGATTTTCTACGTTGTGGGCACTTACGGCGCGATGTTGGTACCCGTTGTTTCATGGGCACCTCTTCAGTCTCTAGAACAGATCATGCCTCTTGCGGTATTCGTCGTTTTGCAGCTCGTTTTCATCATGGACAAGTTTAATTTGGGCGCAAGAATTGCCGAGTTTGGGCTCTTTTCGAGTATGCGAGCGAAAGCTGGTGGAATTGCGGATAAGTTGAAGACTGCTGTGGCGGCGAAGACGAAGAGTTTGGTTCCGTTAAAGTACAAAGGTTACATGGAGGACGCTTCAGACCTGTTTGGCAAGGTGTTTTTGGGTCGAAGCCCGAGTTCGAAATCGCCAAGAGGTAGTTCTACTGCATCGGGAGAGGCTGCAGATGGCAACAGTGCTGTGGAGATGGCGGCAACCAAGGGAGGAAATGGAGGGAACGCCTCTTCTAAGGATGGTGCAGCATCGAAGAAGAAGCTCTCTACCAAAGCAGAGGCCTTGGCGAATAAGAAGCAGAGTCAGAAGAATAAGCAACTCCTGTCGTTTTTTTCGGCTTTCTCAGTCGTCCTGATGGCAGCGGTTAGTGCGGTGATTGCAACGGATGTGGACAACAGTCGAATCCTGAAGATCATGGAGCTATTCTTCGACCCACTTTCCGGTCGTGTGAAGGCCTTGTTCGGAGCACACGCGACGAAGACGGGGAATCCACTCATTTTATGAAGATGGACACACCTCCAAGTACTAACTGCTACTAAGTAAGTACTTACAACAAGAGTAACACGCCACTGGTTTGAGGCCTTCGACTATTTGAGCAGGAAGAAGAACTCCTCCTGTTGGCTATCTGAGGACGCTGACCCCTACGCCTACTAGCTTTGAGTGCTCTTCTACTCAAAGGATTCAACGCTCCAGCTCTTGTGATTACCTCAGGAATAGGTACATCAATCAATCAATCAATCAATCAATCAATCCGTTTCTAATCTGCGATTCCGTTTCGGAACATCAACCGGGAAACCCAGCAGCGCTGTGGAAGATGTTAGACCGAACCATGTATATTGCACCAGTCGGTGTGATGTTTTTAGCCTTCGATCTCTTTTGCTTGGCAGCGCGATGGCTCTTTTCCGGATTATTATTGCAGGTCGCAGCAAGATCGTGTGGGAATAGTGCTGCGACTTTATGTGATGTAAATACTTAACTTTGGCAATCATGACTGTTGAAGAGTGGGCGGTGTCGTGTGGTGAGATGGAAGAGTCAATATGTGATCTTTCTCTGCTGCAGCACAGCTAAGTATTCCTTTGCAAACAACTAGAACTAGAGCTGCTTGGGCCGCTTTACCGCAGTCTAACTACAGTAAGAAGTGGATCAAAAATTGAAATCAGTCGCACTGACTTGTCCTCCCTGTCCTCTACTTCTAACCTCCGGCAGTTCATCCTCCCGTTTGACGACGAAGTGCCGCCAGGTGATCGTTAACCTCTCACAAAGGGTTTCTGCACCTCTCCTTACCCTTTCCGAAGGCACGCCAGTGGCCACGGGTGGTCTGTACGTGATGATTTTCGGTCTCGCGACCTACGCTTTCGCTCTGAAGATGGCACGACTGATGATCTTCTTGGGACCCACTGCCCCAATCCTCTCTGCGGTTGCGGTTGGTCGCGTTATGCAATGGATTCTGGCACCAGTGCGATACGTCATGCGAACCGACAAGCCGTTGGATGGCGGTGAGCTGGAAGCAGCTGCACTGATGTTGGTGAAGGAGGTAACACCTGGTAATGTTGAGAAAGACAACAAAAAGGCTGGAGGTACATCTGTGGCGAAGTCTGATGCGCAAAACAACAAGGCTAACTCTGCCTCAGAAGAAACCAGTGCTGAGAAGGACTCAAACGCAAAGTCCTCAGAAGAAGGTTGCAAGAGCAGTAGTTGCAAAAACGTGGCGGCACTCAAGTGCTTCGTGAAAACCGTCACGCAAATTAAGGCTCTGACCTTGTTTTTGGTCGACCAAATTGAATGTTCTACTACTTGTAGTGGGTACAACAGATACAGAACTCAGATCCACTTAGGTAGAGTTTTAGGATTATTCAGAAAAGACTTTTACTAGTACAGCAATCATCTTCCGCAACAAGCCGCATTGACATTGTACTTTCCATCCACCTCTAATCCGGGCACCGGCGTCCGTACCGCTTCGAAACTTACGCTTCTGTCTGCCCGTTCCGTCATTGCGCTATTACTAGCTTTGCGCTACGGTTTTCCGAGTCACATGGAGCATTTCTTGGGTGCGGGCTACAACATGATTCAATACGGCTTGTCTCATCCGCAGATCGTGTCTATGAATCAAGATGGAACCTTGAAGGACGACTACCGCGAAGCCTATTACTGGATTCGGGAAAACACGAAAGAGAATGACAGGATTTTGTCTTGGTACTGATGGCCGCCTTCGACATATAAGTTGTTAAGTAGGTAAAATCTCTTAGAGATCTTATCAATGTCAACTCGAAATTTTGCAACGCCAACCCCTTGTCAGGTGGGATTACGGTTACCAGCTTGCGGGTATTTCCAAGAGAGTGACAGTGGCAGATGGCAACACCTGGAACCATGAACATCTTGCCTTTTTAGGCCTCACGTTGACGAGTCCGGTCGAAGAGTCGCACATTATTATGCGACACTGGGCAGACTACGTGCTGGTGTGGAGCAATGAGGGTACTGCTTGCTTATGTTGCTTGCTTTGAACATGAAGGAAAGTGTACCAGGGTTAGAGTCCTCCTCTGCCCAGTACCAATACCTCCAAGTATTGTGATTTCGAAGATCTTCCTCGAAATTGGACCCGCCGCGACAAATCCTAAGCCTAACGCATAGAAGTACTTCTTCTCTACTAACCTCCTTCCACCTCCCTCCACACAGATCTAGCAAAAGCGACCCACATGGCTAGGATTGCGAACAGTGTGTACAAGGGACATTGCTACGACAAGATGTGCTGGCAGTTTACGTGGGAGGACTATGGAAAACCATCCCCTATGATGGCCAATTCCTTCATGTATCAGGTATTCGAATTCTGCTAGAAATTATCTTTTTCTTTTGGAGAACGTCACCTTTTCGACGATGACAAGGTGCATCTTCTACTTCAGCAACACTGTACTTTAGCCTGTCATAATATCCTACTCTGGTACTTTCAGGTATCTTACTTTATAAGATATTATCTCATGATCACTTTCATTCCTCAGGTTACCCACGGTGGCGGCAACATGGAAAGCAATCCACTTTTGAAGGGCAGATACAAACTAGTATTTAGGTCCAAGAATGACGCTGTGCGTATTTTGAAAATCGGTAAAGTCTCAACGAAGTCAAAACGCCTAGGGTTTGACGTCAACCGATGGAAATGCGATGCGCCGGGAAGCTGGTACCCTTCAGTCCTCTGTCTGCTAGATGTACTAGAAAGTGGGTAATCTGGTTGTTGTCTAGATGTACGGAATGAATCTTAAGTAAAAGTAGTAGATATGTACGTGTTCTTAAGTGTGGTTGTAATAGAAATAGATCTAAGTAGTACGTACTAAGAGATAGACATAGACAGTGGTGAGGTGCGCCGTTGTAGCTTGCTGATATTTGATTGACGCAGTGAGTATTGGAAAAGATATATAATACATTCTGAGTGCTGTCCAGTAGCTGAGTTTCTTGTTCTTCCATCAACAGAGACGTGTTATTTTTTGCAATTTTTCCAGGTATTGTCCCGGCACGTACCCGGGTCAGCTGGCTAGGTTGAGGGAAATCGGTTTCCACGGGTTTGTTATGGCCAGTGTTGAGCTATAGTCACTCTCCATCTTCTTCCTTCTCATTCTATTAACATAAAAAGTACTAGATGAGAAACGATCTTATGACACTCTAATCCTTGTTGGACGATTACGGGTGCTCAGAGTGAGGACACGCGTAAATTCTCGGTGACGACAACAACAACGCCGATGGCTGCGGACGAGCCTGAACTGGAGGGCGACGAGAAAAAAAAGAAGCTACAACAGGAGATTGCCAGGTCTTCTAGATGAAGCTTCTACTTTTCCGATTTAATATTTCTTGGTCACGACACCACCCAGCGTCACTAGTGAGTAGAGACAAGGAAGCTATGTGTCTTTTCCTCTTCAGGTTTCGTGAGGGATGTAAGAGTATCCCAGCAAACATCTCCTCCAACAAACATCTCCTCCAGGTATCAGAACTTGTACAACGAGCGAGTTTCTGGTAACCTTGCTTTGGGGCCCAAGCCTAGTGCGAAGCTTCTTCCTGGCGGAAGCTATCTCCACAGTGCTGAAGGATGCCAACTCATCGAGCATCCGAATGGACAGAAGAACGACCTCCACCGAAAGATGGACATCAAAAAGACGCTGTTGGTGTGCACACATACTTATGGCTGATGAATAAGATCATGTAGGGACAACTTTTCCTAAGCAGCCTTTTCATCTTTAGGTCAAAGAGAGCAATGACCGAAGAGTAATAACGAGAAGAATCAGGCTACATGCTTCATCTTAGAAAGAAGGTTGCTCTAATATCCCGAAGGAAGACAGGGCCACACGCCGGGTGAGGGACATGTCGACCTTGCCGGTTGCCCCTTATTGCATGTACTTAGACTTTTTTACGTTTAAGTTCAACTTTGTTTGAATGGTTCTGGTATTTGGTTAACGTCAAAACTCAGTTCCGTTCTGCACCTGATCATCATTCTTCCTCTAGCCATGTACTATCTTTTTCCCCCTCCACCTCCTTTCCCAGGACGCCGTCAACGCAGCAATAAAAGCAGGCATTAATACCAAGGATAAAGAATGGGTAAAGCAGGCGATTCGAGATACTCAGATTGACAATATTCGAGGACAGTTGCAGTGCAAACCCAGGCCCCACGGAACGGATATCCCGGAAGGTGGATTCCATCACTCGTGTCTCAGCTGCAAGATGGTTATGAAGAAGTAGAGATTTTTTGATTGTTCTCTTTTCCTTTTTTGACTACAGCTTTGATTCCCACCTACGGCATGCCCTTCCCATTAATATCCTTTTTCATCTCCGCCGGCAAGAAGAAGGACGACTTGAAATGCGAACTCTGTGCGAAGTCAGACGGCACAGCGGAGAAGAGTCCATCCTACAAGGGTGTCTACGCGAACTGCTTGTCGAAGGATTACAACCGCGAGATACAGAACCATGATGGTAAACTCGTGTGCGGAAGTAAGAGGGAATCGAGTGTTATGGATTTGGATTTTCTTGCAACATAGATGGTACCTGCCTGGTCCTTACTCGATCTCGAGGTCGAGGAAGTTGACATATTTATATCATAATAAGTAGTACAAGAAGAAGTGAGTAGATCCTAGATCCTACCAGTCGTGGCAATGATCATTCGGTGGCTCTTCAGGAATTGAAATTCAAATTCTAGTAATTATCGGTGCAATGGATTACAAAACACAACCACAAAGTGTGAAGTTACCTCTTCTAACCACCGCCGCCGTTCGATGTTAAGGCGAATGCTGAATCCTGGCGAGTGGCCCTCTCTGGCCAGCGAAGTGGTGGACAACGTCGAACAGCTATCCAAGTAGAGCCGTGGAATAGCATAGAAGTATGATGGAAGAATAGAAGAATATGAATATATTTAAATGAGAAGAATGTTGATAGGGAATTATTGTTGTATAGTGATAAAACTAAAAGTGTCGTTGTCGACGTGGTCGCCATCCTACAAGTAGGGCGATTAAGAGTTCCGAGAAATGAATACTTGTAGCAAAATTAATTTTTCATCTGCAGTGTTAAATAAATATTGAGATTGTCTTTTCCTAGTTAGTTTGTCTCCACCCATATATTGTCTTTCTTTTTCATTTTTGAGAATAGCAAAAAACGTTGTAACACGTGATATACATCGGTCAGCATGCGGCACTAACCACTAGTCAAAGTTTAAGAAGATAATGCTTTAGTAGTACACAAAGAAGATACTTATCTCATTTTTAGCTCAACATGTTCCGCCGCGCGCTTCCTCTTGTGATGTCGCGTTCCCCTGGGGGGCCACGCAAACAAGATTAGACTTAGTGTATCTATCGTCTCTCAAATAAGATTAGTCACGTCTACTTTTCTTCCATAGTACAAGAATTATAACCAAAAAAAATATCTTTCAAAGAAGAATCAGCATAACGCGATTATGAATTCAACATATTATTAGAGACTGTGATGAATATTGATTGTGTGTCTTAGGATCGTGAAGAATTATTTGACCCGGATCGGAAAAGAGAACATCTACATAGCTCATATTGTTTGGCCCGAACATACGCGTTCTGAAAAATACCCACTACTGGAGATGTATTATCGTAATGGGAAAAAATATATGTTGTCACGTATCGAAACTACAAATCTAATGAGTAAGAGTATAGTGATCTGCCTAACTAGGGAGCGTCCCAATATAATTATATCGTCGTCCTCCAGCTCCAATAAAAAGAGGCGTACAAAACTACCACCTCAACCGTTGGGTTGGTAGTTTTGTACGATAAGTATGATCATGAACCCGCAGGAGTAGCATTACGTGTCTATTATGCTAGTACGGCGATTCAAGTAAACCGATTTGTCTCTATTTGATACCAGCTTACGACAATGAATGATGAAACCGGGATTCAAAGATCTTCAACCGCATTCGATTACACGAAGATTGTCTACGATGACAATGGCACCTCTGCACCGGCCTCCGCAGAAAGACTGAATGTGTCAAAGGATGCCGATGTTGATGAATAATCCTTGATGACGAGTCCTCGTAAGCATCCTTTGAAAGCATTCTGCTTGATGGTTCTTCTTTGTGGAATTGCAATACAAGAAACTCTGTAGTAGACAGTCTGCACTGAACTTTGTGCGAGATTAATTGTATTTTATTGTATTGTAGAATTACGATGTTCCTTTTCATCACGTAAGTACCTTTGTACGATTCTGTTATCATGTTGATGAATCAAAATCAAGCTCTCGTGTCCTTGGAGAATGACCCCGACTACAGAAAGAATGAGGATTCAACATCGTCCTCTACCTCGCCTTCGTCTTTTCTCCCTAGTACCAGTCAGCTGAAGGGCCTCGCTACAGGTGTTGCTGTTATCGCCTTCGGAGGTGCTGCTGGCGTCTACGGCTTTCGCAGAAAACGACAACAACTTCTCCGTGAATTTAACAAATCTACTGGTGCACCCGCCCCCGTAGGACTAGGAGATAATACCATCTCCGCAAGAGGAAGAGGTAGTTGTATGACTGCGGTAGTGGATCATCAGGTTCCGGGTGTACTAGCTTCACCAAACTGCTACGGCGCCAGTGGGAACCAGTTACAAGGCTGTGTAAAAAAGCAGGAGGCTCAGCATCTACAACAAGGAGGTCATCTCCCATCATCAACATCATCTGTGGCGGACGGTACACGTACAGCTGGCACAGGTAACCTTGCAAGAGCAGGCAAGCTTCCTCCTTATTTAAACGACGACTTTGACGACGACTGTGATAGCATGCTTTTCCCAGCTCTCAACCATTCTGTGGAGCACAAGTTTCTCAACAAGAGGCCACTACATCGTCCCTTACGTCCAGAGGATATACGCGTGTCATCCGTACTGACTCCAGGTGAAGTCGCATTTCTATTCCTCGCGCCTGCCACTTATGACGATGTAGACCGGTTTTTCATTTTCATTTTGTACATATTGAACTAAAACAAAGAACTCTTGGTTGTCAAAAGGGTGAAAAAATCTACAACAAGTACTTCTACTAGTTTTCATTTACAGTAATACAACCTTCACCTACCGGAATGAAACACAAAAACTAGTACGTTCAGCGTAAGTTGTCCTTATCATTTCCTATTCCTCCAGCCTCGTGGTCTTCTAAGTCACCTTGCTGGGTGGTTGTTTCGGCCTTACCGCCTTGACGTTTGGGTACATCACGGGTGCTCGCACATTTGATGAGTTTCGAAGAGAATGGAAATTTGCCATGTCCTATGATGTCACGAAAGCCGTATGAACATGTAGTTGATGATGATGTTGTGACATCATAGATTTTTTAAGTGTAGGTCTTCTTCTTTCCGATTCAGATATGAGACTCGTGACGACCATGGATGTTGGCTTTGGCAATAGAAACGACTGAGGACCAGAACGTCTGTTCATTCAATGGGCCTCTGGTTAGAGCAGGCGCACAAGCTGTTGCTGTAGTGGGTGACGTCAGGAAAATGGATGAAACTTGCATTGCTCCTTCTGTCGCTTCTGTACTACTTGGGTGAGCGTATACAACATATTACAGCTGAAAAGATGAAGACAGAGCGGGAAACCGAGAGATAAGAAAAATCAGAGTACATTACTGTCTAAGCGCAAGACATGCGGGAGAAAGCAAAGTGGTAAAACGTTGTTCGCAAGGAGGAAAGTTAACCGGATGAATTAGATCATGCATTTCTTGTACGTGCCCAATAAATCCATTCAGCTCATTTTGCTCTTCTCAAACCTCAACGTACTACAATGAAACTGCAGGTCACTTAAATATAATGAAATTTAATATTTGTACAACAACCTGAAAGACTCCTGGCCAGTGATGTAGTTGAATTAGCCCTGAATAGACTCTAGCTCCAAAGAATGCCTCCAAATAACCGTTACCGAGTACGCGGTCCGCGGAATCCATATAGATGCGCTTCCTTGTCGGTTACAGCATGGTCATCCGCATTGTGTGGACTCGCTTGGACGTCACATCTAGTATTAAGGCTCAATATCTTGAATTTGCCCGACTCTTTTCTCCCAGCTTCCTTCTTTGGATGCTGAAGAAACGAAGGGAAGGAATGAAATAGAAATCGTTTGCGCTGCTCTAAAGGTAACGACAGCTAGTGCCATCAACCACTTGGCCTTGACAAGCTTTGCTGCAATCAATGAAGAGGAATGGCAGAAACGATACCTCCAAGTATCGACTGGTGCAGCTGGAGTGACTCGATCACCTCAACAAGATGTTCATCAAGATGTTGCAACATCTCCATCTTCTACGTCGTCCTCCTTCGGAGCTTCTCTCAGCAGTGTTTTGTTTCGAAAACCCAATAAAGGTGGAACAGCATTTTTGCAGAGGTCTACACAGTCACAGCAAACGCAGACCGAGTCCTCTGGGTCTGCGGTACTAAAAAAGGCATCTACGGCGTCTGTGAAGGCTTCGCCTCTGACGCCCAGCTCGAACACATCCGCGCTAACGACGGTCTACACGACTCCTTTCAGTTATGCATCACATTTTTTTCAACGCATTCTTTTTGCAATTTCAATCACTTTTTGATGGAACTCTTCACGCTCTGAGACACGGATCACATACTGTGATCCACAAGCGCGAATTCGGTAAAAACAACTATTCTTCTATCATGATTAGGATATCAAAACAAAGCTATTTGTTTTTGTTGTATTTGCTCCCTGTAGTAGCTGTAGTCCCCGTCCCTCCTTCTGCACTCATCACCCTCCTCCGGCCCCCACGAGGCTCTTCTCTAAAGCATTGGTTATTTCGATCCGTTGCTTCAGACGAATTATGTCGATCCTGCTACGGGTGGCCAGAAAGCCATTTGGAAGTGGTACCCCAGTGTCGATCAAGCGGAGGGCACCCAGTATTGTAGTGGCGATCTACTGAAGCATGCTAATGTTATGTAATATCTGGTACACTTCTTCCACCGTTCTTTGCAGATAAAACGAGAACAAAGGCAGTGAATTTAGATGTCAGAAGCACTCTAAGGACATGATTTCGTTTTCCCTTTGCTTACTGAAGCACTCTTTTCCCTTTCTTCATACACCGCACAGTCGCTTGGATTGAGCGAAATGAGCCTTCGTGCATAGCAGCCACGCGTTTCAAAGGAGGACCCCCTGCGTGTCGGTTTGACTTTGCCAAACAAAAATGTCGACCAATCCCAAGCAGTTGCATCAATCGACAGGTACTTACATGTTTATTCTAATGCAGTTTAGCTACTTTGGTAATCCTCGATCCACATGATGCATCAACAAGAAAGATAAACAATTTGAACCATTTTTGTATATTCACCATATTGACGATCTAAAGAAGAAGAACCACAGCACTATATCTACTTTCACGTCTACTTCTACATCTCCTCCTCTATCATGATAACTTAACATCTCCATCAAATTTGACTTTATCTTTCACCTGATCCTCCAGGCCACGTACGCCTGCAGTGTCTGGGCACATTGTGCTGTGGATACCCTAACAAACGCTTGTGTGATCAACCGAGACCTGCGATCCATGGACAGTATGGAGCTGAAAGCGGAGGCTTATCGTGCGAAGGCTATCTTATGACAACAGGCGGACGACACCCACATTTTTTGCCCCTGGTTTCTCATTCTTGTGCATCAAGTAGTCACCAGAGGATGAACAGAGATTGATTTTCAACAGATATAGTATAGTGATTTTTCTCGCAATCAGATCGTCAGAAACAAACTTTCTGGGAATGTGTCATAACAACTTTGGGCTCAACCTCAATGTGTCACCAAAACGATTCACGTTTTGCTTTTGACGACTCGCGATATTGTAATTATCTCTAATCTTCGCTCTGCGTGACTCTGCATATGCTTTACAAGGTCTCACGCCTTCCGGAATTCCGATTAACGCGGTGCCACCCCAACAATATCTGCCGTTGCAGAACCAAGACAAGAGGAAAACAGGCGTTCAGATGGTGTACAATCAGGAGGATGCGAAGAAACAAGTAGTTGTGCCGACTAGGTAGGGAATAACTGGATTGGGGAGGTTGGGGGCCGCTGTACGGGTCTAGTTGAAATATCAAAAAATAGTGAAAATGAAAGAACAGGAAAGTTCTTACTGAAGACAGAAAAGAACCAAAATCAGGTTCGCAATGAAACATGCGCGACATATTCTTGTATGCCTAAGCAGTATTGAATAATGTCGATTTTTTTTTGCTTTGAATGGTCTTCAGTAGGTTGGTCGGAGATCATGTAGAAATAGACGGAAACGTAGTAACTGCAACAGGAGTAGGAGCATATTACGAATAAGGAGATAACATAAACACTACCAAGTAGTTCGAAATCTTTATATACAAAAAGATAAGTCGTTTCCCTAGTTCGTTGTAGCATCACGAAGCAAGTCTCTCGTCCGCGCCAGAATCCATAGATGACTTTGTTATTGTTAAGTTTCACCGTTTATTATCACTAGAATGACGATGTTGACTAGTTCGTAAGAAACATGTTTATTTGTAGTTAGTAAGAAAATGAACACTGAGTAGCGATTCGAATTTCCGTAACATCAACGCGAAAAATAGAGCTTACAATAACCGAGGATGTATATGAATAGCTCTAAGGAAGAGGAATTGTACTAGTAGAAGGAGCAGTACTTGTTGATTTTTTGAGCAACTTTGTGACCATATCATAAGCCGTTTTGTCATAACCCAGCTTGCCTACCTCCATAGGATGCTGATCCAGCAGTCTCATTTGATTCTTTTTTTCTGAAAATATAGAAGGTCAGGCCTCACCAACAGAAATGCTGTGAACATCACAAATACAGTCTTTGAATTCTTTCCACCAAAACATTTGCATACTAGTGCCATTCGCATTCCTCGTGAACAAGAGGTGTCAGTCCTACGTTTGATGTCGCCTGTGCCTAAGAGCCCGAAATTTCCTACTAAAGTTATGGGTCGTGTAGGAGATGCATCGCCAAAGTCGTCCGGACAAAGAAAATAAGAAGAAAAAGGGACCGAGATGATCTGTGAGATGCATTCCCTATAGCACTAAGAGAGAGGAGCAGACCAACTATGGTTTATACGGCAATATTCATATCATCAATGTAAAGTCTTCGGTCTATTGGAAAGTGTCTGTGTCACGTCCTCCAGGTGAAATCTTGTTCACAATGATGGTTGATGCATGTCTGGACCTGCTTCGATCACTAACGTCTCGGTCCTCCTCGTAGTATCTGTCATTTAGAGGTACGGGATAAAAGTTTCCCGCTCCCGGTTGCCGTTTGTATTGCCTCTCCTAAGGGAGAAAGGCGGAACAAACGGGAAACGGAGACACCAAAGCCCTCTAAGTCATGGCCGTGTCGATTGCATCGGAGAATTGAGAAGATTCGGTGCATACGACCTCTGCAAATCTAAGTCCAAGTCTGTCTGTCAATATAGGAGAAAAGGAGCTCTTGGAACAAGTCATTTTACCCTAAAGATGGAAAGACTTGCTCGTATGGAGTGGGGATTTTGCACATGGGGAGCGCCAGAAGCAGCTTGGCGAAAATTTTTGAAGTTTGGATGCTGATTGGCTTGCCTCCTGGAAAATCATGCCTGTGCAAAAACCCCATTAAGATTCCCCTAAAGATGGAAATACTTGCTAGCGAAGAGTCAGTAGATATACAACCCCTCGTCGCGTGGTAATTGTTTGTGAACAATACTACACCCTCAAGGTGATGCGTTTTGTTATATAATTCCCGGTGAAGTGCAGCATGATGGCTCAGAGTGCAGCACTGACGCTGTAAGTGTAACTAATGCCAGGATCATCTGCGTCAAAAGAGTAGAAATTTGGTACCTCTTCGCGCCTATGTGAATGGGGAGCAAGTACAACAAGCTAGTGCTAGTCGAAAATTCCAACTTCTACACACGACAAAGACAATCAAGATGATTCCTCCTCACATGCGCGTGCTATCGCGGTTGTTTCACTGCGCCTTTCTTGTCGGCCTTGCTACCACGCTCAGCACTCGGTTTTTTGTCTCTGCGGTACACCAGACTATAGAGCAGGCTGAACAGCGTGTAAGTATGCTTCTACCCGATGGAGATAACAAGAACTTGCGCGACGTGGTCCAAGATGAACAAAATCTCCTTGGTTAGGAGCAGAATGATGACAAAGAGAACGATCATCAGTCAGTAGGAGACACGTCTGCGACACCGACACCGAACAATCAGCAGAAGGTACTTGGCACAGCACCAGGAGAACAAAAATCTGTAACCACATCCTCACCAGCTGCATCAACATCCTCAGAAAATAGAGTTCGAGTTATTCCTACAAAAAATGCCTTTTCCTCGTCCGCCTTGGAGGTGGTCCACAAAGTCGAACAAGAACAAGAACAAGGTCTAGTAACCAAGATTATGGCTTACAGTTTAATTCATCTGAAGAAGCATCTTTGGCGCCTTTTGTAAGGGAAAAGCACTTCAAAGATGCTCTTCAAGATGAATATTTATAAGTAAGCTCTAATAAGAAAAAACAGAAACCTTGCAAACGGTTGGATGCGAATGGTGCTGAAACAGACGAGCACTTGATCCACTGGTGCTTCGGGGAAGTGAGGACACAGTACTACTCTTCTTTTGGTTTTACTTAGTCATGGTTCACTAGGGGATTCGTGTGGTACGCTAGAAATTTCATGTATTACAAACAATATGAATCTTCCACTTTCATCTTCTCTGTTCATCTCGTCTTCGTCTTCCCGCTGTTCTGGTCTTCATCAAGAACTAATCAGCAATCAGGAGTCTTATTTCATTACCTCAAAAAGATAAAGAATTCTTCCGTAACCATAGTCATGCTCACACCACCATTTATTTTGAGGACTTCTCCTATCTGCAAGAAATCTGTCTCATACTCGCCCATAATAGGTCCACAACGTACGGGGACAGTTGCCTCATTAAAGATTGGATTGTTTATACGAGCTTATTTCTGTGGATTCCGCTGTCGTTGGGCTCGATGGCCGCACTACCTTTCACCATCAAGAAAGCGACAACGGGGAAGTGGATGTAGGTGGGAGGTTGGATGATTTTCATTGTGTGTGGCTGGGACGTTGGAATAGGATGTAGGTGGGAGGTTGGATGTAAGAAAGTAGGGAGGCGGAGGGGTGTATGAGGAAGTCGTAGAGTAGACTTAGGGAAGTTGTATGATGGGATGTAGGGAGTTTGAAAGGTGTAGAAGAAAATGGGTGGACTTGTAGGATGAACTTGATGAATACATGTTGAAAATTAAATTGAAATTGTTATTCCCATATAATGATTAGGACATTTAATATGAAGTAGGAGTCGAACACGAACTCGAATTTGATGCTTCTGATGAAAGAAAGACGATAAAATATTTGAATGTGATGTCCCGAGCAACAATACTAGAAGTAAGTAAAAAGTAAGAGTAACTCCGCCTGTTCATCATAATATGTTATAACGAGCAAAAATATCATCAAGGAACATCCAACAGCGAACACAGGTGACGGTGAGAGTCTGAGAAAAACTACGAAGTAGGTAGTTGCCTTGTAATATCGCAGAGCTTTCAACATTGAACCAACATTTGTGTACATCCAGCTGGTGCTATGCCTACCTTATTGTTATTTTTAATCAAACTTACTCAAAAAGCTGTTCCCTCGTCGACCTCCTCGACACTATGTTTGAGCATGTAGTCGATAGTTAGTTCGAGTTTCGAAGCTAGGGTGAAGAAAATAGTTGTACGTAGTTATACTCGAACTCGACCTTACTAGGCAGAGATTGTTTCATCGTCATATGGTCATCTCGTGCGTGCTCGAATAAAGGTATTGCAATCGCGATTCCTAAACGTTAAGCGACCTAACCTCAAACCCAAAAAATTAGAGTAAGTATGAATTAGTGTGTTTGTGTTATACATGTTGTAGTACCTACTAATAAATCCTGAACTGATCAAGTAGAAACCGAAATCCAACTAGTAGTGTTGCAGCAATAAAGTACACAACAAGTGCCACTACCTCTCCCCAAGTAGAATGGAATCTTCTCCAACTAGTATTTTTACAACTATCTACTTACGCACGAAGGAGTTGTTTAATCATGTGCTCTACAACTAGCAGACAGCCAGAATGTCTTGGTTCTTAGAACGCAATAAAGCTGTAAATGCATAACGAATGTCAGGATTATCTGCGTTGAAAGAGTATAAATTTGATACCTCCACAGTTTACGCCTATGTGAATAAATAAGAAAAAGAGGAGTAGGTGTAGGTACAACAAGCTAGTCCGAAATTCTAACTTCTACACACGACAAAGACAATCAAGATGATTCCTCCTCACATGCGCGTGCTATCGCGGTTCTTTCACTGCGCCTTTCTTGTTGGCCTTGCTACCACCTCCAGCGCGTATTTTTTCGTCTCTGGCGTACACCAGACGACGGACCAGGCTCAACAGCGTGTGCGTATGCTTCGACACGAGGGAGAAAAAAATAAGGTGCGCAACGCGCAGGTACAAGATGAACAAAATCTCCTTGGTCAGGAGCAGAATGATCATAAGTCAGTAGGAGATACGTCTGCGACACCGACACCAAACAATCAGCAGAAGGTACTTGGCACAGCACCAGGAGAACAAAAATCTGCACCCACATCCTCACCAGCTGCATCAGCATCCTCAGAAAATAGAGTTCAAGTTATTCCAACAGATGAAAATGCCCCTTCCTCGTCCGCCTTAGAGGTGGTCCACAAAGTAGAACAAGAACAAGGCCTAGCAACAAAGATTATGGCTTACAGTATAATTCATCTGCAGAAGCATCTGTGGCGCCTCTTTTAAGGGGAAAGCACTCCAAAGATGCCCTTCAAGATGAATAGAAGTAAGCTCTAATAAGAAAAAACAGAAACCTTGCAAGCGGTTGGATGCGAATGGTGCTGAAACAGACGAGCACTTGATCCACTGGTGCTTTGGGGAAGTGAGGACACAGTACTCTTCCTTTCTATCTAGTTCTGGTCCACTAGGGGATTCGTGTGGTACGCCCAAACTAGAAATTTGATTTGGATTTAGTCATGGTGATGGTACACTGACTAATAGGAAATTCGTCCACAGTGCTGATGTACTCTTCTTTAGTTTTGGTTGTGGTTGTGGTACACAAATAGGAGTAAATTCAACAGTGTAGGTGTACTCTTCTGTAGTATCATCACATCTAGTGCTGGTAGCAGTACACTAGAAAATTGTTCAACTAGCTACGACATCAAGAAACAGTTTGAATTTGAATTTTCCACTTTCGTCGTCTCTGTTCTCGTCGTCAACCCCGTATCCTGTTTCCGTCTTCACTTCAAACAACATGATCTTTCCATACTTCCTGTCAGTTACTGGTACTTCTAAGAATGTGTGTGAATATCTGAAAAATCCTTCCATACTCGTAATGATACCACCATTTTTGAATGCCATTTTTGATTTTGACTGCTATAATCTATCTGCAAGCCACCAACTCTTAGCCACTCACACATACCAGGTCCACAACGTACGGGGACAGTTGCCTCATTAAAGATTGGATTGTTTATACGAGCTTATTTCTGTGGATTCCGCTGTCGTTGGGCTCGATGGCCGCACTACCTTTCACCATCAAGAAAGCGACAACGGGGAAGTGGATGTAGGTGGGAGGTTGGATCATTTTGATTGTGTGTGGCTGGGACGTTGGAATAGGATGTAAGTGGGAGGTTGGATGTAAGAGAGTAGGGAGGCGGAGGGGTGTATGAGGAAGTCGTAGAGTAGACTTAGGGTTAGGGAAGTTGTATGATGGGATGTAGGGAGTTTGAAAGGTGTAGAAGAAAATGTGTGGATTTGATGTAGGATGAACTTGATGTGTAGATGTTGAAATTCAAGTTGTGACTCCCACATCATGATTAGGACATTTATTATGAAGTAGCAGTCACGAACTCGAATTTGATGTTCTTGATGAAAGAAAAAACGATGTTGAAATATTTGAATGTGATGTCCCCAGCACCAATACTAGAAGTAAGTAAACGGTAAGAGTAGCTCCACCTGTTCATCATAATATGTTATCACGAGCAAAAATAGCATCAAGTAACATCCAGCGGCGAACACAGGTGACGGGGATGACTGTGTGAGAAAAACTACGAAGTAGGTAGTTGCCTTGCAATATTACAGAGCTTTCATCATTGAACGAACATTTGCCTAAATCCTGCTGGTGGTATGCCTACCCTATTGTTATTCTTAAACAAACTTACACTTACCTAAAAAACTGTTCCCTCGTCGACCTCCTCGACATTATGTTTGAGCATGTAGTCGATGGTTCGCGTTTCGAAGCTAGGTTGAAGAAAGTAGTTGTACTCGAATTCGACCTTACTAGGCAGAGATTGTTTCATCGTCATATGGTCATCTCGTGCGTGCTGGAATAAAGGTATTGCAATCGCGATCCCTAAACGCTAAGCGACCTAAGGAAGTATGAATTAGTGTGTTTCTGTGATTGCATGTAGTAGTACCTAGTATTAAATCCTGAGCTGATGAAGTAGAAACAAACCGAAATCCAACTAGTAGTGTTGCAGCAAGAAAATACACAACAAGTGCCACTACCTCTTCCCAAGAAGCAGACAAGAATCTTCTCTAACTATTTTTACAACTTCTATCTACTTACACATCAAGAAGGAGTTGTTTAATCATGTGCTCTACAATTAGCAGACAGCGTCTTGTTTCCGCCTCCGTGCAGCCTAGCAGAGGATTGAAAAGGACAACATCTTCAATCTTCAAGAAGACGAGGACGGCATCTACTTCAAGAAGAAATTGCTTCTGGTGGTGGTGTGCTTTCCTTAACCTCCATTTCTTCTTCCTAAACCTGGTTCAAGCAGAGGAATTGGAGCCGTGCGACCGTAAGAGTCAATCCGGCAAGGATTTCCAGCTCTATCATTGGTGCATTTTCCAGTCCAGGCAGATACCACCCGATTTCTCCGGAGAGTACTACTTTCATCTATTCATTTGATTCTCGGGAGTAGATCTAGATTCCAATCGATTTCTCCGGAGAGTACGATTTGATTGATGAGTAGTTTTGCAATTTTATCTAGAAGTCATAATTTCTTTGATTTATTCCAATCAAGTATTGAGGTTGAGCTTGATACACAAGAGACAAACGTGAGGTAATGTGAGCATATTTCGAGATGTTGTCCTCAGTTACTGCATGAGATGGAACACACCCTCACCCCGTGACTACATCGATATCTCTTCATTGGGTTCTTTCATCTACCTCTTTCTCAACGTTCGTTGTATACTGCAACTCATGCGTCCTCAGGTGTGCCGCCAAATAGACGACGTGCATAGTTAAACTATACCTTACCCCCTTCCTCAGATCTGCTGCCAACACGACGTGCATGATTAAGGAGTGGTCTATGTATATTGGAATCGTGGTGATGTCGCTTGGAGGTATTGCGCTTGGAACAAACTTATGGGGCTAGTTCAATAGTATATTTTCCACTAGAGAGGTAGATGTAGATGTATCTTCCGTTTATCTTCCATTTTATAGCATCATCTTGGTCTTGCCGTTTATTTTGGACCACAGGGAATAAACCAGATCATATAACGCGATGACTACTTTCAAGGTACTATCTACAACTTGGTCACCTTCTCGTTTTTCCAAAAGGAACTAACGGGAACCAACAAAGAGGTCACTTTCAAAGAAGTATCTCGGATCCTCAAAGTTGGATCCCCCTTTTTCAAGTAGAGAGAGACGGGAACCAACTACAAGATGACTCTCCAACAAGATGAGCTTTGTGTTAGAAGTTCTAACAAATGTTGCCATGATTGGGAAATACCTGCTTTCGGTTCCTGGTGAAGAACAGGTAGAAGAAGGCGAGGAGGAGTTGCGATCCAGTCTTGGGAGCAAGGCAGACCCGTGAAACGTGGTGTAGCATCACGGTGAACATCTGACGAGAGGTCCTCTCGAGAATCACTGCTGAGCAGGTGCAGAATCACTGCTGAGGAGGTGCAGACTCACTACATCCAGCGCAACCAGTCACTAGAGAAGGCGTAGAATTACCACTCACTAGAGGCGGTGTAGAGTTACCCCATCAATCCGTCGATTGATAGTAGTATTCGTTATCTAGTATCTAATGTATATCTTCGCTGAACTGACATTTTTAGACTGCTTAAGATGAAGTTGCAGTTGCTCATGGGTGAACTCAGGCTTGAATATTTCATGAGAACTGAACAATATGGGAACTCGTCCCGAGAAACAAAGTAAATGCATAAGAAGCGGCTGTTTCAAACCAAAATCTTTTTTAGGGCAAATGAAAAAGTGCTTTCCTTGAACAAAGTGTACCTTTTCTCAAACTCAAACGTCTACCAAATGTAGAAGGGGACACAACTTGCAAAGTAGGATCCATCTTACTGTAATATTGCTCAAAAATGCGAGTCGTTATGGACATCAAGAAGTTTATTCCGGAGAAACTGCCCTAGGGAGTAGGAATGCTACACCACTGAGAACCTCAATAATTGCACTTTCTTGTGGTTGTGCTTTCCTCGTCATTACAACTACAATTGTGCTGCTGCAGAAGACCGTGTTCGCGTTCATCTACGTTGCTGATCTACGTCACTAGGACTCTCTTGGTGGATGGCCTTTGCAGCTCAAGCAGGTCAATTAGTCAAACTTTTGAATATAAGTTCCTGGTCCTTCTTTAGGGTTTTTAAGCTGATTCATTCGTTTAGGTTTGAATTTTGGACCCAAGAAGAAATGTCAATAGGCGAACGTGTAGACATTTTCGGATGCTGCGTACCTGGTACAGGAGGGGGAGCAGCAGCAGAAACAGGGAGAGGAGACATTAGCACAGCCACTCAACAAGATGAACAACAAGATGAAGCTGCCGCTAAACAACAAGATGAACAAGTTGCCGCTAACGCGATAAGTCACTACATGTTGGCGGTGCTTCAGTATCGCCCTTTCTGTGTGTGGGCAAGGATTCTGGAATCCGAAGAACCCGGTCCTAAGTTAAGGCTACAAGAGGAAGGAATCCATCCTCAGGGACATCAATCTTTATCTTGTTCCTGGTGGGTTTTTAAAGTTTTCAAAGGGAAAAAGAGATCCAAGATCTTTCTCCCGGGTTTTCAAAGGAAAAAGAGATCCAAGATCTTTCTCCCGTTTTCAAAGGGAAAAAGTAGAGATCCAAGGAAGATGCTGCTGCTGAGTGATGGGTTTCTCTGTTAGTTCTTCTAACTAAAAAGAATCCGATTGATGAGTTTCTCTGTTAGTTCTTCTAACTAAAAAGAGAAGCGCGATTGTGTTTGCTTTACAAACGGACTATCGTATATCTACCGGCGTCTACGGACCAGGGAACGAAGCGGAAAGAGACCTCCGCTTAGCGGAGATTGATCGACTTGTACAAGAGATGGAATTTTCGAGGACGTCCTCATCAGGTTCAGGGTCAAAGACGCGAGGTGGAGAACGTGCCAGGTGTTACTTGAAGTTATGCTTGCTGGTTGTTGGTACTAAAGTATGTATATTTCAACACTTCCTTGTGGGACGTATCAATTTTGAGTCACTAACAAGAACAACTACATGTCCAAAATAATAAGGTTTCTTGGTCTTCTCTAAAGCAGCATGTTCACCAATAGAAGTTCGCTAATAGAGGCAATGCGTGCTTGGATGTTGAGGGATCTGCGCGAAGCGTGCAACTTTTTCCTAGATGCTGTGAAGCTTTTTTCCGCAGAGAAAGGTGAGATCGACCTGTTTGCCTGCAAGCGAGCACAATTAATGGGCTTGTTTTTGGGGGAGCCGAAACTTATACTGGAATTAAGGCTACTACCGCTAGTTCTAGTAGAGTAAATGCATCTTGCTTCCAAGTATCTCGTTCCGAAGCCTCTGAATCGATCCCGTTCCTCAAGAGAAGCAGGCCTCAAGGTGTTCCTGGAGATGAACAATTTGTGATTATCAATCTTTCTAATAGAGGCGAGCACTGCTGTAGAAGCCTTTTTTGTACAAGAAGAAGGACTACAAGAAGCGACTGAAGATGTTCATCCAGGGCATGCAAGTAGGTATAGGCCTTGGAAGAAGGCAGTTCCCGCGCAGATGTCGTACTGGTACGCGATGCATGCTTTCGCTTTGGAGCAAACGAGTGGGTGGGAAGCCGCGGAAGCACTTGTCGAGTTGGGCAAACAGGTGAAGCAATCGATGACTGGTGTCTACTACGGATTGAGGAGTCTTCTAGCTACAGATGTAGATCATAAAGGAGTAGTTGTAGAAGAAGCACCTCCTGCTCCTGCAGTAGAAGGTGCCGCTGAGAACCACCAGCTAGCAGATCCACATTCCTCAGCAAATACTGGAGACCGAGGTGGCGATCGAGTTTTCGATCCCTGGCTGCTGCATAGCGAGTTGCATATGCTTCATCGAACGAAGAGCTGGAAGGGGATCACCGAAGCCATAGAAACCTACATGGAAACGGAAGTTGAAAACACTATACATAGAGGTGATCGGGATGGTTCCATACGCTTGATTCTGGGACAAAAAATGCACGTCTTTCTGTACACTTAAGGCTTCAAGATAAAGTCCATCTTTGCCACCAGCTCCTAGTTCTTATAAGGGAAAAAGACGGGTTCTTAGCTCCAGTTTCTTGTAAGTCAAAGCCTCCGGCACCACCACCAGAAAAATGCTCCTCCAAAGGAAAGAATATTTGACCAGAATGCTCCACAGAAAAGATCATTATTCTTTAACTACTTCAGGATCTAGTTCTTATAGGGATATTACTACTAGGGCTAGCGGAAGCGGAAGGATAGAAAGACCTAGCTCTAACACGCGCACCTCTGGTGGCATGCTGGGGTAGCGTACGCCGAGGAAGGTGAGCTGGAAGAAACAGAATGGATTCTACGCAGCAGATGCTGGGATTGCTTCAATTAGGGATTCAACTAGGTCTACGTCTACCTGCTCATCTGAGTCAAATCTACGTCTACTGACGTCTTTGTTTCTTGACGTACTTTGGGTGCCTGACTGTTACTGTCAAACTCCACCGTCACAGAATAATTTGAAGGATCACCATCTGGTCATTCCCCTTTTACATAAGATAGACGAGCTTGTCCTATGGCTCCGTAGGCTCTATTAGTTCATTGCATCGTTGTATCATATACATGATTTTCTAATTTAAAAAAATCGCAATCCCCGTGATGCCATGCACAGGGAACAACCTCAGCAAAATTTCTTCGGCAGAAGTTTCTGGTGTGGCGGATAGTACTGGTGTGCAGAAAGGAAACCTCCTACAGGATCCAGGTGTGCAACTGAATGCTTTAGGCCTTTTGTGGCGACTACTAGAAAATAAAGGTAAGCCAAAACCTTCCAGTAGCAGTAGAGCTGCAAGAACGGAATCAACAGAAAGTAGAGAAGCACACGACAACTCCACAGCTGTTTCGACAACAAAAGGAGAAGGAGAAAAGAAGAAAGGAGGAGAAAAGAATGAAGCAAAAGGAGAAAAGAACCTCAAGAGCATCAATGAGGGAGAAGACCAAGATATCTGGTATACATTTGTGAAGTCGAGTGGAAACTCGGACAAAATTGTGGTCGATCCAGCGAAAGCACTCGATAGATTCCGAAGCGAGATCATGGGCGTTTTTATGGCTAGTGCGAGACCACTGGATCGAAGAATTGTCCTTGTTTCTACAAGATGACTTCTTGAGCAAGAAGATGATTATCAACAAAAGCTGGATTCGAATTCTATTATGGTTTTCAAGCATTACCGATAAAAGAAACGTTCTCCTCTTCCTCTAACACCTTTACTCCCCATCTCGACCCTCTCCTCGATGTCTTGTATCTTCGAGTTTTACCAGATGCAGGGGCACGAACCGCTTTCGCGAGAGGCATCCGCACATTTGCCGAAAAGAGTGGCAGAGAACAATTGAAGAATGCAGCGGCGATAGCAGAGACGGTGGTGGAGATTCTAGACCAGAGCGATGCTGAAGATGCGAAAGATAGACTACAGAAAGCGGACCTTTCATGTCTCGGCAACAGTTGGGAACAAAGAGCAGTTTTAGAATTGTTGTGGAACAGCGAGTGAAAGTCGTGGCGGAAAATTCATGGAACAAATGTGAAAGTCGTGGACGAAGAAATGCAAAGGGTGGCACCGTCACCGAGTAAACCATGTAGAATATAAGATGGACAATGATAATGCAAAGAATTTATGGAGAAGATGATCATGATAATCATTGTTGTCGTATTCTCGGGATGATAGTGTAAGTATCAGGGAGAACTGGCTGTACTATACTCATTCTGACAATTCTTGTCAAGGAGAAGAATAATATTGCCGTATGAAACAAGATACATGTAGCTCTGAAGGCCTGGGCAAGTGTCACGACAGCACTTCGGGAGGCTCTACGCTGTCCTCGCAGAAGACCTTGTGAGGAGAGAATTACCGTTCGAGTGAGTTTGGAAGTGGCTTGAGATGAGCCCAAAATAAGCGAGAGAGAGAGAGAAAGAGAGGGCGACAAAGAACCGGAAAAACAAGGTGAAGCTGTATTAGAGTAAGTGCTTGCGCGGCAGTGCATTTCGTGCTGAGATATTAAGCCTAATATCAAGAATGGTTTACAGTTTGACTCTCAAGAACAGAAGAAAAATCGAGTGTGAGGTAGAAAGACTAATGATATTAATATGAAAACAGTGGCTGCTTGTGCTTCTCAGCCGATCATGCAGGGCCGACGAGCAAGCATATTTCACACACGAGTGAGCAACGGTTGCATAGAAAACGAGAGACCATCAGATAGACGATGATAGATGACCACAATGAATTTAATTTTAAGTTGTAAAGAACATTCGTAGTACTTGATGTTGACAGATGATCATCGTCAGCATAATCACAAGTACTTCTAGAACAAGACCATATCCAGAAGAAGATTCCAAAAAATGTTTGGTCGATCCTTAACAAAGAGCTCCGACTTTTCGATCGGAGAGCAACGGAGTTTGTTCGGTCATGCAAGACGTATAAAAGAAGTGGTAAAAACAGAGAGCGGAGGCTATTCTTAAGGCATATTTTTAAGTAGATGATTTAATATGGGAAGAAGATGGAAACAAGTATAAAAAGCCTCCATAATCATGCTGGCGCAAGATGAAGAGTAGAACAAGAACCGGAACTTCAGTTACGACCACTTCAATGAATTACACGGACGATGAGGTATGAATAATCCCTTGATCAAAATCATTCACTTCTTCATCAAGTCCTTGTTCCTCCTTCAATAAATCGCTGATGATGCAGCATCCTCAGCGAATGGTGGTGCGAGTGTCGCCTCACTCCTCGGATTTGGCGACAAGGGTCACTGTGCGACCGACACATTTCGAATGTCTGGTGGAAAAAATGGCAATAACGGCTGCGTTTATCTGGTGTTTATTGTTATGTTGGCTAAAAAGAAATTGCTTTTCATGAAGTGTTGCGCTTCGACATTCCACAACTGGAACGAACCTCGTGAACTGGAGTCTTTTTATTTCTAATACAAAGAACAGTACTCGCACGAAAGAGTCCTTCCGTAATGCGGCTGCGTTCCACGGATGCAAGGTGTGCGATTTTGACTGCGCGACAAGTAGTCTGTCGAAAGGCGAAACGCTCACGGATACGATCAAAATGCTGGTGGGATACAGCGAAAGACAGATTACGGCTAACGTATCATGGCAATCTATCAAACAAGATTTCAATCTACTTCTAAAGTTGGTCTCTCTAAGCAGACGAGCTTCATTATCCGCTCCAAATGGGAAGGTGTCTGCACGTGGCTAGATTGGGCGATTGGGGAAAAGTATTTCGCATCATCTATTTAATCAGAGGCCTCTGCATACTGATCTTAGTGCGGCTCTACGCTAGAATCCTTCGTTCGTATCCCTCTACAATAACATTAGAGCAACTCCATGTTCGACTCCAAAACCAAAGTCATTTCCAACCAAAGTCATTTCCATCTCCACCCTCTACTTCTACAATAAAGGTTCTGCCGAGTCCACGATATTCCTCGACCTTCCTTTATCAACGCTGGAGATGGGCAACACGAACACCCTTCCCAGGAACTGCTGGACGACTTCACGTTTCTAGAGCACCAAGACTGGAAGTTTGACTCGATACATGTAGCGCTAATAGGCGACCTGTGGCACGGAAGGACCGTGCATTCGAAAGTACCTATGTATACTATAGTATATATAAGTGCGTATAGTTGAACCTTGTACCTATGTATAATATAGTTTACGTACTATAATTGAACGTCTGGGAAATCTTAGGCAGCTCGCCGAATAGATTCAAATCATCAATGGAATGTTGGGCTGATATATTTGATAGTGCTTTCGGGCTTGGGCTGTACCTGTAGGAGTAGGTGTTGTAAGAGCCCCTGCCGCTGCAGCAGCTGCTTATGATTTCACTCTTTTAGGTTCACCTCGTCCATGACAAACTTCTATGTTTTTAAAGTTTCTCACACGACATAGAAAACTATGAATTTTTTGAAATATAGGTATTTTTTTACCTCTGCATACCAAAAAAAATTGAGAGGCAGACGGACTCCGGATTTTTGGCGACGTGAAAGTGGACCTCATAGCACCGGACGAATTGCAAATGCCCGATGAGTACGTGAAGAAGATGCAGGACAACGGTTTCACTGTCGAGAAGTACAAGTCGATCGATGCTTACCTTATGAACATTAGATCTACTTCTACATTTTTTGGCGTTAATCTTGATATTTTATGCAAGCAAGAATTTGCAACAGGTATAAGTCCTTTTCCTTACTTGTAATGTTTTAGTTGATCACCCTGATGAACAGGAATGATGAACAGGAATGACGATGATGAATGATGTCTACCATATTATGAAACATCCATGTAGAGAACCTAGACCTGTAGACAACTGTTACTAGTACCTTTCTTACTCTCTAGTTCCTCATGTATTCTTCCTCTAACGCTGTAGCCAGTAAGAAATGCGCAACAATTTGGTATTTTACACGTCTCCAGCTGGAGCGCATGTCCGATGAGGTGCAAAAGAAGAGCGCCGATCTCCGAAAAGCAGTTACCTTTTCGTTGGAAAAGATATGGCGGCAATAGCGAACGGAATCTATTCTTCTACTTCTCGTTCTTCGTCCCATGCGCACTCCCTTGTCAGTCTCTTACAGGTTCTCCATTCGTAGGTAGTAGTATTACTTGCAGTAACATTTTTCATAAGTAGGAGAAAGTGTATCTATTATAAATCTTAAAGCCTGTTGTACTAGAAACATCTACAACTTTCAATCAAGTCCAACAAGGCCAACCGTTGAAATCTTTCTTCCTTCTCTGTCTAGGGTCTAAGAAGCCACCAATCTGAGTTGCCAGAAGGTGCGAAGTTTTACCACCCTTTGCCAAGGGACTCGAGAAATCCTGTAATTCCTTTTGAGGTGGATTCTACACCCTTGAACGGCTGGGACACGCAAAGTCGAAATGGCTATTTCGTACGTACTGCGCTACTCGGAATGGTGGGTGGACATCTGGCTGTCGATGTCGAAGTATGACAGGAAAAAGTGTATTCATCGTCGACCTCAAGAAGAAGGAACTACGCACGTTGATGACGTTCTAACTACAACTAGGAAACTGTGCTTGTTCTAACTAGGAACTTCCTGCGTTGACGCTCTAACTAGGAAAATGCGCCTGTTCCTAAGTACCATGAGTTCACTTTCTCCTCTCATATCATGAGGAGATGGAGGATGTGGATGATGCAGAGGTGGAAGGTTGCGCAAATGGGGGAGAGCAAGCAGAGTCTGCTGGTAACGGAGGTGTAGTTATGGATGTGAACTATTTCTTGATGATTTTTATTCAATTTTTTATCTCAACACCCACTTAAATCCAACGCTGCTCTGTCGCCTATAACCATTCTGGCACTTATCTCACGCTTAACTCGTCACTACAGATCCCGGTTTACTACTTGTACAACTACAATTAGAAACAGAATAGCTTACAGACGGTGGTAGGGTGGGTACGCTGGGATATCGCTGTTATATTTGTGGTAACAAGGAGTAGAGGTACAAGTAGTTTAATATTGTTGAATGGTTCTAATCTTTCGACAAACAATAAGCGTGAACAAATGCTTTCCATACTGCGACAAGGACCGCCAGTGACCGCAACCGGAAAGTGTAAACATCCCGCATGCGTGAGTCACGTCGACAACGGACAAAGAGAAGTCCTACAGTGGATAGTAGACGGAAAATGCGTCTACTGTGATCATCCCATACAATTCTCGAAGACGTGCTGAAGCTAGTCGTGATGTGATTTAGACGAGTACCCTTCTCGAAGACGTGCTGAAGCTAGTGTTGTGAATAGGAGTACTTCTCTGAAGCAAACCAACGCTAGTTTTTTTTCGACTTCGCAACTTTCAAACCTAGTGATAAAAGACTCAGACAGATTGGTACATCAGACTTATACAGATACCAGACTTATACAGATACCAGACTTATACAGTATACCGATGCAGTTCTTCTTATTTTCTGAACGCCAGTAAACAGTTACATTAGAAGAAGGTGATGACGCAAATTTTTTCACTTCTTTTTTAAGGACGCTTTTCGACACACGTACTTTTTAAGCACAGACACGGCCGCCAATTTCTAAAGAGTAAGTAACACTAACAGAGGGGAAATTGCAATTAGACATTACCCGCAACAAGACCAGCACTGACACTAACGCTACTTTCAATGGTGCAATCATACACGCACGAGTAAGTTTTTAGCGAGCTCCAAGCTTGGGCAATGGCGTGGCGTCCCTGCGACGTTCATCCGTATTCAGGTGTTAGCCCGTGGAGATGAAGCACACCGATATTGAGGTTCGGAAGATCCTTTCTGTTTGTGGAAAGATGCGATCCCGTCACATTCAATATTACAAGCAGTCTTCATTAGAGCAAGTAGAACTGCATCATGTCGTAGATCAATATTTCCCATGATAGACAGGACCAGTAGTAGCAAGAGTTGCGTCTTCTTTCATTCGTAGATCCATTTCTAGACGCAAAAAAAATCAAAAATTTTAAACACAAAAAATGCTAGACCTTTTACGTCAATGGCGAAAATCAACGGTGCCTGCGTCTTGGCGTCTCGGGACGAGAAGCAAAGAGCATTTTCCTTTCATTATGTTCAAGGTGTTTCCTGCACGCTGTGGTTCCAGCATAATATGGTAAAGCACCCTTGTCCATATCGTGACGACTAGGTCAAAAAAGGACTCAAGTTGCAATTCATCCTAACCCTCCTCCACTTCCACATCACAATCCTATAAATATTTTTCATTAACTTTAAGTTTAACTCCCCCGCATGCAAGCATCTGTCTTTCCGCCTTTCTAATTTCCACGTGATTTACGCCATCAGTTGCTTTTTCTATGTCTTACCGCTGTCAACGTGGCATGACGGCGAATTGATGGGAAGACGGATGCCATTGCTAGCCCACCTGGGATTCGCGAAGTGGATACCTCCATATTGGCTGTTGCAGGGATGGTTGTCGTACTATGCGTTTTTATTTCTCGACTGATAGTTGACGTCAAAAACCAATATAAGTGCATGATCTGACAAATCAAGTGATGGAGTAGTACTTACTCGACTATTGCACAGTGCATTATATATAGTACAATCATTCTGTTGATGTTTCCTTAAATTTCCTAATCAAGTCCCTTCCGCTGACGGCTTCCAGAATCCAATCGTCTGCGCTTCCACATATCAGCTTTTGGTCCGATTGGCTTGATTTTGGGGAGCCTGCTTGGTCTCATGCTATTGACATCCTATTTGCGACTGGCGGCAGCTATCTAGTCTTATACATCCTCGTATGGGAGCAATTGGATGTTTGGTTATGGGACGGACAATAAAATAAGTTTTTTGGCCTAAGATTTTTTTTATGCGGGCTATGTATAATTTTTGGTTGTGAACATCTCGTGATGTAGCTCTTCTACAGTGGAGGTTTATTGGTTGAACAATACCAGTTGCGTCCTCGATATGGCGAGCGTAAGTATACATTTTCAAACTATATAAAAACTCTTGATGTAAAAAGCTCTTCAAGGGGATTTGCTGGCTGATTTCCGAAGCCGAAGCCGATGCGAAGGACCTGGTAAGATGGTGATTCATTTGTGGGCTAAGATAGCTATTTGAATTAGATACTCTTGAAACTGAGAGGCGAAAGGAGGCGACGGACACGGGAGAGCCAGCCACATGATAAAGTGTTTATTGGTGGAACAATAACAGTTGCGTCCTCGACGTCGATCTAATCCTTTGCTATTTCTTCGGCATCTGCTCGGCAATCCACGCAACGATAGGATTCGGGCTCTCACGATACTATCGACGCGTCGAGGCAGACCTTCGAAAATTCTTAGTTTGGCACACGATTTGGCACACGGCTTTCCCCAGTTGGGTTACTGTGTGGGGCTACTATTGGCTCTACCACATGGATGACGGAAGTTCTGCTCCAACGACCGAGTTGTATCCGAATGTACTCCTCTCGTTTTACATGCCTCTGCTGGTTGCCTTCACTTTCATCTATTCAACTAGACCACGGGCGTCTGGAGACAGAATAGAAAATCAAATAGGTCAAGTCGAACAGTCACAAACACAAGTAGCAGAATCAGGTTCAGGAGGTTCACCAAGTAAGTCTCGAATAGTGAGTGCAGGACGGCGAAAGACTTCATCGAGCCCGATGAAAAGGAGACAATCGTCAACACGAAAGAAAAAAGTAGATGCCGTTTCGTAGAGGACTCCCGTGATTCCTTGTTGTAAATACAGATACTAATGATCTAAAATGATCTATGTTATATTTCCAGTTGTCGTCGTCCTCTTTCCACTTGATGCTGTTGCATTTCGTTCCTTTTCTTCTCTGTTCTTCTCTAGAATATAGACTCATAAAAAATGAGATGAATGTAACGATTATTATGCGTTTTTGCAATGATTCTTTCGTCTTTTCTTGTTTGGCTGTCATACCTGACTGAGAGCATCTTCGTCCTTCTCTCATGATGGTATATGCAGTCTCTTCTTCTTTCTCACCTTTCATTCTTAGTTAGTTGTCGAAAAAGTACTAGATATTACCTACCTTTTCGTTCCAGAAAGCGAAGAGGTTGAGTATCTAGTACAATGACGACCAAGACGACGACCTTGTACTTCCTACGCATATTTTTTTTTGTTTTTCTGTCATGTTCATAGTTGTTGTACCGATACTGATACAACCGATAACAAACTTTATTTAAAGGTAGAGCACTAGTTACTTCCAGGCGGGGCGTGCTTCAAGGTCCAGAATGTAGTTTCAACGTGCGAAAAGACATTAGACCCTGTCGGGAAAGAGTGTAAAGGTTTTTCATACTAGTGCCCTGACTACGTTACTAGGCTAATGCTACTTAGTGCAACTCTCCACGTTCTTCGTGTTTATTCTACAACCCTCAACAGAGTGGAAAACACTCAAACAGAAGCGCCCTCTTTTGTTCATGCTTTTCGTTCGCTTCCCTCACTTCTCAACAGAATCAGAACACGCTCAAACAGATGCCAACATAGGAAGGGCAAAGGGAAAGGCCAAGTGACCCTAGAAGCAGCCCGCACCGCTATACAGGGCGCGAGCCGCGTCACGAGCTACCTCGGGAAGATCTCCGAGACAGAGCTCGAGAGCCGTGGCCTTGCAGGCCCTGGCTCTGGGTGGATCAAAATGATCATCCAAGTCGATACCGAAGAGAAGAAAGCTGCTCGGATCAGAACCACCGCGCCGGACTTTCGGGAGCAGGTGGCTCCATATGAGTACGCCCAGACTCTCAAGCAGATGACTGGGTATGCCCCTTTGGATATGTCTTCTCCAAAGGGTTCAGATCCAAGAGGATCAAAGGCGATCTTCTTGAAAAGGGAGCTGAAGGCAAAGGTCTCAAGCTTCTTGAGGGTCTTCGGAAGCTTTCCCGAGGACTCTACGAAGGCAGCCAACATCGAGCGGCCTGTCATCGGTTCGGTCGACTACCTGCCGGTAGTTGATCCCATGCACGTGCTCGACGCGCAGAATGCTGCGTGCCTCGTCACCGAGTCACAGCTAGCTACTTTCCCCAAGGATGGAGGAAAGGACGAGGCCAACTGGAAGAAGCAGATGGCCCGTCTAACCGAGCGGGGTCTTGTCCCGTGCGGTGCTCTGGATAACCTTCCCGGTACGGAATCCGCGAAGGGCTACAAGCTCCCAGAGAAGTCCAATCCGAACGCCCTTGCTCGGCAGGCTCTTCAGACCTGTGCTGCGGAAGAAGAGGGAGAGGGCCGCCTCGATGCGGCATCTGTTTGCGCGTGTTCTGATTCTGTTGAGAAGTGAGGGAAGCGAACGAAAAGCATGAGCAAAGGAGAGCGCTTCTGTTTGAGTGTTTTCTGATCCAGTTCCCCTGTTCTGCAAATGTATAAAGTAAGAAGATGAAGAAGATGAGCACGATGATCCCACTAATGTCATGAGTATGAAGATCATCAAGAGCATGAAAGTGATGGAAATCATTGCAGTCCTATGGTGACAAAGATCACAGCACTGGAACACTCTGCCAATGATGTGGATCCTTATCGTGTTACATATGAGCAAGAAGGTCCACACATTTGACAACTTTGCAACCGCATGAGAATCATGCAAAACCTTCACGATTTGCACAACTGAAACAGGCCGGGAATTATATAAAAAACGCATCACCACAAGGGTGAAAATATACAGTCTTAGGGTTCGCGCGCAGTGAGTTATTAGCCTTTTATGCGCGCACTGGAGTGATTTTCTTTGACTTAGAACCCACCAAATTTTTGACTTTTTTGGTCTAGTATTTTTTTTGGTTTTTTAGGTTAGAAAAATTTGGCGTTTTCGTTCCTGTGCGCAGTGGTAGTCCGATTCAGTCGGATTTTGGCCCCACGCGTTTCTCCAGGCGGCATTGTTCTTCGATACGTCGAGAGCGATCCCGTCGACCCTAGAGCAGACTCAGCATCTGCTTCACAAAAATAAACCAACTTTAGCCCAGTGGCGGGGCAACTAAAACAAAACAGAAAAGGCACCAAGCTCCCGACTTAGTCGGCAGCAGCCATAGACGAAAGTCTGTAGCTGTTCGGGTGTGGCTCCTCGACAGTAATTCAGATTAGCTTTGGTTACGGCCTCAGCTATACAAGAAAGAAAAAGTCTCACGGTACGACCGGAGACAGGGCAAAGCCGTCGCCACGGCCCACCTAAAGACCCTCGGACGGAGTCCGACGGCACCTAAGAAAAAGGGAACAAGCTTTCGCGAAACGCGACTGCTTCAAAAGTAAACCCAGGCGACCGCAACCGCACAAAAAGGCGCGCCCTTCTTCGTTTGGCGGAGAAGTTCGTGCGCCCGAAACCCCGGAAGGGGCGATATCGTGACACACGGCCGCGCGTCCATCTAACGCCTTGTCTCTTTTCGGCAGATTTTGTTATTTGACCTTTGACGGGAGTCGGATCCCGTGCAAAGTCTCCCCATAAAGAGGCTTGCACAGTGGGAAAGCTAGCGGCAATTTGCCAAGGCGCGATATCTCGGGTGCTTCGGTGGTGATCAGGATCCCACCCCATTGAGATAAAATGGCCCCAGCCATGAAAATTGACGCTGCGCGCGTGAAGCGCTTGGAGCAGTATGTCATCAGTGGAATGGCGTTTGTCTACATTGAGCCAGAATACTACAATGCCGAAAGAAAAGACAGCATCAAGCACAGGCGCGGCATCATCAACGTCGACGGCTCACCTGACTACGAAGATGCCGAAGTAGACTGCTACCCCTCGGAAGCACACGGCGGAGGCAGATTCGCCTACTGCAAAATCAAGAGGGAAGATTGGCCTGAGGGTGCTAAATCTCTGAAAGAGGGAGACCCGCTCTGGGAAGAGCGAGTTCTGAAGTCGCAAGTTGGTGCCTGTCTCCAGGAGATAAATAACCTCAAAGAGGACAACGAAGTCGGTGAAATCTGCAGTAGCCTAATCGACAATCATACGGACTTCGTCAAGTCAGACGAAGAGGAGGACCCCTCGCAAACGGGTGAGGAAACCCCTCCACCGGCGGAGGAGGATGAAGACAAAACACCGTGGAAAGCGGTGGAGTCGCGCCGCAGGATAAAGGTCGGGCAAAACATAGTGCCACTCAAAAAGATTGAGGAGCACGATATGTGGCTCAAGAAGCTCGCAAAGTTTCGCGCGACGTATGGGCGTCAACTCGATTTGGGTGATCTCGTCTATCGCGTCGAACAGTCCATCAAGATCGGACAAGAATGCGCCGACCACCTTGCGACGAAAACCGTCGCAACCGTCGAGGAACTGCTGGAAGAACTAGAGCGGTGGACAAATCCCCGTCAACAGCAGAAAATCTGGGATGACTTTTGGCAGCTCATCGAGTTCCAAGCATCCTCAAAGAACGTTGTCAGCGCGGAGCGAGATTCCCGCATCATATATGCCAAAGTCAAGGGCATGACGATGGAGCAGGTTGCAGGAATGTGCTACCTCAAAGCCATCGGGAGTGACATCCCTTCGCAAGAAATGCAGGGAATCCAAAGAGACCTTAGAGGCGACTTCGAGTTGGAGAATGTTGCCAAGGAAACAAAACACACCTTGCGTAACAAAGTCAACTTGGACGGGCGCGCTGCTACACGCACGCCGGGCGCTGAGGAAGTCTTTCAAGTCACGGACCCACCTGCAACATTCAAACAGCACAAAGCTGGCACGTGCTACAACTGTGGCTCTTCGGCGCACACGATGTGGCAACGCACCAAACCAACCTCCGAACAGGCAAAGAAGATACTCTCCAGGCAGGCTCAAAAGATTAGCACGCCCAAACGCCTAGGATTTGACCCCATTCGAAAACTTGCAGGCGGGACATTATAGGAGTCCTCCCGGCTCGTTAGGTCGCGGCCTCTGTTTCAGTTATGTCTCTCCAGTCTGTCACCGCGACCGCGTAGGTAAGGTGGGGGACAGGCTGCGCACTCGGTGGCTCTACTCGTCCTCGGGTAAGGCTGAGGGAGAGTGTAGTGGCTCGATGTCGATCTGTGGTAGGTTTTCATGCACCTCGACTGATGAGCACGCCCGGGCCCGAAATTATCGGGAGCACGTGAGTTGCGGGCGTTGTGCGGCCGGTCGGTCGCACAACAGCAAAGACTCATCACCGCGGGCGCTACCGCTCACCGCCACCCCGCCCCCCTCTGTCTTGGGGGTGGCTCTAGCGTGTCCCCGGTTACTTTGTTGAGGATTCGAACGCCTAACGAAAAAAACGACCGAAAGTAGTGATGTACTTTGTCGGTCGTTTTTTTTGAGCAATGAACGCGAAACGAAAAAAACGACCGAAAGTAGTAGGGTACTTTTTCGGCCGTTTTTTCAGTATTTTTTCGGTCGTTTTTTTTGAGTGTTGAAGAGAAGGCGATGACCACTTCCGGGAAGAGTGTAGATGGACTATGAGTATAGATGGATTATGGCGGGAGCCCCTCTACTGGGCTTCATGGGGTGACATTAAGGGCCATCTCTCAAATCCTAAAGACTGACAGCAATACCAAGAAGCTCCTCGATTGAGATACGGACCTAAAGCCCATCGAATGAAACAGCAAAGAACGCTGGCAATATATTAAAGCTCTTAAGGCTCCTCCTCTTAGGGCTCTTCTTATGGCTCTTCTTGAATGGAAATAAGGCTCCTCTTTTATTTCCTCTTCTTAGGGCTCTTCTTCTTAAGGCTCTTCTTGAATGGAATTTACTTAAGGCTCCTCTTCTTAAGGCTCCTCTTCTTAAGGCTCTTCTTCTTAAGGCTCTTCTTGAATGGGAATAAGGCTCCTCTTTTATTTCTTCTTCTTAAGGCTCTTCTTCTTACGGCTCTTTTTGAGTGGAAATCTATTAAAGTGTTCCGCGTCGTGAGTGACAAGATGTTTAAAGCTCTGAGAGCTCAGGTAATTTACTAAGGTTAAGCTCAAGCAATTTCAATGCATTAAAGTTCTCGAGTGCAAAAGTGAAGCGTAGCATTAGGACCGACATGGTCCGCCCTCTTTATTCACCAATAGCATAATATCAACGCACAGGGAATAGCACAATATCAACACACAGGGAAAACCTCCGAGGAGGACAGAGCGCGCCGAAAAGTTTGACAAGTATGACCCAGGCGAAACGGCTGAAAAAAGGAAAACGAAAAAGGAGGCCACGGGTGCCACGTCATTACTTTGGTAGAGAATGCAGCTACTCTGGTTACATTCTCGTCGCATATCACATATATCACACTAACACATATGTCACATATATCACAGTGGTACCGCCGTAACTAATCTCGTATGCTCGTCCCATATCACAAACTCAACTCATACACATCACAGAACATCGCCAGCATAAGTGTATGGGTAACGGGCTTGAGGTAAATCATGTCCAAAAATGCGGAAAGGCCGAAGCCGAAGGCGGTGGCAGCAATGGCCTCAGCCACGCAGGCGGCAGCAACGAAATCGGCACCGAAAGCGCCACGCCAGACGCGGAAGCAGTACAACAAGCCCAACCGAGTTGGTCCACGACCGCGGAGCCAATTCCCGCGAGGCGGGGGCCAAACAGGCAAGACGCGCGCACCCTACGGGAAGAAGTTCACGCTGAAGGCGGAGAGTGAGCATCCATCACTGGAGATAACTCGCCGCGACTTCCACAAGACGCGCATCATACACAGCCGCGGCAAAATTCTCCGCCGGCTGTGTGCGATGTTTGGAATCCCATAAGGCAGGCTCCAGCTTTGTCAGTTCTTATGTAGAGGGCCTATTGGTCTTGAGGAGGGTCTGTTGAGGGGTGTGAAGGGGTGTGATTAGAAGACTTCTGTTAGAGTTCGGCTACAGGAGGTCTCCGTGTCGGATGTCTGTCCCCACACTGCTTGCTGAGGTTCTATCTCTAACACAATCCAGAAAAGGCAGGAGAGAAGCAAACGCGTGAGACGCTAGTAGTCGCAGTCTTTTTCTTTTAGATTTTGGCGAGAGAATCCCTCGCGCACGGGGTCCCGCTCGACCGTATCGAGGAGGTCAAACAACCGCTCCTGCGTCCGGAGGTGTTTCGGGTTGCGTGTCGTGCTACCTCGCGAAGACATTTTTTTCAAGCGGCCCAGTACCGTCAACGAGGCGCGTCATCTCCTCGACCAACTACCGAAGACACCCGCCACGACCTTGGCGTGTGTTTGCCTATTGAGTTTAAGCCTCTCCTCCGCTAATTTTTTACCTTACCTATCTGATGCTTCTCGATATTATCCACTAATGTATTCTTTATCTTCGCCTCACTCTTGCTATACTATAGTGTCCCTCGGTGTAATTTTTTACCTTAGTTTCCTCGTATAGGTATAGTCCCGCCCACCTCCCGCACTAGCTTTCCATCCCCAAACCACCCCCCGGCCCTTCTAATCACTCACTCTGCATCGCGTCGACAGCGTGGCGGACCCGATCCAGCGCAGCACTGCCTTGACGGGGCTTGGAGGCGTCTCGTTTCTCCAAGAGCAGGGCGCCTGTCCGCTACAGATCGTTATTGTATGATGGTGCAGGCGACTCGGAGTTTTGTTATGGTGAATTCCACTGTGTCATCTTATGTGACTCAGGTTCCCCTGGGTAATCTTCTATGCTAAATTGGCGCTATTATTGCCGCACTCCTAGACTCTAATTTGTAACTAGCGGAGGCGATCAAGGCGACCCTCATACTAGATGAAGACACTCGAGAAGAGAAGCAACAACAGCAACAACCGGCAGAGCGAGACAGCACCCCCACGAAGGAGGCGAAGGGCCTGGACGGGGTGGGGATCGGCTTCAATTTCAGCCTGTTCTTGGAGAACGCCCGCGCCCTGTGTGACCCGACCCGAGCGCGGCGAAAGACCTCGGAGGGCAAGTCACACCTACAAGTATAAAAGTTAGAATCTCGGTCGGCTCTTTTCTCTTCTTCTCTTTTCGCTTCTCTTCTCGTGTTGGTTTGGAGGTAGTCCCAAGTCCTAGCGTTCTCCCTCGTAATTGTATAGCTTCTCTCGTAATTTTATATACATCCATGAGTCACTCGCTCACATATCAGGTGGCGTCGAATTTATTGGCAGTTGTGGCAAGATCGAACGTCCTAGACACATACGCGGGCGAAAGTCGGCGAGAGGCGTTTTTGCAGGCGTGTTCGCCGCTCGTCCCGCTTGTCCCGCTTTTGGGGTGAACAAAAGGAGAGATGCCGCGGTATGCCGAGGCGGTGGATGCGGTGTGGGACGCTCTCGCGTCTTTCTTTATGGTTGGCCGCTGTTGTTCTTTGGCTTCTCTCTTTTGAGTAGCTGCTTTGTCACGCCTTGCGCGTTGTCTCGCTCGGGAACGAAGGAGACACGCCGGGCGCGGGAAAGCTCCCGCGCGCAGGGTCCTTCTAACTGTAGAAGCCCGTCTACAGCTTACGACGCTTCTCCCTCTAATCTACCTGGATTCTCCGGCAGAGGCCTACAAGGCGAGCAAACCGACGCGGACAAAGAGGCGAGTAAGTCGCAGCAGACAGGCACTGGCTTCATACTTATGGCCCAACTTTCACCGCCCGCAGAGGGTGGCCACCAAGATCGAGGAGGAGTCTCCGAGAGGCCTGGGGAGATTGGGGGGAAACCAGGGGAGAGGCGTGGGGGCTTTTTCTTTCAGATTCGGCGGTCACTACCTGCTCGCCTTTAATATATTCGAGAACATTACGCGCCACGGTGTAAGAAACCTCCTTCGGGTGGGCCTCGCAGAGGCTCGATTACAACCAGCAGCCAGGAGGCCACACGGGCCGAACCCCCGCAAAGTGGAGAAGCTTTTCTTATAGGTAATCGATACTCGCCACGCCATCTAGTCGGCCCGATTGAAGCAAGCCGCAAGATGGTCGCTGCGATTTTTTCTCCTCTAATTCTCGGCGTGGACATCTATGGGGTCCTGATCAGATTCGCAGAACTGAGGGAACGCGCGGGCGCCTTCGTGGGTGTGCAGCAGACGGCAACCACATTCGCGCCCGGCTGTAATAGCAGCAGAAGCACCAACACCGCAGCACCCGCGAGCAGAACCAGCGGCAACAGCACCAGCGGCAACACCAGCAGCAAGAGCACCCGCAGCAAGAGCACCAGCAGCAACAGCAGCAACAGCACCGGCAGCGGACACACAGCGCGCGAAGCTGTACGGGCGGCAATGTGTGAGCGCCCGTGCGTCGGGTCGTTCGAAGTCCCGACACTGGACAGGAGTGCCATCCAGGATAGTTGGCGTAAAATGCAGGAGGTTCTGGAGTCGCTTCTCTGTGGGACAACGGCGAAGAGACGGCCGAAGCTCTCTGAGTGGCAGCACTGGACTGTGTGGCGACGCAGGGTGGCGCAGCTGTTGGCGAGAGCACGCCGGGACATGTTAGGGGAGTTCGGACCGTTAAGATGTTCATTTGACTCTCATCACACATTCATCACACACTGTAGAATGCTACTTGATGCGCCCTTCTTGGTGCTGTCTAATGTTCGGCGAGTCGACCCAAAAAAACGATCGAGAAAATTACTGAATTTCTTCGGTCGTTTTTTTGGTGTCTCGTCGTCTTTTCCCTTCTTCTCGTCTATGATCGCCCTCTCCCTTTTCCCTTCCACACATTCTCCATCTAACGCGCGTTCCCGTAGAGCCGGCAGCGTCAGACTCTGGAGGGACTGGATTGGAGCTCGCCGACGATGTCCCAGACCAGTACCTCTGGGAGTCGGGTGAAGAGGGTGAAGAGGATGATGAGCATGAGGACTGCTAATCTTGTTTATCGCGAGTTGTTACTAGAGACT
The DNA here is from genome assembly GCA_905178165.1 of Amoebophrya sp. A25. Taxonomy (NCBI): domain Eukaryota; class Dinophyceae; order Syndiniales; family Amoebophryaceae; genus Amoebophrya; species Amoebophrya sp. A25. The sequence continues at coordinate 170,262 of CAJINU010000122.1, read as the reverse complement.
GAGGCGGAAGCGGTATCTTTGTGCTGTACGTGATCGCTCACAACAGGCGTGAGGCCATTTCTTTGCATTTTACCCCCGTAGTCAATATTTTCCGTCACTATTTTGGTCAAGTAGAGAAAGAAGATGCGTGAGGGAGTACCTCGGACCTACATGAGAACAAGTAGCGAAAAAGTCTGCACTGCGTGAGTAAGGGCAAGGGCTAGGCCCATCCTGGTGAGGTTGTTATCTGATGAAAGCGAAGCTCCCGGTTAGCTGCTGGCACTGCGTGAATAGTTTGGCCATTATCTGACGCACTACATAAGTACTGTCTGACATACTGCATGAACAGGGGCCGTTCCCCGGAGGGACAGTGTTCCTCGATGAGTTATTTTGTGCGACTGACTGGATGCATTGCGACCTGATGATGATGCAGCAACAGGAGGCCGATGAGAAGCAGCAACAGCAGGAAGCTGAGAGAAAGCAACAACAGGAAGCCGAGAGAAAGCAACAGGAAGACGAGAGAAAGCAGCTGGAGGCTGAAAAACAGCAACGGGAAGCCGAGGAGAAGAGACGAGAAGCGGAGGCTACCGAGAAGCGGAGGCAAGAAGAACAGCAACAGGAAGCCGAGAGGAGGCGAATGGAGGCCGAGAAACAGCAACAGGAAGCCGCCGAGAAGAAGAGACAAGAAGAGGAGCAACAGGAAGCCGCCGAGAAGAAGAGACAAGAAGAGGAGGCGGAAGCCGCCGAGAAGAAGAGACAAGAAGAGGAGCAACAGGAAGCCGCCGAGAAGAAGAGACAAGAAGAGGAGGCTGCCGAGAAGCGGAGACAGGAAGAACAGCAACAGGCCGAGAAACAGAGAGAGGAGGCGGCGACCGCCGCAAAGCAGAGGCAAGAGGCTGAGGCTGCCGCAAAGCGGGCGGAGGTGGTCGCTGCCGCCGGGGTGCTGCGGCGAGCCGAGCAGGCTGCAGCGCTCGCCGAAAAACAGGCAGCAGAGGCGCAGAAACGAGCCGAAGAGCTGGCCCGGCGGGCTGAGGCGTTGCGTGTGAACAGTGTACAGATATTACTTACGTTTATACATACAGGCCTAGACAGTATACCAGTATACCAATGACGTGAGAGATTCACTACTATCAGCAAAAATCTACATTCGAAAAAATGCCCCAAAATTTTCGATCGTCGTTTTTCGCTCATCATCCCTGACACTCTTAACGCAACAAACCCCCTCCAGGCTTCTGCGAATTTTTTCAAGAGTTTCCATGAGGACCTTCTCGGTAGTCGCCTCGGCGGTTCCTTCCCACCAAGAAGCGAATCGACGAAAACTCCAGGAACTTGGGACATTGAAGAGGAGGAGGAAGACGAAGATATTGACTACTTTTCACAGCCACCACGTCCGCAGTGCCTCACGTTTTCCCCGGCCGCAGCGAAGCAGGGAACTGCGGCGATACCTTCGCCGACCGCAGGCCTGAAGGTGGACGGCTTGGCTCCGTCAGGTGCGGATGGCCTCCAGATTGCGAGAGAGATAATGCAAGCGGAAACAGACCCAAAACATCCGGCGTTCTCCTTCGGCGCCTACGTTGCAGCCTCCACCTCTGCAGTCTGCTCCACCTCCGCGACCGTGTCAACGTCCACCGGGACGGTAGCGGATATCTTCCTTGCTGAACTGCAGAGACACACGGGTCCCACTGGGGCCGCGGCTGCGGTAGAGGGAGAAGGAAGGGAGGCGACCAAGAAAAGCGGAACCATTTCGAAAGTGGCACCACCGGGGAACGCTACGGCGCCGACACCACCGGGAAACGCTACCGCACCAGAGCCACTGGAAACCACGCAAGGGAAGAAGGACGAGACGCAGGAGGAGAAGGGCGGCGGCAAGGTAGGAGATGACAAGGCACAAGGTGAGGCCAAGAAGATAGGAGGTGACGCGACCGACCAGAGGGACAAGAGAGCGAGACTGGACAAAAGGACCAAGAAGACCAAAAAAGAGCCGAAGCGCACCGGAAAGAGCAAGAAGGACAAGAAAGAGAAGAAAGCCCGACTCTCTGAGAGGAATATGACGGATGAAAGCGACAGCGATTACGACGATGTAGGGAGTGAGGCTAGGACTCCGCCTGTGTCCGCGGCGACCACGTACAAGGTCGGCGACACAGTTCGCGTGACGTTCGTCCGACGTCCTCGCGAATGTGATCGCGCGATCACGATTGAGCAACTAAACGCCGCGACTGGGCGCGTCACATGGGTACTCCAGCCTCTCCCTCTCTACTTCGATGCGTTCCCTGGAATTCGTAGGCTCTCACTTTCGTAGGATATCGCCCCCTTATCTCTCTTACGTATCCCCTCCATATTTTTACGCATCCCCTCCATATTTCCGCATCTTCCGCATCCAGGTGCATCAAGTAAGATGTAGCGTTACTCTCCGTCTGGCTTTGGCTTTCGACATGAAGAAAGTGACACTGGACAAGATGACAAAGGCCGAGGAGCAGACGCAGGCGACTAGCTCGGCGCGCCCCAAGACAGTGGCCGCGACTGTAAACACTACCAACGTTATGGCCTTTCTTAGATAATAGATCACACCTCACACACTCTCCCTGACACTGCGGGAGTAGACTCACACTACAGGGGTAGCCTCACACTTCAGGGGTAGACCGATCAAGTACATAGGGATCACGGGAGAAAGTGAGACCTTATCCATTGTTTTGAGTCACGTTCTAACTTCTCCGGCTCCTCTGGTTCTGGGACGTTCGAAAAATTGAAGGAGCAACTCGGTGGCCTAAAGGGAACATGAGCGATGCGGTTTTCGTCGAGGTTTTCGGGCGAATGGCAACCGCGCACCTACTTGGTGCGCCGACTGGATAAGTCGTTAAATGCAAAACTGACAACGTTCGAGACTACTGCTAGAGAAGTGCGAAAATGAGACCCAGGAAAGTAATGCCCTACCTCGCGTATATGTATCGTGAAGCCCTCTCCTGTGGGGTCTATTATCTACACCAAGTACACTGCAGGCATTCCAACAGCAAAGCTCGGACGTCACGCGTCACGCGTTCAGATAGTTATCCTTCGTCTACCACTTGGTAAGCAAATACCTGCACTGTCGCCTCCTGACGGTTGTTCTCGGTATATCTGACACATTACGACGGAGGTGGTGGAGGAGAGAACAAGACGAGAGAACAAGACGAGAGAAGGAGGCTCGGGAGGTACGACGAAAGTGGAGGGAACAAGAGGGAAATATCTCCGGTCGAGTACATTGAAGATGGAGAGAACAAGACGAGGGGAGAAGGCTAAGGAGGTACGACGAAGGTGGAGAGAACAAGACGAGAGAGAGGGAGAGAAGATCCTCGGTCACTTAGGAACCATGAAAAAGAGACCCCGCAGGCGGGAGGCCTTGCGTTGGAGGGTGTTCGCCTTGCTGTTTATAAAAGTGAGTGAGTAAGGGAGTGACCAAGAGGCCGCCAAGATAGTCCCTGGGTGCCGCGTTGTGTTTGTATCATTCTCCCTCCTTACACCTTATGCTCTTCCCCTGAGTCACGCGCCGGCGTTCCTGTCTCTCTCTCTGTTCCCCTGCTCTTCTCTTTCTTTGTGCTTCTCTCTTTTGTGGTGTCTCGACGGCCTTGGGCCTGTGGCTGTGTCGTGTTTTGCTCCGTTCATCTTGATGGGGGAACGGCCGCCAGGCTCTTGGCTTGTTATTTTCGGGGCTTCCAGCTCATGCGTTCTCTGGTTGCGCGTCCCTCGTTGCGTTGCTTTCTCCTTCTGTTACGGGTCATCCAAAGCAAGCCACGCGCTCGGGCGGAGGGTGCCGCACTGCGTGCCACTCATCGACGACGCCCGCCGTCCGCGCTTTGTCTCCTCTCGCTCTAGAGACAGATCTGCTCGCCCGCCTTCTTCATTTTGGCAGGCTTGGCCGTCTAATTTAGGGACTTTGATTACTTAGCGCGCTGCTCTTCAATGTCTTCGCGAACTGTGTCACATTTTTGGCCGTCGTCGATTTCGTACTCTGGATTACTTGGCTGGCTTGGGCGCTTTGGGTGGGCCGCGATCTTCTCAGAAATCGCGACTGCTTCAGAAGTCTGATCGGCTTAGACATCTCCAGACCGACTGTCTAGGGGCCTCGGGCGTGTCGCGTTCTGCATGCGTAAGCGTCGCCAAGAGTCAGCCAGACCTTACGGGGCCTTCTGTTGAGTTACTCGAGCAAGCTGAGCGGACTGGTTACTCCATATACGGCGTACGTGATGTCACACGTGTGCCGTTCTGTACTCCCTTAGCTTCAGGCGCTGACTGGGCTGCGAGGCTGTGGCGACCAACTTGATGCAGCCGCATCGTTAGCCGATGGCCTTGATGTTCTTGGGGTGTGTATGTTTTGGGACATTATAGGACGAAAGACGACACTCGTAGGGGTTTTCGGATGGTCTTTATTCCTAGGCAGATGGTGTGGCCATACTAAAAAAGAAGACAGAGGTCAGTGGAAAAGGTAAAGGCAAAGGCAATGGCAAAGGAAAAGGTAAAGGAGGAAAATAGGGAGGAGCGCAAAACAAGGACCAGCCTAAGGGCATGGCTACCAATCCATCCGGGTCAGGCAAGAAGAGGGACGGCATCGCCTCGCCCATCACAGTGCTCGGCGGCGCTGTGCCGCCGTTGTGACTCAACAGCGAATCTCAAAAGAGAAGGATGGAAAACCTTGGGACGGGATTAGTATCGTACTCGGTCCCCGTGCCCAAGGTAAGGAGATCCAGTGGCGGCTGGCGTCCACCTGGATCAGAAAGCCTCCACGGGATGCATGGAGCACAGGAACGAAGTGCGCACTGGATCGATTTCCTTCGTGAGAAGGGGGCTGATCTCGTCAATGCTATTGACAAAGACAGTCTGGCGCCGCGACAACATCCTTCGCGTGCGTGCAGGCAAGACTCGCAAAAGGATGGGCGTCCCATCTGCGAGCCAGTCGTCAGCGAGGGCGACCAAAAACAACTTCTCGACACGTCGCAGCATCAGTCCGCGACGGGACAGAAAGAAGGGACTCGGCAGCCCTTGGATCAGGCGCGCATGCGCACGGTTCAAGAATTCGAAAGCATCCTTCTGCACACTGTCAGCGATGAGATCGAAACTGAGTGGATCTTAGACAGTGGAGCCACAGCGTTTTGTGTCAAAGACTCCAACGTGATCTGTGCTCCGACCAAAGACGGCGGGAAAATCCAACAAGCGGATGGGTCGCACGTTAGTGGCGGTCACATGGCATCACTACGGACACTAACGGCAGACAACGGGCATAAGTTGGCCTTTCGCCGTGCGTACTATAGTCCGAAAATGGCGCGAAATATCGCCAGTCTCAGTATGCTCCTGGGCGCAGGTTTTACCGTCACAGAAAAACTTCGACGGACTGCGAACACCTAGCGGGACGCTGATCCCAATCACAAAGAGGGGAGGACTATACTTCTTCCGCCTCAGCTACAGGCCTAACCTGGACTCGGGAGAGCTCAACGTGACCCAAGAGGTAATCCGCAACAGGATGGGGCATTCAACCTACATGCCGTCTTGTGAGGCTTGCCGACTGAACAAGGCTCGCCGGAAACCGTTCAGCAAAGAAACGCGCGAACGACTCCTCCCGACCGAAGCTGGGCACACAGTCAGCGTGGACCTTTGCGGGCCGCTACCTGAATCGATAGGCGGCAACCGCTACTGGGCCATCATCGTGGATAGATATGACTCGTGGGTAGAAGTCTTCCCAATTGCGCGCAAAAGCGACGCATGCACCGGACTCCGGAAATGGATGGACATGTTTGGAGTGCCGAAAGTCTGCCGCTCGGACAACGGAAAAGAATTCGACGGTGACTTCCTCAAACTGTTGAGAAAGCACGGCATCAGGCCGCGCAAGACATCACCGTACTCACCGGCGCAAAATGGTAGCGCGGAAGTTCGCAGTCGTCTCGCCATGCAGGGGATGAAGTGTCTCCTAGATACAGCGCGACTCCCGGACACCTATCGGGGTTTCGCGGCACAGGCATTCTGCTATGCATTAAACAGGTCGCCACGCGCGATACTCGGGAGCGTGAGCTCCTACGAAAAGCGTAACGGGGTCAAGCCCGGCGCGCAGCATATGCGGACCTTCGGGACGCCTTGCCGATACAAAAACTTCGTGAGAACGAAGATGGAGCGCGCGTACCTTCCGGGTATTTTTGTAGGATACTCGCACCTATCGCCAGACTATTTAGTCTGGGACGAGCAGAAGAAAAAGGTCATCAGGACCAGGGAAGTAGACTTTGGCGCGGAGCCAACATACAGGGGGGATTCATCCCGCCCGTCCATCGCTCCCGAAGCGAAACCGGACTGACAAAGGTGGAGACAGTGGACAACCAGAAAAGGCAGACGCCGCACAGTCGGGGTCCGTGGTCCGTCTCACGCGTGATATGTTGGAGAGACTCCAAGTCCCAAAGAATCTGAGTCGGTGCCAACTCTTCAGCTGTGGAGACAAAATCCCCGCCAAGCTCAAGCGCCTCGGCGCGGCTGTTCTCCGAGTCAATAAATATTTTCCAGCTGACCTGATCCAGCTAGGTACACTCCAAACAGCCAAGGCCTCTGTGCTGAAGTGTCCGATGGTATCAAGACACATGAGAACTACTCGCAATTCCTCAGCGATGCGACCAAACTTCTCAAAAAGAGCGGAAAGCTCGTGCTCCAGTGCTCGAAAGGTCGCCGTAGATCAGTGGCACTCGCGGAAGCGCTCCGTGAGGAAATGGGCTTAGAGAGTCGGCCTGTACACCTTAACCTGCAGCGAGAACTGGAGAGACGCAGTAAGCACAAGGAAGAAGAGACCTTGCTTCCCAGTGGACACACTGCGGCAGTCACATTCATCGAGGACCTGCCCCCTCAGAGTGTCGACTTTATAGCCAACACCGTCGAGAATCAGTCAGAAATCGAGACTGGCGACACTACGGACGCTCTGGCCCACGATGAGTATGTCCTCCTGCTAAGGACCTTGACGCGAAGGCAGGCACTCGCAGAGGATCCAGGAGGCTGGGCCGCCGCGCTGGCGTCAGAGCTAAACTCGATCAAGGGACGAGACGCATTCGATGAAATATCGGTCAACGACCTGCCTCCAGGAGCGAAGGTTGTGCCGATGCGAGTACTATAATATATAATGCCAAAGAGTGTGGGCGACTCAAGTGTCGCGCCGTCGTGCTCGGCAACCGAGTAGAATACCAAGAGAGCATCTACTCGCCCGCCCCTCGGATCCCAAGTATTCGGCTCATGTTCAAGATAGCCATGGCGCTAGACTTTGATCTCGAGCAATATGATGCCAAGACAGCTTTCCTATATGCAGACATAGTCGGCGAGGGCCGACGTCTACTGCATACCACCCCCCGAGTGGCGCAAAGGAAGGGAAAATGTCCGATGGAAACTCAAGAAAGCCCTGTATGGATTGAAAAGTGCTCCAGCTCTCTGGGCTAAGACGTTCGCAAGACACGCCACCAGCTCCGCTCGGAGACAGAGCTTAGACGAACCGTCCACGTTTTTTCACGGCGAGCGCCGTGCGTGCGTGCTCGCATACGTGGATGACATAGTCTTTCTAGGTCGGAAAGAGGACATAGCCGCGGTTCGAGGCTCGATCCTCGACAGGTTCGAACGCTATACGTGTGAACCGCAAAAGCCCGAGGGCGGCGAGCTACTGTATAAGTTTCTAGGCATCAACGTTCTCAAGAAGAGACGCAGACTGGCTTTGAGTCAAGAAAATCTGGTCGATAAGATTCTGCAGGACTTTGACCCAGACAAAACCCTGAAAGAGTGCGATGCTCCTATAACACGGGCGGAGATAGATCGTCTCGAAAAGGAGCTCTCTGAGAAATCTCGCCCGAAAATCGCTACACGCGTACAAAAATCGACCTACCGGAAATTTGTCGGCGCGGTCATGTACCTATGTACATCAGCACGGTATGACATTGCGTACGTCGTTCAATACGTATCCACATGTCTAGAGGAGCCCACGCCAGTGGCCCTGCGAGTGTGTGATCGATTATTAGGATATCTCCGCAAAGCGCGGAGCTTCGCCTTAGACATTGATGGTCGCGACGGTGACTTAACTCCAAAAGCTTGGCCAGATGTTGACTGGGGAACATGTAAAAAGACCCGTAGACCGGTCAGTGGAGGTCTCGTCGAATTAGGCCAAACCAAATGCACGCCTATCGCGTGGCGAAGTAAAAAGCAGCCTGTCGTAGCATTATCAACGACAGAAGCGGAGCTTATAGCCGCGACTGAAATCGCGCGGGAGGCAGTTTACCTCCGGAGACTACTCCAAGAATCTCTTGAAAATCTAGGCAATAGCCGACAATCAAAGCCGACGGATCCACGTGGCCGCTTGAAAAAGTCTCTACCTAGCTCCAAGTCCTCTAATGATCGATAACCGAAGCGCGAAAGCGGTCGGCGAATCGCCAGAAGTTCGTCGGGTCAAGCATATGGGTCTTAAATTACTCTGGATCCGCCAAGTTGTCGGAGAAGGGAAACAAGATCTACACTTCTGCCCCACTGACGAGCAAAAGGCAGACATCTTCACAAAGGCACTTAATAAGCCGACACTTGTGAGTCTATGTCATAAAATCGCAGGAACAAAACCCAAAAAGTAAACTTAATTGCTTTTACTCATCGAGGTTCGTTGTCGGATCTCGTGTGTATTTATACTTGCACCTTTTAAGTTCGTTAAACGTTATCGGATTTTCATGCGTATTCTTGTTTACTGTTTCGGAAGTTTTTTTCGTCTTTTTCTAAATGGGTTCTAGTCATAAATATTTAGTGCGCGTATAGTATTTCTTCAATAGTTTACCGTTGTATTTTGTAATTATCTAACAATATAGATTAAGACTACAACTACCCAAAACAAAAACAAAATGTCGGGCTTCGCGAGAGTAATCGTTCCGAAGGAGCCTCAGCGACAGACTACAAGGGGCGGAAGCTTGGCGTCAATCTTTGATGTCAGCAATCCGAGGCAACGAGGTGTCACTTGCTACAAGACCCCCGCCGCCTGCTTTTCCAGCTGGTCTCGGAGTAAAGAGCCACATCTTCTACGAGATCATTGAGCGACACGTCGCAACTTTGAAAGGATGTAGGTCGGGCGGCGACTATGCAAAAGCGTCCCAACTATGCTTATCGTGCATGCTTGTCCAAGAGGAGAATGCTTGGAAGGAGTGGATACCCAACCACGGTCCGAACATGAATTCCCACTACAGTCGACAGTGCTCGGATATGGGTCTTGCTATGCAGGCTGAGTATTGGGACCTGGCAAGGAAAATGAGGAAAGAAGGAAGCGCATTCTTCCACAATTGTACTCTACGGCTAATTTACGCTCGGGAGACGGTGAGTAACCTGGATGCCGTTGGATCCATGGGACTTATTGGGTATACAATCAACCTCGTCCAAGCTTGTCCAACGTCGACACGGGTGTCCCACAAAATGGCACCTGGGAAGCAGACTCCTTCTGCTTCTTCTTCTTCTTCTTCTTCTAGTAGTTCTAGTGGTAGTAGTTCGGCGGTGAAGAACAGCAGCAGCTACCACAAAGGAAAGGGGAAGCAAGCGGCGCAGCAGCCGCACAAAGGTGACAAATGCAAAGGTAAAAAGGGGAAAGGTAAACAAGAAGACGGCGGAGCAAAAGGGCCGCCGCTGAAGAAAGCCAGAAAAAAAGGAGAAGCAGCACCAGCAGAGGCAGCACCGGCGGAAGCAGCCGCTGCCCCTGAGGAAAACGGAGAAGAACAAAACAACGCTGAGAATGTTGCTGAAGAAGACTCTGGAGAAGAACTCTAAGTCTTACTTATATATACGTGGCTACGCAGAAATAGCCTATGTCTCTAATATTGTGCAACAAAAATTATTCATCATCTTCAATCATAACATGCGTCATGTTTTTTCTGTATTGTATTCATTCGCTGGAATACAGTCGAACTTGCAGCCACTACTATTATTGTAGTCTACACGTCACTCATTAGATGGAGTATAGATTAAGGGGGGACGTGATCCAGTTCCCCTGTTCTGCAAATGTATAAAGTAAGAAGATGAAGGAGATGAGCATGATGATCCCACTAATGTCATGAGTATGAAGATCATCAAGAGCATGAAAGTGATGGAAATCATTGCAGTCCTATGGTGACAAAGATCACAGCACTGGAACACTATGCCAATGATGTGGATCCTTATCGTGTTACATATGAGCAAGAAGGTCCACACATTTGACAACTTTGCAACCGCATGAGAATCACGCAAAACCTTCACGATTTGCACAACTGAAACAGGCTGGGAATTATATAGAAAGTGCATCACCACAAGGGTGAAGATGTACAGTCCTAGCGTTCACAAACATTGCCCACTCTGTTGAGGGTTGTAGAATAAACACGAAGAACGTGGAGAGTTGCACTAAGTAGCATTAGCCTAGTAACGTAGTCAAGGCACTAATATGAAAAACCTTCGCACTCTTTCCCGACAGGGTCTAATGTCTTTTCGCACGTTGAAACTACATTCTGGACCTTGAAGCACGCCCCGCCTAGAAGTAACTTGTGTTCTACCTTTATCAAGTTTGTTATCGGTCAAACAGATGCCAACAATAGTAATGGCCAAGAAGGAAGAAAGGTCTGGCCCTGAATCTCGTGTATTTTAGGTTTTTTTCAAATTTGTGATCAATTAGAATGTACGATTACCAGTTTGCAAATCTTCTTTTTCTTCATCTTCTGACAACGACAGCAAGCATGTTTCACAACTTGCTTGTGATGCAGTGTTTTGCGATGAATGCGTTACTTAGAGTTTCATCGCTCAAGAATTTCTGCGGCTTGATGTAGTAATTTTACATCAACTAGTACTAGTACGAGACGGTCTCGTCGTGTGTAAAATTTGAGTAAGAACAGTAAAAGAGGACCTGCACAACCAATAATTCCAGGCTAGTGGTCCAGTTTAGGAAGGCACTTTCGTCGCTGGAGCTACCTGAAAGCGATGTGTTCCCTTCGCAGCCAGAGCCACTCCGGAAGTAGCAGATCCTACTGGTAGAAGTGATCAGTTGCCAGTTGTGTCTGCAAATACAGGGTTGATGATCCTCCAGAGTTGATCATGGGCTGAATGTAAGATCCAGTTCATTCCGTGCTCCGCCTCGGTAACCCCAGAGCACAAATGGATCTAGTAAGAATATCAGAGGTTTCATCGTCCTCAAGCCCCAATGATGTTTGCTGTTGGAAATAAATCATATCTCGGCGGACGTCTTCGTCGGGAATAACTCTAGGCATCGGAGATATCGACACTGGTGTCATTCGTTGAAGTACTAGTACGTACAACTTCTGCAAATCTGCACTAGTACTGGGTGACGGGCGCAAGATGCAGCTTCGTCATCGTTGCGTTCTCTCGCTACCACTCCTTTGTGCTCCGCTCGTTCGGGCAGCGGATGGTGTTGCTCCTTCTGAGTCGCCGCCTGTAGCACCACCAGCAGGCGAGGGACAAGCACACACTGGAGCAGCGAATGATGTTACTCCTTCTGAGTCACCGCCTGTAGCACCAGCAGCAGGCGAGGGACAAGCACACACTGGAGCAGCGAATGGTGGAAGAGAAGAACATGGACAAACTGCGGCGGAACCAGAGCAGCATGGAGGAGAAACGGGAAATACCAATACAGCCACGACCTCCACTGAAAGGAGAATAGAAGAACCTGAGCAACAACAAGAGAACGATGGCGCAGAAACAGTGAATCTTGAAGAACATCATCAAGATCAAGAGGGAACTACTCCGCTCCCTTCGTCCAACGAGCATAGTGAAGCTAAAAGTGGTGAACAAGAACAAGATCTTGCGGATCAAGGTCATGTCCTACCAACGGAAGAACAGCAGCAACAAGATGAAGGTGCATCGACCACTTCTGGCACGTCTACTTCCGCTACTGTTCTTGGAGATCATGATCGTGTCCCAACTCCACCAGAACCAGCGAAGCCACCAAGCAGCGCTGCTGTGCCATCCCCTGTTCCATCCTCGAGCGATGTTCTATGGCTGTAGAAGATGAACAACATTGTTAGTGTTCTTACCACCTATGTACGTATTAATATGCCTTTTACGAACTACGCTCATCATCTCTGTCTTCTTCAGCTTCAGAGACTTCACAGATTTAGTGATAAGAACCTGCTCCTTGGACTGTGTATGACGTAAGCAGAAAATAAACCTTTGATCCAGAAACTCTCAATTATGAATTGCCAGGTTAGTTCTAATAAAAGCACAAAAAGCTGCCGCATCTACGTCTCAAGAAGAAGAAGAAAAAACAACAATCGTCCCTTCAGAGCCACAAGCTCGATCACCTTCACGTTCAGCACCACAGGCAACTATTGCAACACAGGAAACAGGTGTGGGACCTGATGACGAGTTGCCACCTTCCTCTACGACGAATGCTGGCACAGTTGGACCTGATGACGAGTTGCCACCTTCCTCTACGACGAATGCTGGCACAGACGCGTCTACAGGTAACTCAATAGCAACAGACGATGGAACGCAAACTCCCTCTGAAGGAGCCGCGAGTTCGGGTGCAAGTTTGGATCTCAAAAATGCTCCAATATCCAGTTTCGCCTTTCTCTCTTTGCTACTGCTGTGTGGAAAATGTTTGCGGGTAATGATCAAGCCCTTGCGAGACTTGTACCTTCCGAGTTCAGTGGTCGGCGGAACTTTTGGCTATCTTTTGCTGCTGTTGGCAAACAACGTTGGGCCTGAAGTTAAGACAACCGCTAAACCATTCTTCCAGCATAATCCTACAGCAGAACCATGCATCTTCCACAGCATAATGATCCTACTCGGGGGCTCTTTCATCTCTACTTGAAAGAGAGGCTCCTGCCAAGGATCGACATAACTCTCTCTCAAGGAAGACCCAGGAGACGCGATCGCTTTTCTAATGCATGCTGTGTCGAGGAAGACCATGTAAATCGCTATGGATTTGACGACACCAGTATCGACCCTGACCTTCGAGGCCAATGCAAACCAGGAATTCACCGTGTTTTTTCGTACATATCCGCCTACTACACCATCGGCTGGGGCCCGCAGTTGCCAGAAGTGCTCATCAGTGTCATATTTATGGCATATTGATGGTGCGAGAGCAATGTGAGAACGGTGGTTTTTTCCAACTTGTGAAATTTATCTGAAAGTAGTGCCTGTGATTTTGATATCTTACACGACTGCATGTGGATGTGGATCGTGATCTCTTACACCTCCACAAATGGATGTCGTGGATTTGGATGTAAATTTTTCATGGATGATCAGCTAGTACCACAACTCCATCAACATCCTCCAATCTGGGAATTTCCCAAAGTTTTCTAAGCCCTTCGCCGCTGTCTTCATCGGTGTAGAAGTTCCACCGGTAAAGGCTATCTGGGAAGGCTCTGGACCGCAGATTATGTATGGGCAGATCGTGACGCACGGTCTGTGGTTCTTCGGTCTGCTTTCCGGCTGGGTCTTTGGAACCTTGTTTTTAAGGATGGTGCTGTTGTTTTGTGATATTCTGTGACTGTGATTGTTGGAGTAAGTATCCATACGAGGATGTTGTCAATTTTTTCGATATCTTCAGATTGATTGATGAAGACAGGAACTCGTGGAATTCGATTCACATAAAGAAAAAACACTTCCTCGGCTTAGAACGCAAGAATCAGATGAAAAATCGATTTGTCTCAGCGAGCACCTACTTCATCGAAAGTCCTTGGTAGAGAAAACTACAACTGCTCATCAATCATCTCATCCTCTCCTCTAACTCTCCTCATCTTCGAAAGTCAGAAGTGGGGTTCTTTTTGGACCGGCAAACAGACATGGAATTATCCAGACGGACAACTACCGGAAGGCAAATCCGCAGACTGGCTGCCGAAGTGCTATGGAATTAGCATGTACCTAGGATTCGAAGGAGGACATGGAACGGTATGATCTGAATCGTTGAATTCATTTATTGTGATGGGCTACCGGTACCGAGGAGAACAAGAAATGATTATGAAATGTCAATGTGTTTGTGTAGCGCTCGTTATACTCTTCTCCACCCCCGTGCTCACCTACTTCGGGTGCAACATCGATGTGGAACTCAACTCTCAGTGCCGAAACGTAAGTAAAGTCACATCACCAATGAACAGGTAGCGGGTCTCCGGGACGACTTTGTTTCTTAACGCTATATTAATCAAAGTTTCTTAACGCTATATTAATTTGAAAACTCTTACTCTTACAAGAACTATATTGATAATTTGAAAACTACTCTTACAAGAACTTGTCAGGTAGCAGGTCTTCGTGACGATTTTCCCAAGATGCAAGAATGGAAGGAGGGGTTTGACGTCGCAATAGGCATGGCCACCACAGGCTTACTAGGTGCAACCATCTGGGGAGTGATGCTTATCAACATCGCCAGTAGGAAAGGGTGGAGAGCAATCGAAACTGCGGATATTATGACAGTGAGAGTAGATGATGTTTCACTTTCATCAGAGTGGTCAGTTACAGTTTCTTTTTATTGTTGGTTCTAGTTTAAATGTCTTTGTTTCGCCTAATCAAGTTTGAGTGAAAATTCCTTCCTGGACTGCTGTAGCATCAATTTATAGAGCAGATTCTCATTATGTCACAACCACATGCACATCTAACAGGCAAGAACAAAAGAACAATCAAGGTGCGAGCACTGATCCGCTTTTGCTGGTCGGTGTGTATAGTCCAGAAACACGACCGCCTATGGCCTACGAGACGGTGGTGTCGGATAGTTATGAAGGAATATGTTTTTTTGCATTTTTTGTTTGGGGCTATATTTGGCGTGGGATTACAGCTCTGGCAATGGTGGTTATTGCTCAGTAGGGTACACTGGAGAACTTCCGCTGCAATAGACTAGGCACCGAAAAGTCATGGAGTACGTTTTTTTTTGCATTTGTCTTTTAAAAAGCTAGGTCCAGCAATATTTTGCGTGGATTGCTGATCTGCAGCAGTATAACAGAATTATTCACTCCTGAAAAACAAAAACTCTGACTGACAATCACGATATGCAGATGAACGAAGCCGAAAAACTTCCACTCCCAAGACCCTTTCTAAAAGCCTATCGACACCCTCACCTTGCACGCTGCCCTTATCGGTCTGGCATGCGCCTTCGGCTATGGGTTACAGAAAGCCATGATCTGCATTCAAGTACTGGGCAGTGATTTTGGACTCTATCCAGCAGCAGCGACAACGATAGGCGAAAACTTCCCACTATTTCCGCTCTGCATGGTAGGTGGCATCCTGGTGGACCGCGTTCTTCGTGTTATCGGCTATTCGATGCTCATCGATCACAATTGCATGCAGAGGGTACTTCTACTTACTCCTGTTGGACATTTTGTAGTCTACAGAGCAGGGTACTGCTTACTCCTGTTGGGCTACTAACTATAAACGCCTCTGCTCGAGCTATTCCACAAATTGAGTCTCCTACGCGTAGACTTGTGAACGAAAACTGACACTCACGACAGGTAAGCGGAATCGCCTTGGACTATCTGATTACCGCAGTATTGTGCACCATGGATCTGCAAGCCGCCACTGGTTGGCCCTACGCGACTCTGACCTTCATCATTCTCAACGTCGTAGGTTTCAGCTGGCATTTTTTCTGCATCCTTGTTCTCGCTCCGAAGATGTTGCCGGATGCCTGGTAGTTGGCGATACATGAGAACTAAGTTTTTTCCGCAACATTCAAGTAGCTTACACTGAAACGTCAAGAAGTACAGAATTGGCGATACATTCAAGTACTCGAAAACTGAAAATAACCGAGTTACTAACTGAAATAAGGGAGGTACTAGCTTAACGCCAAGTGGGTGCTCTTCCTTCTCATCAGTATCTCGCTTATATTCAGTAGTTACTCGCTTATTTCAGTTTTTCGAATAGCTTACACTGAAACGTCAAGAACTACAGAATATTCAGCTCGATCTGAGTCTTGAGTTGTTGAAAAAAAAATGGTAGTGACGTAGTAGCTGAACTTCTTGAAGTTTGACATTGACTTGGATTTCCACTGAAATTCAATTTCACCACAAAAAAAATATAGGTTCGAGCGCGCCATCTTCGAAGTGGGGCATTCTATGGGCACAACAGCTAACGGTCTTATTCTCTTGAAAATGGTAGACCCACATTCAGAGACAGCAGCGGGGAGTGCGATCGCATTCAAACTATTTGCGCATGAACCAGTGATGGGGGTGTGGGTGGCGCTGATTTCTACGTGCTTTAAGGTACTACTGTGCTTGTAATAGTGTGAGTTTTAGTACTGTTACACATCTGTGCTTTTATGGAAGTGGTTTCTTCACAACCATGATCCGGTAATCCTCCCCTTAGGCACCGATGTCAACTAAGGAAGGTGGTTTTTGGGTGCTAGTTTGGGCAGGACTTAGCGGTCTCGTGATGGCGTTTTGGTTCGCGCTTTATTGGTTCTATTTCAAGCCCAAGTACAAGAGCGGCAGAATATTGACGGATCGCGAGACCTTCATGCGACAGAGCTTCCACAACGACGCCGAAAGCGCTAGAACTGAAGACTTTGCACAGCCAAACGCAGTAGTGAGGGGGGAGCCGGTAATTCATCGAGTATCGAGTGAATCACAATCATTTTATTAGCGGTTAAAAGTTGGCGTCTCTAGCCCGCATATGTATGGCTCTCCTACTTGCAGAAGCCATAGAGATGCTCTTAGATGATAGGTCAACTTCCAACCCTTTTTAACTTTGGTATCGATTAAGGCACCTTGGCCTTGGCCTTCTTTCTAATGCTGGTCATCGTGGTTCAGTGTCAAATCTTTAACAACTATTTGGAAACTGAGGACTCTCTCTCTTTCTCACAGATGGTCTCTCGATCCCAATCGCAATCTGGGCATCCGGAAGGCGGGAATCCACTTCTGCAGGTCGGTGAAGGAGATGCCGAAAGTGGTGCAGCAGGATCAACATCCTCTGGAAATTTGTTGTTATGGTTTTCGATAATTTAAGGAGCACAACAAGTTGATGATAGTTCATCTTACTCACGACTACTGCCACGCTCGACTTCTAATCAGTAGCCAAACGAAGCAAGTAGGGTCCAGCACAGCGCTCGGGCACCTGATGGCTATGTCCTCGCAGCAGTTGAGACGGTCTCAAGCTGTCTCCCAAACGTGGGGATACATGGATCAGACCAGCAGACGATCTCTGGAGGATGGGATTTTCAACGGCAATCAACAGGCGGGAGGTGCCGCTGGGAATGTTATGGTTTGGATGCAGTTCTTGTTCTCGTTGTAACTTGTAAGTACTAGGGTCGACGTCGGTCACAGAAGTATGTAAAATAAAACTCTTACATATAATTGAACTCTAGAGGACAAAGTCGTGAAGAAAACTACTCATCGTACAAATTCTACGTTGATGAAACATTGATCCGTAGATATCTGGAAAACGCGGATCGGTGTCGAGGAGTCTGACCAACGCAGAACCTCGCCGCTTCCGTGCTAACTCAATGTGTACCCAGAACCAACTATCGCGATCCCGTCTCCTTCATTACCCCCCGCGATCCGCGTATCACAGTCGGCATGGACGATATTGAGAAAGGTGCTTTTGTCCCAAGAGCTGACAGTGGAGACCTCATGGTTATTCAAGAAGAAGCAGGAACCGAAATGTCACAAATGAGGAGTGGCGTGTAAAAGACTGTGACCGAAGGTCTAGGACCATCTGAAAAATTCAAAAAAACGATAATGGTTGTAACGTTTTTTCTCGCGATATGGAATGTTCCACAACTTCTACCGGCATTCTTCATGAAATCAGAATGATGGCGGGTTCCTAACGATGTAGCTTGTATTTTGAGTTTCTGCTTCTGGTATCCTAAACCTAGTAATCGCTTGTATTTTGAGTTTCTGGTATAGTTTTTTTTTTCCGAGGTCCTTGCTTTCTCTGCGCAACAGGGAAGCCTCATCTGCGGGTGAATAAAGAATTTTTGTTGTACTGAAATGTTGTCAATTTCCTATGTGACCAAGAGCATGATCGTGGAGCCAATGCAGTGAATAGCCGAGTACCTTACGTTTTGTAAGACAGCCTAAAGAACATCAATTGTGTGGCAAACGTTACTAACGGGTCGGCAAGAACTATAATGGTGGCCAACATCTGATGATAACACTACCTCCACGCGGCACCAACGACATATAACGAATCGCAAATATAATGTCACAAAAAAATATCATGATGTCCTCCACTTCGATGTAGTTTACAGACTGTTTTGGCTTGATAGTATCTAAGTAGATGAAAAATGATATTTCTTTCAAGCAATGAACGCATTAAGGGTATAAGCAATACAGCAAAGGCAATCTAGTCCTAATTGGCTTTTTGGGTTTGTTTGCACGTTCCTCATGTTACTTGCAGTTGCAACATCTTCTCGCATCGCTGTGGATCAGTGTGATCCCTGGTAGTCGAAAGGAAACCTTCTCTGATTCTCGAATTTTTGTTGTACTAGATGGACTTGGGCATGTTGCTCTACTGAAGACTCACGTGGTCATGAAGATGTAGTTTTGCTTATAAATAAGCGCAAGTCAAATTCAAGACCACGACAGGTGACGGCGGTAGACCATGAGAAATAAGGGAATGCCACTCATTAGCGGAACCCTGGACATTTCTAACCCAGACGTTTATTCCTGAGAGTCGTATCACTATCTCAAAGAGAGACTCTTTATTCCTGAAGAACAGTCCCAGTCGTATCACCCAGTAGGTTCCTCCCGTGTAGTATATGCACTGCATCTAACTATAAAGAGAAAGATTAAGAAGCGAAACTGGAAACTTGTTGCTGAAGCAGATGCTAATCGTCCGGAAGAGTGAAATTTACTACAGATCATGATCATCAGAAGTAATATCATGAAAAAATCAATTTCTGGAGGTATGAGCTTCCTTCGAGCCACAGGTTGCAGCATTTTACCGGTTTCTCTATCACGAACGAGAACGAGTTGTCTGCGAGCAGGTGGAAGATCGATTTGCCTTATGTTCGTTGTTGTAGAATGAAAATACTCCGCAAATCAAAAGTGCTGCACATCCTCTGTCCGCGATGTATTCCTCGTGTACTAGAGGTTCTACAAAATAGATATAATATTCAACAGAACAAGAATTTCCTCATCCTCGAGCGAGCGTCTACTTCTAATCATAAGCTCTCAAGGCCTCTCCGTTACGAGGGCTCTTGAGAACGTCTACTTCTAATCATAACCTCTCAAGGCCTCTCCGTCACGAGGCCTCGACTCCTGAGGGTATCTTAGCAAACTTGCCCACCTTACGGAGACCACGAGTGGCGATAATAGGGAAGACATGGAGCAATTGCGTTGTAGCAGAGTTTTTACTGTCAACCAGACGAGTGGACGTGACGGTTTTTGGAACAAAAAAAAGTGAACACAATACAGAAGCAGGAATAAGAGCTGGGAACGCAGATGTAATCCGGAGCGTCGATCCCAAGCAAGTTAAGAGTAAGCGATTTGGATACTTGCTGCGCGATTGGCGAGAGCAGATGATAAAGAATAGCAGCGGACGAGATCATGGTGTCGACAATAATACGATAGATGTCTCTGTACTTTTAGAGGTAAATAATGGGAAGATGAAGCCGCGGGAAGAACAAGTGGGACAAGGAGAAGAAGACCCATCTGCTGCTTCTGGAGAAGATAACTTAGACGAGAATCAGCATGGTCTCGATTGGGAGAAAAATGGCTTTGCGTCTGCCATCACACAAAACCCCAACCATCGATTCGAAGTCTCGTCATCGTCATCTGCATCGGCTGCTTCTTTCGACTGGATAGTAGTCGATCGCTGCGCTGTTGAGGATATCCTCAGTACGAATACCTTGTTTGGAACAGATAACTCAGTAATCACAGACCGGATAAAAGAAGCAGTGGCGGAAGAAATGAAGAGTCAAAGTCGATTACATGACGAGGTTATGGAGAATGCAGCTGGGAGCTCCACTTCATCAACAACGCCCACTACCAACAAACCTGGACGACAAGAGATTCCCCTAGCCTTGGCTCAGAAGATTGAAGCAATGCGAAAGTTGAAACGTCGTGATCCAGACGCGCTACTAGCTTTTCGAAGAGACAATGCTGGCGGGTTCTCAGTGCAGGCGCACAATGGAGGAGGAGGAGGGTTGGCGATATTGAATCTGACAGCTAGTACTACAAGTACAAATGAGGAGTCAGGACTTCATCTTCTAGGACGGTCTACTTTTTCTCAAGAACAGTCCTCATTATTATCTACTCCAAGTCCAAGGTGGCCAAAATCTTCAACATCCCTTACCGAAACTCAGACCATACAGGCTCAAAATTGCGCGGGTCGCATATTTCTTGAGGTAGACGCTTTCGTACGGGCACAGGCGAAACTAGAAGTAAAAAAGCAAGACGAGGAAATACTACAGAAGAGACGTGAACAAGAGCATGGACCTGGAACTGGCGGTGCATACAATGCGCATACTTGTTAATCATGTTCAACATTGAACACCCTTATGCTTATTAGGAGTCTGGACCTTATCCCAATACCTGAGAATGAGTATTGTAGGTGTGCTTTTTGTTGCATTCCAAGGCTTATTTACGATTCTAGTACGTGCTGTACAACCGAAGGTGTTCTAGCGATCTTGATTGGACATAAACGAACTGGGGAAGCGATCATTAGAGAGCAAACACAAAAGCGAGAGAAAATCAAGAAAATAATCGTAGGCTTACCTCGAGTCCTTCTTGTTCCGGAGCAGTCGTAGTACTACGAGTTATCCAACAAGAACGTTATCTCAGTAGAAGCGTCAGTGTCAGACGTACAACACGAATTCAAGCTGCTCCTGTTCTACTAGTGAGTCTAATCTGATTACAAAAATAAAAATGCCTCGCGACCACAAATCCCCAGTGCCACGTCGGCAACGGCTGGCTGCGCTTGCGGCTGTCTTGCCACTTGTCTCTGGCGAAGATGTGTTGATGACACAAAAAAAATTCATGCATGCGAAGGTTCCTGCATCTTCTTCTTCTACCACGGCAAGAACTGGCAAGAAATTGCTTCGTCTGCCCTTGCGCAAGGCACATGAGACTGCGAGTTTTCGTGCATGGAAGAAAAAATTGGCCGAACACTTGCTGGAGGAGCATGAGAGTGGGAAAGATCAGAAAGTTATGAAAATTTGTGTGTACTAAAGTTGTATTTAGTCTTGCTTCTACAGACAGACGACGCCACTTCTGCGAATCGCTTCCGGTAGTTGGTAACCTGAATTTGATCATAGGGGAAAACAAGAAGAGAACCCTTGTGATCAAATTCAGGCTACCAAATACCGGAGCCATTCTATAGTAAAAGGAAAATGTTTTTCGTTTTGCTCGTACCAACCTGTTCTACTGGCTCTAACAACCCCATCGAGAAAAAGCTAGAACAACTCTCAGATTCCGCTTCGATTACCATCCACGATTTTGCGAATGCTCAATACTACGGTGCTGTTTCTGTCGGAACGCCACCCGTCAGGTTTGAAGTCATATATGATACAGGTACTAAGACCGATTTTCCGGACGACAAGTGCAGTAGGAACCTGTCATAACACCTTGCAGTCTTCTTTTAGGTGTTCGTGTGAGTGAGGATTCACTTTCTTTCATCTAGGTTCTTGTACGTAAAAAAAATCTTCCACATATTTGTAGAGGTCATGCAGAGACCAAATTCACACCACCATCCAAACCCCTCACACGTCAGGGTCGTCCAATCTCTGGGTCCCTAGCACAGGCTGTACAGCATTTGCCTGCCAGGCCAAAACATTGTACGACTCTACGAAGAGTTCGTCCTCTGCGAAAAACGGGACGAAGTTTCATATCCAATACTTATGACTCGCAATCCATCAAAACACCATGTTCATTTCTACCTTCGCTGACTTTACGCAGGTCACCCATCATCCTCAGAGGCGAGCAGGTGCCGGTGGGGCTCGTTGTGCAGGATCCATAACCTAACCTAACCTTTTTGACTTTGAGAAACTCAAAAAGTTCAAGTCCCATGTTGCAAAGAACGGAACAAGATGCACCACTACCACTCCACCAAGGACTGACTCTATCCAACCTGATTCTGTTAATGATGAATGGACTAGATTGTAGGTTGTATTCATGTCACTACCCTGGTGCGAATAGATAGTCTAAGAATTGTCGACGCGCACACTAGAATAGGGGGAAAGGGGAAAAGACATTTTCGGAGGCATATTGTAAACACCGATAAAAGTGAGGGATGCGGTAAGTAACATCTACTCTGTCTTCCGCAACATCTTCTCTCTAAAAAACGGTAGTGGTCCGGTTGATGGATATCTCAGTTACGACACCTTACATCTCGGTGACAGTTCGAACTTAGCGCTCAGTGGTTACGAGTTCGCGGAGATCACAGATGTGTCGGGTACTACTACTACGTCACCAATTCTACCACACCAAATATTCTGTTCCGTACAAGTAGGGGCTACTAGTTTCTGTTCCGGTAAAGTCTCTTTACGTTTACAAATCGTCTTTTTACAAATCTACTCCCATCTTCCACCTAGGTCTCGGCATGGCCTATGCAGCTGGGAAGTTTGACGGTATCCTGGGTCTAGGCTGGGATGAGATCGCTGTTGACGGCATTCCCACAGTCCTGACCAGTTTGCTTCGGAACAAGGTGATCGATAAAGCTGAGTTTTCGTTCTACCTGGGTTTATGACTAGTCTCACAAATTAACTTTCTCCTCAAGGACTGACATAAGATCAGGGACTTCTACGGACAACTTCTTACCTGGGTTTATGACTAGTCTCACAAATGAGTTTTCTACTTTCTACCTGGGTTTATGACTAGTCTCCCTTA
Organism: Amoebophrya sp. A25; assembly: GCA_905178165.1. Lineage (NCBI taxonomy): Eukaryota > Dinophyceae > Syndiniales > Amoebophryaceae > Amoebophrya > Amoebophrya sp. A25. The sequence continues at coordinate 147,547 of CAJINU010000122.1, read as the reverse complement.
TTGAAATTCAATTTATATAGTGAAGCTAAATCTTTGAAGCTAAGTCGTGTCTAATAGATGGTGAGAACGGAGAGGATGGCGAATTGATGATCGGAGGCAGCGACGGGAAGTATTTCGAGGGGGACTTGCAATATGTTCCAGTAACGATCCCGGGATACTGGCAGATCGCCATGGACTCATTCTCACTTGGAGGATCCGAGATGGTCAGAGATCAGAAGGCTATCGTCGATTCCGGAACTAGCATTTTAGCCGCTCCGACGGATGTGGTATTTTTATCCTTGTGTGCTGGAACAATGTTAAGTACTCTAAACTTCTATATTTCGCATTTAATCAAACAAGAACAGTATCTATAAGTTTACAGAAATATTATATTCATGCCTTGAATGATGGTAAAAAACGGTATAATCTTTCTCTTTGATGTGCAGCAATGTGATAAATGTAATCACAAGAAAATTATATTTAACTTCTTCTTAAGGTGAACGCGCTTGCAGCTAAGATCGGCGCCTTCTCGGTGTTCGGGAAGCTGATCATTCCATGCGACAAGGATATTGGGAAGCTGAGTTTTACCCTGAACGGCGTCGATTTTGTTATGGCTATTCATTGAGGAAATGTGATTTTTTTCCTGGAATGTGTTAGTGTTCGTCAGTACTTCTTCTACAGAAAAATATCCGACATGATCACCAGTGCTGTGCAGAATCAGCACGTTGATACACCTTTATTTATATCCATCTTAAGTACTTACCGTAAGCTTCACCTTTCTTGAAAGTATAAACTTATAGCAACCATGTAAGTTTATGAATCTTCATAGGTTCAACATCCAAGAACTAGAACGACTCACCTCTAATCCCCACCTCGACGGTAACGACGTGAAGATTCCTGCTGTCCTAGGCCAGTGCATGGTCGGCATCCTGGCCATCGATGTGCCACCACCGCGTGGTCCTCTCTGGATTTTGGGCGATACCTTCATGCGCAAGTACTACGCCAACTTTGACTACGCTGGAAAGCGTGTGGGATTGGCCAAGGCGAAGAAGCCAAGCGAAGTCAATATGGCCGTGCAGGAGGAAGAGCACCAGCAGGTGACTGTGACCGGAACAAACAACGAAGTTGGTGGACAGGAAGTTTGGGTGTAATTTGCTGAAAATGAAATATGGTAGCTACTATAAGGAGGAGGAGAATTTTCAGCAAATTACGTTAGCACCCTACTAAATGGTAGCTACTATAAGTATAAGGAGGAGGAGGAGATTTTTTTAGCAAGTCATTTTTTTGAGAAGCATCATCCGCAATTATTGTTCTCTTGAATACTCGCTAGGGAAAATAACGAATTTTTGAAACTACATAGAAAGACAAACAAAAGAAAAGATAGAGAAAAGACAAAGAATATGAATTCTCACCAAAATATGGGTCCCATCTAGTCGGAGTAATCATGTAACCACTTTCCCATAGATTTAGTTTTGTGAAAAATTTTCCACCCATAGAGTTTTGCGATGAAGCTAGGCTTAGGCTGAAGATTTCTAGATGCGTGCAAGAAATTGCTCTACTTCGATCTCGACGACATCAATGTGTGAGTCAAATAGTGTATGATTTTGGTGCCGATGAAGAAGTAGCAGAAATAAGAGTCTCAGCACGATATTCATAGAAGACAACAGCGATGAGTCTAGCTCCATGCAGGTTGTGTTGATTCTGCCTATCAAACAAGAGCTTATACATAGAGCTTCTGTCCCCGACAGAAAAGCCACTAGCGAAGAGAGAACGATGACCCACAAGAGTAACTTCTACTGAGGGAAAGACAATCTCAGAACCTGCAAGTCAATTGACATCATCGAAAGTCCCAAAGTGGGCCTCAAAATAGAACAAAAAGCTTCCTCAACACTAAGACGAATCTCAAAATGGACCATCCACTAAGATGAATCTCAAAATGGACAAAAATGTGCGCAAAAAACGTGGTGAAAACTGGGCAAAAAAATGCCAAAACCTGAAAGAGAAAGCGAACCAATGAAGTTTGAAGTTGAACGACTCGACCCACAAGACCAACTCAATCGAATTCTGAAATTTAGGGGGAGCGATTCAGGAGCGAATTTTCATGATGGTAGTGACGCCAGCCTCTGTAACTTGAACTTTCTTTTTCATCATTGATGAGTGAGTCGTGGAATATGAGTGGAAATCGATGCTGCTAGTTTTTTCTTATCGTTTTTATCACGACCTTTTTCAAAAACAAGAGCATGTCCAGCAACGATCGAAAATCACAAAATGACGAGGACCGCAGAGTATGAATAGGGAGACAACAAGAAGATGACTCTCTATTCCCTAGAGAATTTTGCGCAAGTCCTGGAGGAGGAGTTAGAGAAGCTACCGTTTGTTGACAATTCTCGGATACCACGTGCTGCAGGAGCCAATGCGAACTCTGCGGGTACTCAATTCTGCACTTTGAGGCTTCTCAGACTCGTCACCTCATTAGCTACTCGTCCTATGTTTCAATTTCAAGCAGTTTCGTCAGGAAGAGCAGTGGCGGAGGAAAACAGTTCAATACCGCGTGAAAATGCCATTACGTTCTTGATACAAAATATATCACTCGAAAAATTTCAATGGTACCCACAAGAATTATATCTATTTCATCAGCCGGTTCACCAACCTCCCCGCGTGCGGGGAGCCCACAGCTTCCAGGGTCTGCATCGATGCATGACCTCGCAAGAGAGGAACGAGCGTTGCAGGACTACATGGCCTCAACGAGTGTCTCTGGACCAAGTGCAGGGACGCCAGGCCTTCAGGGAATGCAGAGACCCACTGTTCGCGCACAGCATGGGAGTAAAAACACGCGGTACCCGGAAGGGTTCAATCCCTATTGTTATGGATGAGAGAGAAACTTAAAGGTAAAGGGTATCAGCTGTCCCTATGTATTGTTAGGTGTCAATGAGCAGACGAGAAGGAGAAAGAGAGTTCAACGATCCCTTTGAAAGGCTCGGTCTCTTTTGCATCCACTTCTCTCTCTAACCCCTCCCCCACAAGGCGGGTTCGGGTAGGGCGTGCTCGCATTCGCCGATGCCACACTCGCGGTCAAGTGCCAGCCCAGGCAACCCTGGACGGCGGACTAGAGTACCTGTGAAACCGATCATAGTTAAGAATGGGCTTAGGTTTTTAGTATCCCATCCCCAGTCGTGTTCAGCATATGTCATGCGGGAGCACTGTTGAATGCTCACAGGAAAAGGAGGTTTTCGTGAGAATGGCACTCGTTGTTAACTCAATGCTAATGTACGAGTGCGAACAGGGAAATGTGGCAAAAAACTCTTAGCTCTAAGAAAATGCCACCAATGAAGGCCACGCATGCAGATGTCGTGCTGATGCGTGGCTACGTCTCAAGGATGATGAAAAAGCTGCGAGAAGGCCTGCGATTGCAAGAGAGGGATAGTTTGATGTTAAGGGCTGTTTTCTATATCACACTAAAGCATGAGCATGGTCGTCTTCGGAAGAAACTTTCACTTTGATTGAATCAACATCGATTCTTAACACTGAACCGATTCCTTCTAACAAGGCGCGAGCAAAAGAGAGAGCTGGACACATTGATCGTTCGGTTCGAGGAAAAGGAAAAAGCAAAGGAAGGCGAATGGCTTGAGCAACGTGCTCACCTGGAATCACAAATCGACGATATGGCAGGCGCTATCGATTTGTCGCAGAGACTCTTATGGCAGGAGATGCTCAACAATGTGTCATGTCAGAGACCACTGTTAAATATCAGACAAATTCAAAATGAAATGATTTTCAGCATGTAATTTCACGAATATCACGATTTTTTCTGGTTCCTCCTGAATTCTACAGAAGATTCAACCACTCCTTCTATGGGTTGAATCTTCTGTAGGTATGACCAGCATTTTTTCTATTTGCTTCCGCCCTCGACGTCGTGGTCCTCTCCTCTTTCATACTCCCTCAGCAAGCACCAGACCTGGATGCAGACGAAGCTAGGTGCCTTGTTAGGCGTGTCGCAAGGCGAGAACTTAGTCCGGTCTGCCTTTGCCGGTTGGAAAGATGTCACGATGTCTGTGAAGCACGAACTATTCGCGCTTCAAATCGCGAAGACGGTTCATGAGGCGAATAAGCATAGATTTCGCGCAGCATGCTTGTTTTTTGGGCGTAATCACAAGAATGTCTTTTTGCACGCTTGGCGAAGATACGTCGATGGGGAGAAAAAAGCGCGAGCTTTGCTGTGGTGTGTGAATTATGGCCTGCGAAGCTGACCCTGACGAGATTCTTGTAGTTTTAAGTATCTATACTTAGTTCCTTGGTCGTGCCGGTGGGGCTCGATGTGCAGGAACCATAACCTAACCTAACCATTTAGTAGACCGGTATGGCGGGCCTGATAATGAACGACTTACATACCAGACTCCTCCATATAATATGCTTAAAAAGACCTCCTATCATCATCTAACGGCCTCAAGCTAAAGTGAAGATGCAAGGAGCCTACAACAAGGAGGATCGCCAGACGTTGCTGGTTATTTTCAAGCTGTGGAAAGCGGATACCGACAAGGAGTTGATTATAAGCGCGAATGAGCAGGAGAAATTGAACAATAGACTCTTAGCAGATAAGGAGAAGCTCGAGAGAGTGCAGAAAAGCATGAGTATTTTCATATTTAATGGCTGTCATTTGTAGATTTGTGGCCGAATGTACGGTCTTATGCGCTCCCAGTATGTACTTTGGATGACAAGAATAGTTGACCATGTTAATTGATTGTTTGGAAGGGTGGTGGCATATAGTCCTATCGCAAACAAAAAAAAAAATCTACGGTGATCAAGAACGATCATAACAGGGCGGGCACACACATGACATATTGCTGTCGACGCCATTTTTCTCACAGGCCTCCCTGCAGTACTTGTACGCGACATGCACGCTCAACAACCACATTGACATCTTGTCCTTGACGTCGTCATATTCTCACAGGTAACCTCGCCATGCGTAACCAAGCGAAGGGTGCGGAGGCTGACGCCGGTCTGTTGAGTTGGATGTTTCAGTGCTGGGAGAAAGAGTTGAGAAAAAGGAAGGATGCGGAAAAAGTCGCCTGGGAAAGGTGGAACTTGAGGATAAAGATGAAGCGGCAACACATCAAGACCTTTATCGTGAAGGCGTGGGGAGAAGGACTCGAAGCATTGAGACGAGAAACGAGAATGGATTATGAAGATCAAGATCATGTTGATGTTTTTAGAGTCCTCGCATTTGGATTGGTACGCAGTTCTAACCCGTTTTTTATCCACTTGTCCGAGCTACGAATTTTTCGCATAATACTTGATAATGAAACAATTGACAGCTGCATCCTCTTGCGTCGCACTCAGTCATGCTGAGATCATTCTCTAACGCAAGGAGTGGAATAACAGACTTGTGAAGAGATTCCAGAAAGACATACATCGAGAGCAAAGGCGTGATCTCTTCGACGCGTGGAATGAGGGCATACGAGTACAAAGAGAAGAGGAGCGGGAGGCTTTGCGGTATTGATGTTGGCAGCTATTTCTTCTTGTTCTGGTAGGATTGGTTTTGCGTTCACAGTGAACGGCTCACTCAGGTCTGTAGTTGTCCTTGTCGGTCTCTAGTCATTTTTGAGGCTTATCCTTCCTGACGTAGACGTTACTTAAGTTAACAATACTCTTTCATTCAGCCACAACATCACAGGCAACGACAAGAAGCTCTGAGTAAGCGCCAGCAAGAGCTAGCTGCACAAGGCCTGGCGATGGGCGAGAAGGCTAAAGAAAATGCGCTCCAAAAATGGGAAGGACGGGCAGTAAAACAGAGGTTTTTTTATGGCAAGAGCTGACTTTTTTATTCAGGACCTTTCACCTACTTGCAGCTACTACTACTGCCTGCTTTGTAAGCTAGTACTTTATAAAGTCAGAGTAGTAGATACACATATAGAACTAGAAGACTCGTCTCTTTTCTTCAACCTAAGATGTTTAATGCGTCCTCCTCTAACTCCCTATCGCCTGGCGCGTCCAGTGGGAAAAGCTAGGCCTCCGAAACCGTGCCATTCAGCAAATAGCTGCTCGGAGCCAGGCTAAGATGCGGCTCATGGTCACCTTTACCGCGTGGCGGACATACACACGTGAAATCCAGGAGAAAAACGCGATACAGGCGACGCATCTTGAGTACAAGCAGCAAACTGCGGCAAGACTCTTCTCGTTCATTGGTGGCACAGCAGCCAAGACAACAGGGGAGAAGGATCAGAAGGTCAAGGCCATGACAATGAAGAAATGGAAAGAACGAGTGGTGAAGAATTTGAAGATACGAAGACTTAAGGCTTACAACCCTAACCCTAAGCCATTCATCTGAAGCACCTTGGAACTGCAGCAACTGTCCCATATCATGTGTTAACATCAAGGGCGAAGCACCTAGTACAAGATAAACGTAAAAAACCACCCCAAGATAAATTATATGATGGGTTTGGGGTAGCTCTAAAAGACGCGTCGCTTTTTTCGCCGACAGGTGTAAGGAAGATTTCTTCCTTGTCTGGCGTGGCTTTGTTTTGAGGAGCAATATCGAGTATTACACTCGCGGTGAATTAGTCGCAGAGCGCGTCGCTGCCGACCGGATAAGGTCGAAAGCTGCACAGTGCTTTAAGCTCTGGAAGATGTCCTATGTGCAGAAAAATAGAATGCGAAGGAGGTTCACCGAGCATAAAGAATGGTTCCACGACCGCTGGAAGCAGACTGTGAGTCTGAGGCATGCGTTCTCGATGTGGCGATTTACCAAATGCTGGAACGGGCAGTTGAGAGCAGCGAAAGTTAAGGGTTTTGTTGTTATTCGTTGCTACTTTCTTGATTGATATTGATTTGAAGGAACAGTCATCTACTAGGTTTTTCTTTTCATCATGGTGACACACATCCTTGCGTGGAAGCAGTACTACACAATTTTCACAGATCACATGTTTATTATTTTGGATGTCATTTTCTTGCTCAGCCAGCTCAATATGATCATTTGAATTTTTTCTCTAACCCCCACGCGGCCAACCTCTCGCAGAACGGCGTAAAACACCTAAGAACAAGACGAGGGTTCCAGACGAAGCTCAAAGTTTTCAAGGAGTGGAGTGCGGAAATAGTCCTGGAACGAGCTCGAAGGGAACTCAACAATTTCCATGGCGAACGGATGCAAATGATGATGAACAAAGTAGTGGCAGACATGGCATTCTTGAGTGGGCCAAATAGATGCTTTGCAGAATGGAAAAAGCTGACGAAGGAGGGAAAAACGCAAGCGGAAATGGTATTAATATCTCCATCGTAAATGTCTGAACTACTTATTCTTGTTCGACGTAGAATCCCTCATCCCTCACGTCATCGTCATCGTCATTGTCTGACTGAATTCATCATCACCACTAAACAGGTCGACCATCTGTACAACCTCTGGCGCGGACAGCGCGAGAAGAAGCGATTACAACAAGCGGTGAGGGCTTGGCGTGAGTACTCCATGTCTGAAAATATGGACAAGATGCGAGGCGAAGGCATGGGACATCTCGAGAAAATGAACGCCGAGCATCAAATCTTCCGCATTTCCTTCCGATGGGAGAAACTAGTTCAAACCTTGCTCGATAGAAACGGCGACGCTTTGCTGAAGATGATAACGCAACAGACTGGCGAGATGAAGCTCAAAATGGCGGAGACGAAGTATGACATGGCGCAAGCGAAAATCGAGGTTTTGCAGGGCAACTTGGCCAAGATTGTCGCTTGTGCTCAGGATTTGGGATCCTGGTACTGCACGAGGGATAGCAATTATGGCCTTGGGCCTGTTACTTTTAGATTTAGACCTCTCTCGACCAAAAAGCGCAACTCAACAAAGCAAAAACCCAGACACAGTCTTAACAAGACTTGACACGTCCAGCTTTGTCGAGAGAACCAACTTTCCTGAAGACAATCCAATTTTTGACTAATCTATCTTCTAATCAAAAGCAGCCCATTTCCAGGCTTGGCGCAGTAAGGTAATCGAGGAAACGGGGCGAAGGAATCAGGAGAATTTCCAGAAAAAGCTGGACAATTACATGAAAGCGCAGTCAAAGAGTCAGAGCAACGTCATGACACTAGTGAATTATCATAGTCGAGCGGGTTGTCTCCAGAAGTGTTGGCGAATTTGGCTAGAATGTGTCAAGGACGGGTATCACGAGAAAGAAATCACCGACAAAAACATGCAACTCCTGCAGGAAAATTAAGGAATTGTGACTGTGTATTAAGAAAATCGTAATATTATAAATGTTTTAAATAAAGGTCTATCATTCGAGGTCTTAGAATATGGTAGCTGCAACGCGAGTAAATTAATTATATCACTTATGCCGGTCCACGTGCTGCAGCATGATCTTCATCTCTCCTGTAGAATATCACTTATGCCGGTCCACGTGCTGCAGCATGATCTTCATCTCTCCTGTAGAATATCACTTATGCTGGTCCACGTGCTGCAGCATGATCTTCATCTCTCCTGTAGAATGAACAACCTACCCCTCTAAAAAATGCAAGGCCGTATCCGAAAGATGTTTTTCGCCATGGGGGCACAGGATTCGAAGCTTCTAAAGGGCGATCTCTTCAAATGCTGGCAGGACTGGATTAAAAAAGAGCGCAAGGTACGCGCCATAGAACGCTACGTCTCGAATCATTTAGAGCGAAATCGCATCCGGAAACATCTGGACCTCTGGGCAGCCTCAGTCTTCGATATCAAAGGCAATCGCTTCATGGAGAACAGGAAACACGATTACAATTAAGACTTCCGGGAATCCATCTTCCGGGAATCCATTCTTGGGGCACCTCTTTAAGGGAAAAACAGGCCCAAGATGACTCTCAGGATGGACTCCCGGATGAAACTCTAATACAAGTTCTCCCTCAGTTGTCTGGTTCGCAAGAACAGTGGCATTCAGAACCGCTATTTGCTGCTCATTGTTTGGCGTGCGTGGATGTTTTATCATTCCAGAATGCAAGATATTCGGAGCGGCAACGTGGACCGCATCGTAAAAGAAGCAAGGGATCTTAGAGACCGCAACTGGATTGCGCGTTACCTGCATCATCAAGGGTTAGACGCAAGCCAAATTAGGTCTCAGTACTTCACAGAATTGCATCGATTGCGTGACGGTACCGATGTGCATGTGTCGCATAGTGGTGTAGAGTTCAAGCGCAGCTCACCGGTCGACCGGGACTTCTTCGTAGAAAGACGTCGGAATAGGATTCGAGAACAAGACGAGCCTGGCAGATACTATGCAGAAATGTGGAATGAAGAGACGGCGATGTCACCGAGTCGGAGTGGGCGGAGAGGTGATAGTGTTATTAAGGCCTCCTCCTCAAATTGAAATTCGGATTCATCTTCAGAACAAGCGTTTTGTTTGAAGAAGTTTTCTAAAAAGGCGAAAATACGTCAAAAATGACTCTATTCTTTCAAGATGAAAACGTTGAGTCAGTAAGATCTAAGAGTGGCGTGGTCAAAGCTGGTGGGAACAGTGCAACGCGTGTCACCAGTGTGGGGCGTGAGATGCCTTACAGGATCCACGTGGTTCCGCCACCTGGAGAGGCAGCACACTACCGCAACGTCCTCTCCACAGAGCGCGCAAATGCGCTATTTGTGCAGAATAGTGCACCTTCATCTAGTAGTTCTTCAGGCGGAAGATACAACCAGCAGCATGCTGCACCAAGTGATGACGAGCACCGTTCCTCTAGAGGGAGGTCTAACAGTCGGTCTCGCGAAGTTCGGTTTGAGGATCAAGACCGTGCGCACCAAGCTATCATGGCTGGGCACTCGCCTTCGCGTGTGCGGTCGCGCAGTAGAGAGGTGCCGGATTTGAATGGAGACGACGATTTCTACATAGACCAATTCGGCTACCATCATGCGGGTCGTAGTTTGTCCGCTCGTCGTTCGCTGCCGATCAATAGATGGTACGAGGACTACGACAGGCGGCGAAGCATCAAACTAGACGTGGAGAAGAGACTGGCATTGGCAGCAGTAGATTCCCGCTACGACCACGGAGGACGATTCGACTACCTACTCGATCTGCACGAACTGGAGGGTCTACAGTACTTGTTTGACTCGCATCCGAGCAGTTGCGGAGGTTGGGACGTCACTTTGGCTCTGCTGAAACGCCTCCTGATGTCCATGAGCGTCGTACGAGTGTTCAAGGGCGAACTGAAAGCAGCAAGGTACAAAGCGAGAAATGACAACATGCTATTGGTGTTAGGTTTTCACGCGTTTCGGAAGACTCTGAGCTATCAGGCAGCCGCTCAGACCGAGGTGAGCGGCGAAGTCAGGGGAGTGGAGGAAGTGCGAGACAGCGTGGTTCAGACTGGGCCCATGGACAAAGACGTGGAGATCGTATTTATGCCACAACCACCCAGCTCACGATACATAGGCGGCTCCGCCATAGCGGAACAGCAGTACAACAGGGACAAGGCCTATCTAAAGGAGATCCGTACCTATCTGGGCTACGTGGCGGACGAGCTGTCACACCGCTTGCGCATAGCGGCTTCAGTCTCAGGATCCGCACCACAGACATCTTTGACCACTGCAACCAATATCTTAACTTGGTTGTCGCATCTAGTAGAGAAGTTCCGACATCCTGACACTCTAGGAGAAGCGTTTGGCTCTAGCCGCTACAGCTTGTATCCGAGTGGGGACTCGGTGCAACTGCGCAACACGGATTCAGTCTTGAGGAGTAGTGCGAACAGTGAGCAACAGTTGCGAGACATCGTCTACAGCAACCAACCAGCAGGCATCGGGCAAAACCACAGTTACTCCGCCAGTGGGCCTCAGTACCAGAGTGCAAGAGGAACCAATAGTGCTTCTTCGCCGCATACCATTGTGGGTCCTGTCGGCTCCATCGGCCTCGGGCTTCCGCCTAACGCCTCTGCCGCAAACGTCGTGAATGCCATGACCTCTCCAAGAGGTGGGCCGATGATAAACGTGCGTCCTGGAGACAGGTTGAGGCCGGCGAGCCCCAGAGCAATCAATCCGGAAGGTATGATTATGAGGCTCAGGATGAGAGAGGTTGTCGTGATCGCGCTTAGCACTTAATCTTAGATTTAGAAGGTGCAGTAGAGGAAAGATATCTACTTAGATAGAGATAGTAGAAGCAGAAGAAGATGCTTAATAGACTTAGAAAGTGATCTCACAATTTTTGAATTACAACTTGCCATTTTCATCTACTAACCAAGCCAGCCTAGCTTACAAGCCATTCAAGTCTACTTCGAAAGAGTGGCAACGCGACGTCGATCACCTGATACGAAAGGCAAATTCCAAAGACACCAATGAACATGTCGGCGTCATCAGCTCAAGTACAGCAGCTTTGTTGAACAGCATTCCAGGACCTGGAGGAAGTACATCCTCGAAGAACACAAAATGTTGGACAACCTCTTCCTACGACGCGGTTGCGTCAACCTTGCCGAAGTACAGCAGTACCCTGAGGCAGGGAAGAGGAACAAGTAATGGCGGATCGGTTGCAGCATCGGGATCCGGTGCAGCAGGGCCATACAATTACTTAAACTACAAGACGCAGAACCAGCTTGACACGGAGGCTGAGCAATATCGCAATGACATCACAGCAGCTTTGGCGCAGCAACGAGCAACCACCAAGAATCCTAGAGAACTCCTTGGTCTCACAGTCACGTCTGAAGCGAACACAGCGTCGACTATGTTGCAGCGTGCTGCGGCAGGAGGAGGACCGGGTGGTGGCTCTTCGTCATCCGGTGCTGGAAGAGATAGAGACAACTCGACAGGCGACAGCGGAGGTTTTCTGCGGTCTTCAAATTGGACGTCGAAAGCCATCTCGACACCCGAAGACGACCGACTAACTTCTGAGTTTGACGCGTCTAGCAGGAACTTGTTGAAAGTCTCTTCAGCAGCAGGGCCAGGAAGTAGCTCGTCTTCGAGTAGTTCCTTTGCCCCAGGACCTCGCACTTCACTTGTAGCAGACTATGGCTTCGACTCCAAAAACGCAGGCTCGAAGAATGTCACCTTTGCTCTCACCGATATCGGAGGACCAAGCGGAAAGAACAGCACGACATCTGCTAGTCCTAGTGCACCGAGTCTCTCCCCTCAACGAGTTCTATCCCCTCCCACGGTCGGTCCTAGACAGCGGTCTCGATCTCCATCAACTGGGTTAGAGCCTTTAAACACTCGAGCAGCTGTGGCAACAAGGGGATCATCCTTTTCCCCATTGGGTGGGAGAGCAGACAGCATGAACATTGGTCAATCCCTACGACCTGGCAGGATGCTAGGACTTGGAGGTGGACTTGGCAGTGCTGGTGGAAGTTCTTCTGCTAAAAATAGTCCATCATCAGGAAGTAGAGGTCTGACTACAACATCTTCTAGCAGTACTTCCAACGCGACGACGAGTCACATTCCAACAATCATGATCAATAATATGCCAGTGCTGGAACCGGGAGTCAAAACAAGCAGTAGGTCGCCAAATAGCAGTGCTGTGCCCTCGCCAAGGGCCAGTGATTAACGGGGAGGAGGAGGAGGAGGGGATCATGAGGTTGCTGGTCGTGGTTCCCAAGGAAAGTAGTTGCGAGCACGGGCACCTGGGTGTGGCTACTCGTCTAAGAACTGCGAATGCTTTTCTGTCGAACTACAACTACGATAACGATTGTTATGAGAAAAATAGAAATACATTCCAGCACTTGATGTAACCCGAAAATGGACTAAGAATCAATGAACAAATTCGAGTTTGATAGCTCTACGATTACATCTATGGATCTTCATTGGATGAGCTTTGAAGTATATTCCTCTGCTAATGTTTTCGTTATTATTTGATTTGCGCCTCCCAGTGCGTCACCTCCCATAAAAACAAAGTGGCCCCACCTAGACTACAAAAGACTCATGCTGTATCCTTTGATGAGACTCGCTTTCCTTGCCGCGTTGCTTGGGTCCTTTGATATTGATGTCTGCAAAACGTTCAAGAATCACAAGCAACTACCCTTACTTCGTACTTCGTTTTCGCATTCTTTCTTGTATGATGATTACATTGTAACTGAATCTGACGTGAATCAATTACCAAGACAATCACTTGAACTGTTGTAAAGTATTCAGAAGTAGCAGAACCATTACAATGAACTATTCCGCAGTATTTTCAGATACATGACTAGGTATTTAAGAAAAGACAAGTACGAAACTTTGTGCATGATTGGTTTTTCGCGCTCACTTGCGATGAAGTGTACTTTTCTGCGCAGTTGTGCACTAGATGATCTACTTTTGAGCTTGTTCGTTGTGTTACACTTAGACGAGTCGTATCATCTACCTATGTCGAATAGCATGAATAGCAGCGAACTTTTTACACCAGTCTGTACTAGCATCAACCTCTCATAATCTCCGTTATTTTCCTAGCTACGCAGATCTTTCAATATCTCAATCCATTTTTATGTACTCTTTTTCAACACGAGGGAGCGGCGACGACGACTGACTCTAGATTATTTTGATGAAAATTTGACTAGCATCATGAGAAAATAACAATAAGAATACAATAAGAATAAGCAACATTCCACAAGACGAGTTTGAAGACTATGACAATGAGCTTGCGCCTACCTATGTCATGCAATAATGAACAGTTTCTTGACCTAGTTTCTTGTTCTAGTCTCGAAAACTGAAAATAACCGAGTTACTAACTGAAATAAGGGAGGTAGCTTAAGGTCAAGGCTACTCTTCCTTCTTCAGGCTTAACTGTGCTTATTTCAAGTAGTTACTCGGTTATTTCAGTTTTCAGACTAGACCAAATTGGCAATGAATAGCATTGGCATATTCGCCAGAATATCGATATCGAAAGTGAATATGTTTACGCACGCAATTCACCACCCTACGCACTTACATTTTGTGTTCATGACGGAAGTATGCTTGAGAAGGTGTGATCATGCTGCGGGAAGTCAGGGCACCAGAGTGAGAAAAAGTGAGACAGCGAGTAATCAAGATTTCCCTGCGCCCACTCTAGCTGGTGCGCCGGGCCTTTGGGCGAAGACATTGGAATTGGAGGATGTGTGAGCGAGCGCCCTTTGTAGGTGTAGGGACAGATTTTTATGCCTTTTAACTACAACAACTACGTACAACAACTTGTTCTACATTCCAAGAAAAACAAGCCCAAGCATAACACGAGAAAATAACAATTTTGAAATCCATACGATCCAATAAATCAAAACGATGAAGCTCTTCCTTGTTACACATGGAGCTGTTATGCCTCGTTCAGCGCTAGTAGGGGCTGCCATCTTGTGGTCAAGCGGGCTTTTCATCGCTTGCAGTGCCAGTGCTTTTCATGCTTCTGGGACTGCTGCTGGTGCTCCTAGTACAACATTCACCGCCAAGGATGAAGGACAAGACCGAGATCCTCTCGAACAACGTCTGGCCTCACTCTTAAGAAATGCTCGCAGTCGACACATCCGCGGTACTTCTAGTGATGACCTGCAGTATGTCGACAGCTGGAAGGAAGCTCTGGTTGCAGAAGATGCTGAGTTTTTCGATGTTGAACAAGAACAGCCCTGCTCATCCGCTGAGCAACCTCATCAAAACCAGAAGCTTTTCCAGCGCACCTACTTATTACGCCAGACTGTGCCCCTCGGAGCGGACCTGGACTTCGGTGTGAAGAGCATTTTCACACTGCTATCGCGCATCCAGCGGATTTTGGATCAACATCCTGTTGGCAGTGCCAAACGTCTGGAAAAGCTGCTGCGCCTACGTTTGCGTGTCAAAGAACGCGGCTTCAACCTGCGAAGTGGTGTTGTCGCTTTGAAAGACATTTTACGTGAACATGATGGAAAAGTTGAGCAATCTTCCAGCACAGCTATGGCATCGCTCTTGTTGGCTGGCGGTGGGAATGGAACAACATCGCACGACGATCGAGCAAATGACGACGAACAGATGAATTTTAAGGCCACTGGAAATCTCCCATTTTGAAAAGCATCCTCCTGGAGCCTCTCTAAAAAAAGGGAAGAGTAGGTCCAGGATGGCTTCCGGGATGGATTCCGCGAAGGTCTAAGAATTCTCGTTTATCCCGCATGAGCCTGAAAGCTTGGTCTGACTTGCTCTTCGTTTTTCAAGCACGCTTTTTCCTGTCTTATTTCCGCGTCCTCTTCTTCAATGCCTTGACATCGAAGTTTTACGAAGACTTCTTTCCGATCCACAACGAGGATGGGCTCCGCAGATTCAGCTTTCTTTTCGAAAAAGCTGTCACTTTCGTCACTGCGAGACTGAAGAAGGAAACGAAGCGGTTTGAAGATTACCCTTCATCCTTGTCCTACCGTATCCGAGGTGACAGGGCTTATCAGGGGTCGACACCGGAGACGAAGAATAAGATCATGATGGAGAATACATCTTCATCTTCTCGTAGAGGACTCAGTCTTAGAGGAGCAGGAGCACTTCTTCCTACAACTTGCGGACAAGATGGTGGAGATGGAGTTGATGGTGGTTGTGGAGATAGATGCACTTCAACGAGTACAGCATGTTCATCTTCGCTCACTGGAGACAACGTAAAACGTCGCTGCACAGAGTATCGGATCAAGCTAGTAAAGGCTCTACGCGGTGCCTCAGTGGAATACTTGCCCGAGGAGGGCATCAAAATCCTCGTAGATGTGGATCACGACGGACTGGTGAGTAAGCGCATGAAGCCAGACATCTTCACGACAGCTGAAACTGGCATCAAGAGTAGTACGACTGAGGACGACACTCCTATCAAAAAAATCGACCATGTGGTCTACGACGAAGTTGACCCTGTGTCTCTACGTGCGGGCAACGTTATCACGTACCTCAATGGCATTCGGATGGATAGCGTCGAAAAATTTCACGACTTGTTGGACAAACTTATCGTGGAGCACGAGTTGAGCTGTGAGCAAGAACAATTACAGTTGCTTTGCTCTCGATCCTCTACGCCTGCACCTGTTATAACGTGTGCGGAAGATTTTGGTATGACTACTAGCGTTGCTGACTCCGGCTACGTGGCTGGAGAAATAAGAGGTGTGAACGTTACAGCACATCATCGAGGCAAAGGAAAAGGTTGTGGTACATCTTCCAAAGGCAAGAAAGGCTTTTTTGGTCGTTCTCGAGACATCAACCAGTTCCATCAGAATTTTCGCAAAGAGGGAAAGGGGATGAATTTCGATGCTTCACGTTTGCAGCACAACACGACGATTGGCGCGATGGAGTTTAATGAGCTGGATTGCGATGATATTAAGGCCTTGGATTTCGAGTTTATTTTTATCAATGCTTATCATGACTGATATGGAGAGGGTGGGGGCGATCGTGATGCGCTTCCTTTACTAGTCGCCCACCCTTGCTGAAGCTTGCACCTGACAATGGCTATTGCCATGGAAATCGGGCACGCGGGTACGCGACCGGTTTCCATCACAAAGCTCGGCAGACGCTGCGGCAAGAAGAGGCGCGCAAGTTGGCCGAACAATGCGCCGTGCTCATGGCTGACGAGGCTGCGTTTGCGTTGCCGGGGCGCGCGCCTTCCGGTGGTTAAAGTCTAAGCAAGTAAAGGAGGGGGAGAAGCAAAGCCTGGAGGGGCTGAGATGGCGGCTGGGTGTGCTTATCCGAATGGGGTGCGGGCGGCTGGGGGTGCTTCATCCGGTGGGGTGCGCGGATGCACACGCCTTGGCGCCTCTTTTCTCCTTTCGTTATTTTTCTCGCAAAGTATAGCTTCGAACTTTAAAGGAGTGACATGCGAACCATGGCCGGGCGGCATGTGAATAGAGCCCAGCAAGGAAGGAGAGAGAAAGGGGACCGCGGTCGGCATACAACGTGGGCAGGCGCGGCAGGGTGTCGCTTCATCTGAGACCAGAAGCGATAAGGAGGCCCCGCCTAGCTCCTGAAGAGAGGCGCGGCATGGTCAGGAAAATTTAGCCGGCCGCGCCTATTCTGCCGCCATGGTCGGCGAGGGTGACTGAGGGGACTGCGCCCCACGCTCCAGCCTCTTTATGTATCACCTGCGCGCCGGCGGGGCTGTGTCAGTGTGGCTGTCTGCACTAGAAAGCCCGTGCGTGGCGCTGTGCTGTTCTCCTCTAACAAGAAGTCTTACAGGGCTGCGCGAGCTCGTGCGAGTGAAGATTTTCGGCGCATCAAGGGACAAGGGAAAGGCAAGGTCGCACAAGGAAAACCAGAGCTGCATCATTGCTCCCGAAGTTTATACCAAGAGGACCGGGAAAAGCGTGGAAAGGGTAAGGGAGCAGCAGGCTCGCGGGCCTTTGCAAGTTCTCGTGAGTGTTTTGGAAAAGGAAAAAGTGGAGGCTTGTTCTCTAGCACCATACCAGAGAATTTAGCAAAAGAACATCATGGAGGTGGACGTAGTACTAGTAGAGATCATTCTGCTGCACCAGGAGGTCGTGATTGTTTAGCTGATGAAAAGGAAAAACACAAGCATCAAGGCACCACCACCTCAGCTTTCGTTGAAGATGTTGTTCTTTCGGTCAGTACCAAGCATCGAAACGCTGTGGAGGCTCTTCCTAGCTCTGTTGCTGATGTTACGAGCAGCCCATGCTTTGAGTTGGTTTTCAAAGGCGGAAATAATGTCAAACTCATTCAGATTGCAATGCTGAAGCTGTTGAGTGAGGAGACGTTGAAGGCGAGGACTACTTCTGTGGCGGAAAGCGTAGACGAACAAGAGGGTTCTCGTGGAGACAAAATTAAGGAGCGCGGGGTCGATCATGATGAGGAGAAAAAAGATGTTGAAAACGAAGTAGATCAAGATCTTGAGCAAATCAACGAAGAGGAAGAGCAGGATGTTGATGATGAAGACGAAAAGAATGGTGATGACGAAGATGGTGTAGACACGACTGCATGTGACGATCAGGCCGCTTCTTCTTTTTACAACAGAACTGGGTCAAATACAACAAGCACAACAAAGTCTTCATTGGTTTCTCTCTCGTCCTCGTCAAAGAAAGCGTCTTGCAGCACTAGACGCGAACGAACTAGTGGGTCTAGTTACGCGACAACAAGTGAAGCTTCTAATGCCGCTATGCAGAGTGATCATGAGCTGCATGAGCAAGAGGACGAGCTCCAGCAACCTACAACTCGAACGCACATCAGACAGCACAGAAAGAAGCATACAACTCCTAGGCGTAGCAAATTGCAGAAGCTGAAACGAATCTCAAAAGCTGGGTCGTCTCTATCATCCAATCGACAGAGAACGAAAATAAGGATGCTGACGAAGAACAAAAAGAAGGTTATGGGCAATAAGAAGACGGAAAAGGGGGGAAAGTCTCAACTCAGCAAGAGCAAGAAGAAACGCAAAAGGGCTGGACGAGATAAGCAACGTGGAAGCGAGAAGGAGCTACAGCGCAAGTTGAAGAAGAGCAGTAAGAAGGAAGTTAAGCTCCATAAGGAAAAAGCTGGAACAAAGGGCGAGAAGCAAAAGCATCGATCCTCTCACAGTCGCTCTCGCTCTCGATCTTCACGCAGAACCAGTAGTGCGTCTCGCAAACGCAAAGCTGAAGGCAAGAAAGGATATCAAAAACTCTACAAGAATAAGAACCACATCTCGAGAACAAGTGATCCAAACGCAGCCTTGGAATCACTACGCAAGAAATATTTGCCAACCGACTGGAGTGACCTTGATTTTTCCGTTAATTTGGACCGCACGGCATTGCAATGTTCGGTCTATCGCAGCGACACAGTCTACCGGATTGCGATGGACGGCATTTCTGATGCCATTTTTCACGCACTACGAGCTTTGTTTTCCGAAGAGGATAAAAACAACGATGCTACGAGTGCTAACAACACTTCTAGTGCAACTTCTAGTCAAGATGCAGTCGCAGCTGATGACGAAGAAGCCCTTTCGCGCCGCGAAATGCAGGAGTTTGCTTCTGAGGTTCGTGCCTGGCTTGAATCGCATGAACTCTCATTGGCTGATTTTCTCAATTCCAAAATCTCAGCAGAACGAAAGCGCGTGAACAAGATGCTCGGCGAATTCTTGTATGCAGAGAAATTACGTGATTATACAAGTACACGAAGATCTACAAGAAGTGGTCGCGCTAATACTTTTCTACAACATGATCAACAGCCTCAAGCGCCTACTGCAGCAACTTCTGGTGTCCTAGAACAACATGCACGCCTGCTTGGCACGTTCCTAGACAAAATGCACATCACCGGAGTAGTGCCTTCTAGAAGTCGTCCGTTCATTGTGCAACTTCCTACACCAGCGCATGTCGAAGCTCAAGCACCTAATGATCGGGGTCCGACTACGACATGCGAATCTTCTGGTGCTGATCAACAACCTTCTAGTTCTACTACCTACTACATGGACACAGGAGGAAGTCGTCTTCTCGCGGACCTTGAAGCATCTTCTTCGAGTTTTTCTGGGGAACAGATGTCCGTGTCCACCAGTAGCTCTAATACAGCACCACCTTTCCTTCAGGTTCAGAAAGCAAACAGCACATCTTCATCTTCTACGTCTTCCAGGATCATGAACCCGCCTTCTACTGCAAACAAAGTGGTAACAAGGATGCCTTCCGTAGGTGCAAAGTTGCAGACCATGAGTGTCTATTCTAGTCGCGATTGGGCGCCATCGTTTTTGCGAGCACGCCTGATACGAGGCATTGGATACGCTGATTCTAGAGTGATCGACGAAAACGGTCTGCTTTTTATGTAGAAGGAAATAGTTAAAAATAGTGGTCCCTTCCCAACCCCTGGAGTCGGTACATTCATTCATTCATTCATTCATTACTGCTTAGAGAAATAGCACAAATAGTGCTGCGGTTAGGTAAGAAGTGTAGGTGTACAAGACTCGTTTTCATGACGACTCTGTTTTGTGTTCTCTAAATGTACATATTGTTAAAGTCTTACAAAGAGCGGCTCTAATCCCCGGTTCGATCTGGCTCGTGGTATGGTTGACGTTCAAATTAAAGCGCCGATGCTAGCTGCGTTCGATCCCTTCTACGAGAGGTACCTGGCTAAAGGGATTGAGATCTACGACTTTTCTCACCATACGGCGTGGGACTTTGACGCTCAAAACTTTGAACCAGGCTGTCGCATGGGATCTATGAGGCTGTCTTGGAGAGATGGAGGAAGAGGATCTATGAATTGTGGTCGAGATGGAGGAAGAGGATCTATATTAAATTGTGGTCGAGATCCAGATCATGATCAATCCACGATCCTTTGTGATGAACCTGACGACGTAGATATGGGATGTGAGCAGCATGAGGAAGCTTTTGTCGAGGAGGACGACATTGATTTCGCTGGCGGAAGTGATGACGATGAAAGTGGAGAAACAACTACTCTCCTGTCATTGTCAGCAGGCATGGAGCAACTCGTCTCCGGAACAGCTACTCATTCTTGCGCAGGTGAGCAGCCGCAATCGTCTTTGTTGACTTCTAGTTGTACAAGCCGCGAGAACCTCCAGGAGGTGAATAAAGTCAAGAACATCACAACACCTACTGGTAGCACAACTTGTCCCCATCGCCTTGACCACACTACCAGCAGCATCATCGCCACAGCCAACGCCAACTCACTAGAAGCGCAAATCGAAGATTCGATTCTCTGTTCATTTGGTTCACCGTTTTTGGTTCTACGCGAGGATGAACGCCTTTGGAAGACACCTAAAATCGAGAAACGCTTTGCAAGATGGGCACTTTTGCTGGGTGCTTTGGTCATGACGTCGGCTAAAGTGGTACCAACGTGGAAATTGGCGAGAAAGATATTTGTGTATTTTTATGGCAAAAAAAGATTTTTATTGCGTCCTCGATAGGAACATAATTGAACAATTCACCCTTTTTTTTGGTCATCGTGAGGACACAGATGATTGAATCGTAGTACTACTCAAAGAAACATGTAAAAATAGAAATACCTCCCTGACAACTCTTACATCAGGATGATGTAATATAAACGAAGTGGAACTGCTTGAACTGCTTCTAACTTCAAGGACGTGGCTTAGTGCGCTTCTTCGATCGCTTGGGAACGTTTTTGCATCGCCAAGAGGAGAACAATTGGGACGGATCAACAGATTGGATGGTCAAAGCGGGTTCGAAATTCATTGAGGACGTAAAGGAAGAGCTATGGAATTTGGAGTTTCATCCTGGAATTTGGGGTTTCATCCTGGAATGGAGTTTGATGTTCTCATTTTGTCTCAATATGCCTGAGGAAGGGAAGGCTTCATCTGTACTTTCCCACGGCCTGTGATCAAGATCACGCGATTCAGCTATATCTGTGATTCTGTCTAATGTAGGCTGCATCTGCTGCGAGTCTTACGATAGACTCCTCAAAGGAAGTGACGCTGGATGATGCTGATAGACGGCTCCGGCACTCGACTCAGCAGGAGATCACAGCAGCAGAATTAGCTATGATCAAGAGTTCTCCTCTATCATTTTGTATTTTCCAGTTCTTCTTCGTTCTTTGCAATTGCAAGCAAATCATGTTAGCTCAATCTTACGCGCCTTCATTTTCATAATCGATGTACCTCTAATCGTTACGCCCTTCTCTCGGAGTTGGATCCACACCCAAGCGGTATCTCCCACACGTCAATTTACCCCTTCCTTCAACCGGTTGCAGTGTCTACGCTGAAAGCAAGACGAGACGGCCGCCTATTGCATCAAGCACTTCTTATGAATAAAGCATCTAGAAGTAGAACATGACGAATTCTTCAGGGTCTTCGCCTTGTAAAAGTTAGTATCATGATGTCGATTCATGTCAATCGGAGCGACACCCTTCTAGTGCTAGTAAAGTAGTACTTAAGTACTTGCTTCCAGACCTCCTGGTGTCTTACAACATTGCATTTCTTCTAAACTCCGCAAGTACTACGAAGTTATCGGACCCGCCGTAGAGGTTTTGAACACGTGGGCTGAGGTTGCTTCGACACTGGAGGAACGCAAAGTCGATAAAGCCGCATTCTCCAGAGCAGACTTAGAAAATGTCTCGTTACCTGCTACGATTGCTTTGTAGACCTAGCAGTAGCATAATTAGATCTAGATGAAACTAGGGGATCACATTTAGGTGTCGTGTGAGAAGATGTGCCTGCTTGTTTTTCAGTTTCATCTTTTGGTTGTCAAGCATTGTTGACAAGGTACTTGCGCTGCCTTCTTACATCATCGATGAAAATATTTAGCGACGAACCATAGCTGATTACAAACTTTGAAGCAGCGAGCTTCAAATATGTTCCACATAAACATAGTGTCGCCCTATATCTGCAGATCGAAATTATAGCTGATGTTGAGCTTTTTGAGAACAAAGCTTGCGAAAATGATTGGTAGCGGATGACGAATACTGACGTTCAAAACCAATGAAGATTCGCATAAATATTTGACTTTTTGTTTCTACCAGAGCCAGCGCCAAGGGCGGGGTACTAGTGTGAGGACGAGGACACTACGATTTGGAAGACCGACTTTGTGCCTGGCTCGCGACCTGTGTGTTAGTTGGCAGGGCCGTAGCACACTTGCCTATTCGACGAGTTGTATTCGCATGAAAATCATCTGGAACAAAACTGCATAGACTTCTGAGGAGAAGTTATAATTTGACAGCAGTACTATAGCATGATTCAGGAACTTGAAATTTCGTATTGGAAAACAGGCAGAGTTCGAGTTCGACCAGACTGATCGTGAATAAACACGCAAAAGAAAAAACAATGCCCACCTTCGAGTCCTCATTCCTCGTCCATGGGCATGACCCTTCCCGCGTAGCCGCTTTCCATCAGACCAATGTGTCTGAGATTTTCCCACTCCTTAGTCCTCCAGGCTGTGCGGTTGAAATTGATCCTGCGAGACGCTTGGCCCGTATGAGTGATGGGGCTGAACTGCGGTTTACTATGTCATGGCTGAGTGGTTTGGGATGATCTAACTTAATGAACGACGAGGACGAATGACCTGTCCAACTGTCATTTAACGCAAGTTGAGGACAATTAATCTGTCCAAGTCCTACGCCCACTCCTGCTACTTCTTGGTGACCAGTTGTAGTATCCCCAACAAAGCCCCGTTGTTGACAGCTACTATAATTAATCCCAGACGAAGGAACTTGCGTCTCCTCCTCGTGAACTTGCGTGATGTTACCTAGCAAAAGTACTAGACAGTGTAGATGGAGGACCTACTTCCTCGTCTTCTAACAATCTACCTCGCTTTCTGCTATCCTATTCGGTGGCACGCGGTCCACCGAGATGTGTCAACGAGCGGTTTCACGGACGAAATGGTAGATGGGCCGCCAATGCAGAAGTGGGTCCATCGACATCAGTTCAGAGCTCCTGCACCAGATAGAAGTGGTGCTGGTGGGGGCCCAAATATAAATACTAATCCTAGTAGTAGTACTTCTAGTTCTGGTCCAAATGTAATAAGTGTGACAGAAGTATATGACAAAATTGAGTATGAATATGCGCAACCATGGTACAGTTTGGGAGGCATTTTGGGGAGAACACTCTTCAACCCAGGAGCTTTGTGGTTGCTCTTTACCTGGCGTGCTTATGCGACTAGGAAAGCTCTGAAAACTTGGAGTGTCGATGGTGTAGAAGATAACGACAGCACGAGTCTCGAAAGACCACTTTTAGATCGAACAGCACACAATCACAAAATCAAGGAGAAATAAACGAAGAACAACTTCATGAGAAAGAAAATCGAATGTACAACCATGTTGAAGCTTATAGTCTAGCCGCTCCTCGTCATGTTCTGTGGTGGGTGTGGTCACTCCTGTTGACGTCCTATAGAGCCAGCCTTATGCCAATGCCTTCAGCATGAGTCGACCTCAATTCTTGGTGCGCAACTATTTCAGGTGGGGTCGTTGAGTTAGCAGCGAAAGCGATAAGACAAAAACAACTTCTACCAGTTCTTCCTAAATCTTCGCTGTACATGATGCTCTCTTAGTGACTTATTTTCATGTATTAGCTTCACGATTGTCATTGTTCCATCCATCATTTGAATGTGAGTGGAGAAATATGTCTTTGTCGTCCTCGTCTTCTTCCTCTTCCACAAGAGGCATTTCAGAAGATCATGCTAGCCGGATAGACGGACAAATGGATAGACCGACAAGCAGAAGGATGATTCTTCCGTCTACCACAACATCGAGATGTCAGAAGAACAAGATTTTTCACTCTAGTATACGGGAGACGAGATCTTCTACTTCTTCGAAAATGAGAAGAAAGGAGCCTAGATCATCAAGGAAGTCTGCTAGGAGCGGTCTCGTCTCTTCCATCGTCCTGACAACAATGTGGTCGTCTCTTCAATCCACACAAGTTTCCGGAGAAATGCACAGGCTGTTGATGATTCCTGATATTCACGGCGATTTCGATGTGATGCAGGAAGCAGTGAAGTTAAGGCGAACGGGAGACAAGAACATTATCTAATATAAGAAGGGTGATGAATTGTTTAGATTGTAGGCGCTGTCATTAGTTAGTCACTAATTTACTTATAAAATATTATAGTTTTCGTTGTAGACTTGTGTCGTGCGTTCAGATAGCCTTAACCACGATCAAGTGCTAATAAACTACCCCACACTTACGACGTCGCCCCTCCCGAATAATCTTCGATGTCTGACGAGTTTAACGCAAGGAGAACCTTTCATCCATAAGCATAATCTTTCTACAAAACAATCCCTCTGCTTCTTCTAATCCTCTTCGTCGAGCCGATTCATCCAGGGAAAGACAAGTTGATTTTTACTGGTGATCTAGTTGATCGCGGTCCGCAGCCTCAAGAATGCTATCGTTTGAGCCAAAAACTGAAGGAACAATACAACGTGACACGTCTCACCGGAAACCACGAATGGATCACGATCATGGGCGTTGATGCGTAAGGAGAACTCTATTTCTAGTTTTGTTATACAGTGCTGTTTTGTTTTTTTCTGATAGCTCGAATGAGGCTGCAAGTAGTAAGGACTCAGACTTACACCATCTGTACCGTTAGACCGTTACCGTGAAACTTATACTTGTATGTAAAAGTTATAGTACTGACAGTTTCTTTTATTTCATTTCTTACAACATCACGATCACATGTTGAAAGCCCACTCCTGCTTATGAGCAAAAACCTTCTACTACAGCAACGCACCGTTCGCACAGTATGTTCCACGCGAAGACTTGATGAGCTTCGGATCTTGGTCACAGAGAATGCATTCTTTTGGCCCTACAGGAGAGCTCGGAAAGATGATTCGCGAAGAATTCGACGTCATTTCGGTAAGGTCGTTTACTCATATGCTACACTAGTTGTATCACCAAGATATGCTCGTATCACTGAAGCTGAACATCACCATCTTAAAAGTGGATCCTCTCCAACAACAATCAACCTATCCTCCACATATTATTAACATGTATCAAAATCTGACAACTTATTTTACAGCTCGAACAAATCCCTGGCGTGCCATTGTCGAAGACGCTTTTTGTCCATGCGGGAATAACACATCAAACCCTGCGACAGTACGGAAGTGTTCAGGCTGTTAAGGAGGCAGGAAAAGCCATGCTGATGGCCAACAATCTAGATACGCCCCTGTTGAACGAGATTCTGCAGACACGCCATTTGGCTCAGGGTATTTGATTGCATTGCTTTCATGTGAAAAAAAAACGTAAGCTCCTGAATTTTCACTGCGTCTGCGTCGGCGTTGCTGATGTTATGGTCGCTAGCCCCATACCTTTACGGCGGGGCCGCTGGCAGTGTGGTCGGCGTGCGGCAGCGCTGGCACGCCGTGCCGCCTCAGCAGCGGCGAGGACCGCAGGCCTCAGCTCCCCTCAGCGCACGGAAATCGCTACCGGCGGCGAGGCCGGCCAGGGTGAAGAAGACGCGCGCGACGGCCCGACGGCCCACGGCGATGGCGAATGCTTTTGCTCCCCGCCATGTCAGGAAGAAAACAGCGGCAACGCCGCGACGGATGCGCGCCGGCGTGTCGTGGAGCTGGCCGAAAAAGGGAACCCCGAGAGCAGCGCGGGGGGGCCGTCCTTGCTTGTTGCGCGTCGATGCATGTCTATGGCCACGGGAAGGAGGTGGACGAAGCAGCGCGCCGACGCGTTTCGGAACTCGAGAAGCAGGAGCGCGCTGCCAGAACAGCGAAAAGCGGCGACAAGGGCAACGCTGGGCCTGCCCGGCCCCGACAGCGGGCGCGCCCTTGCCTTGTCTAAGAGTCGCAGGGCTGCCGGGGTCTGGTCTACTGTAACTGTCCCAGGTCGCGAATGGCTCGGCGAACTGTCCGAGCTGCTCGGAAACGGCGGCAGGCGTCCGCGCTGGCTGGCAAGTTTTGCCACCTACGGAGGGAAGCGCCAGACGAGTCTGGGGCTGGTGCAGAGCCATGAGCATGAGTCGGAGTCTCGGCATGTCCTCAAATGTCTCAGAGCAAAGTGGAAAAAAAGTCGCTTGCGGAGGCGTACACGCTACTCCGCGCGTTGGACGAGGACAAGGGGCAGGGGGGAGGAGCAACCGAGTACAAGCCACTACGCGAAATGCTCCAGCGCACCGGGGGCGGCCGCCCCTGCGTCGGCTTGCTGCTCAGCCCAAAACTGGGGGCGATAGTGATGGACCCAGGGGACGCCGTGGACATTTCTTCGGCGACGTTTCTGAGCGCGATCGTGGTGCTTGAAGAGTCTGCGTGCGGAGCCGAAGCCTTGCGACTCCCCTGCTACAAGCGGGGCAGCATTTGCGAGACCCCTCGACACAGTTCTGGATGCGAGTCCACTCAAAACCTGGCGCGAAGCTTTCATCTCTCCTTCGACGGGAGCAGCGCCAGCTCTGCTAGGGCCGTTAACTCTAGCCGACATAGGCTACTGCCTTGGGCAAGTTAAAGGAAGCGCCAGCGCTAGGCTGGTCCTTCGGTCAAGGAGGAAAGACCTCGAAGAACCGTGATAGCCTGCGTGGCTTATTTCTGGGCTCGCTTCAAGTTCGAAACCAGGACGGCGGGGCGGGGTGTGTCGCGTTGGTGGATATTTATGAATACGCCGCGAGGGGCTCTCTCGGTGTTGATGGCTAAACAGATTCCAGGGAGCCGCTTAGGTTAGCTGGTGGCTGGCGGGCGTGTCTGTGCCTTCATAGCTGCAGCGTCGGGTGAGCTACAGAGAAGCCGGCGCGCGGCGGCAGCCGCAGCTGTGGGCTTCGGCATCATTCTGGTGGGTGTGTTCTTTTCTGCCGTGTGCGTGTGCGGTGTTTTGTTTGTTTTATTTTACAGCGGGTTCTTGGTTTCGGTTCTGAGATACAACAGCCAGCCACTGGCATTGGGCTGTGGCTTGCAGCGGCTTGCCCCGGAGGCTAACAGGTCTGCCAGATGCTCTCGGCTTTTGGGTGTCGCGGCTCGGGGCTTGTCGTTGTCTGTGTGGGGGCTTAGCTTAGAGGTGGCTGCGTGATCGCTCCTCCACGGTGGTTTGCTCGCTTGCCTCTTTTACTTGGTATCTATCTAACTATCAATCGCAATCTCGCCCCGCGAGGCTTGCTTTGTGCTGGGAGGGTGCGGAGCTAGGTGTTTTCGGTAGGGGTTTCAGTATCTCTTCAGGTGTCTGTTGGTTCGTCGTCTTCATATTTGTCAACTTCTTGTGCCCGTGGTGCTGGTTCTGTTGGACAGTACCCGGAACGGGTATCTGCTTGTGGTTGGTTCTGCTGGACGTGGTCCACTACGGACCACTTTGTGACCCCTCGCTCGTCTTTACTTTGGAGTCGTTCTTCCTGCTTTGGTTTGGGTTTCATCCGTTACCGCTCCGCACCCGGGGCCGATGCGTTTACCAAAAACTCAACACTCACTGTTTTAGAAACTGATAGGCCCCCGCTTCTTCTTCTTCTTCTTCTTCTTCTTCTTCTATCTTCATCTAATCAGTCCAATGCAAATCTCTAATATCTTCCACCACTAAAAGAAAAAGTAACACTCCCTTCTCCATCTATCAGGTCAACCTCGCGCTGTGTGTCGTGAGGTACAACAGATTCTTAGAACTGGAGGTGCTGAGCGTCTTGTTGTGGGTCACACCCCCACTCCGCTAATCGGCGGTGAGCCAGGCAAGCCTCTAATTAAGTGTGGTGGGCGCTTATTGCTCATGGACGTGGCCATGTCCAAGTGGATGGGAGGTGGCACGCCTGCAGCTTTGATATTCGAAGCGGAGATTATGTCACAAAATTTGTAATTGTTCTTTGACCTAGTCTTAAACGATAGATGAAGGACCGGTCACCTCTGCATACTCAAACGCATTTGCATATTTTCGTCCTGGAACTAGATTCTCTTTCCCCTAATTAATACCCTTCCTCCTCTAATCTCCAAACCGGCAAAAAGGGTACCCTGAAGCGTATCTATGTGAAGATTCGCGCAGGAGAAGAGATAGAAGTGCCGATCCTCTCAACGATTGGATCGAGATCGACAAGCGAAGAAGTATGGAACAATTATCACTTGGATCTTTGAGTAGTAGTTTTAGTTTTTGGGGTTGAGAAATAACATTTTTAACATTTTCTCAGGGGAAACAACAAATACGAGCAGCACTAGTGGTCTCTGTCAGCCTCAGCCTGTCCATGTTAGACATGATCATGATGAGAACGCTCTTCCTCTTTCCCCACCTGAATAAGTAGTTGTATTTTTTCCCTTCTCGTCTTCATTTCCGGAAAAAGAAGAATTGTAACGCGGAGGACGGAGACGTGGAGAGGTGCCCCACAAGTAAATCTGCACCAATGCTTCTACAAACTGACAAGACTACGAATAAACATACGTCAACAATAAAGATATACGACGACAATCAACGCATCAAGAAGACATCGAGAAGTTCCACGACTTCTATTACGGCTACCCTTAGAGCATCCTCATCCTCAGTACGCGACCATCCTTGCCGCTTTTTTTACTCGAAAAACAAGCCAAGGATGCCTCGTCCAAGGATGCCATAATGAGTAATGATGCTGTACTAGCTCTAATTCTGCTAAAACAAGTACAACTTCTTCTCGTCTTTCATCAAGTTCCAGTACCAGTTCATCTTCAAATCCTTTTGTATCAAGAACATCATCATCATCATCGCGAGGATCAAAGATATCCAAATTGCGTCTAGTTTTGACATCGAAAAGACATCAGCAGGGGAAAAACAACAAGAAAATGCGAAGGTCTGGAAGAATATCTTCCTCGAGTCTTTCTTCAGCATCTTCACCCGATGAATTACTCAACGACCTTGTTGCACCAGAGGAAGACGAGGACACTTCAACTTCTACGACAAACCTCTTCTTCCTACAGGAATTGGGCCTAACGACAACGGGACCTGGTCTAGTCTACTTCATGTGCTTTCTCTATGTGGGGCTGTTTCAGGTGTGCAAGACTCTGCTTCACTCTTATAGGACAAGGGGAGAAGGACAAGGAGGTGTACAACTTCAAGTGGAGTCAGACTGCTCTCTACCTGGAGGACGACCCTCAAAAGATATCGGAGGAAGTAGTTCTTCTAGAAGTGGTGTTGCGCAGAACAAAAATGAGGAGGAGGATACCTCGAAAACCTCTAGTAAAGACCCTTCGAATAAAACAGAACGAGACCTTGAAGATGTTCTTGATGTAGGTTCCGTCGTGAAGAACCCTACACCTGCCCCTGCCGTGAAGAATCTCATAACTACTTCCCCTGCTCTAGAGTAACCATGGCCGCGACAGTTCTTTCTTGTACCCAAATTTTTGGTATGATCGACTCCCGGTCATCTGATTCAATCATCTCGACACAAAAAATGTCATCGTGCAGCTTCCACCTCGCGTATCCCATCCCACGCCTGAGGAGAGGTTATCATATAAATTTCGCGTTTTGTGAAAGTGAACCATAAAGATGAATGCTTGTTAAGCTGTTAATGTTAAAGTTACACTAGTTTGCCATATTATCTGTTGTTCCCTTAATATACCCCGTTCGTATTCTCCCCTCCCCTGATTTTCCAAGAACGACTTGTTCTCGAAGGATGAGGCAAAGGCATGCTCTGGTAATGATTTTGTCTGGTGGTTACACTAACTACAATCGAGCAGTGCTGCTTTCGGAAGTCGAGATTTAATTTTGTTCTTCGCTTTCGGTTCGAACTGACGGATAAGACTCAGCCAGATAATTCAGCAAGTAAGAGAAACAGAAACCTGGAGCACCATGCACTTTTTTTCCATCAACAACACTCCAAACTGACTGAGGCTTGAACGATAAAAACACACCCTTGTTTGTTTTCTCCGTAGGATACTAAGTATAATGGTACCTATTTTTACAGGAGGCAAAAGTACGAAAAGACTAGCATTTAGCGAGGAAGGTCACGATCAATGATAAAAGAAAAAAGGAAAGTACTATCCTCGAAACAAAAATAACACGTCGCACTTACCTTGTTCGTCGGAGATAAAGAGAACACTTCCCATAAGTTGTATTCTGTTGTAGGTGTTGACTTTTCATTGTGAATACAGTCAGATTCTGCAGGATTCCCTCTATGATCGGCAAAGGATGGAGACGGACATTGTTGCGAACCGTGCCGAGAAGGGTCTTCAAGTATGGTGTAGTACCCTTTGGGTCTCTACTTGCAGCGCGGCAAGTAGCCAGAAAACACCTGGAAACGCAGTTGCGCGAACTCGAAGAAACAGAGAAATGGTGTCGCCGGAGGAGGGGTACGGGAAAGACCGAACAAGAAGAACAAGGGTTTTTACTAAAAGGAGAAGGAGCGACGAGGACAGACTCAGGTGGGAAGAAAGTAGGAGTGCCTCCTGGCTTCCAAGAAGGAGACGAGGTAGAAAATGCCATCCTCGAAGACACCACCTCGTCAATACAAGGAATACCAAGAGGACTTCCACCACGAGGAGAAAAGCTCATCCCTCAACAAGAAGCGCAGCGTCTGCTGGCAATAGGTGAAAGATGCAACATCATGGGTGAGATGCGCTTAGACTATGACAACATCCGTCGATGGCACTTGGAGCGAGGTCTCTATGGCGCAATCGTCGTTCGCCAGCTAGATTACGTTGATGGAGGGTACGTCAATATCCTTTCGACGGACGTGGGGGATTCAAGTGAAGAAAGTGGTTATTTCGCAGTGCTGGTTCAAGAAGACAAGGAAGAGCATGAGCAGCAAAAGTCGAATGGACAACAAGAGCAGCAATTTTATAGCGCAGGGCAAGGACACGGACGCCAGGTCTTCTTAACACAACAAGGAACAGCAGTTGTAGAGAAGGCAAAACAAAACTACTTCCATTTTCAAAATAACGTCCTACGACACCTTACCACATCAGCCACTGCAGCCAGTGAATTGGCAAAATCTTTGGTGCCTGAGAATTTCGAGAGGCCTACAGTCGATAGAATTCTGGCGGAAACAGAAGCAATGAGACGTGAGTGCTACTACCTATACTACGAACTGTGTCCACGCACAGGCAAGCGCTCGTATGAAGTCTTCATTCGCGGAACCACGATTACATCGGATTGGCTTCGGAATCTGAATAATCGTTATGAAGAGGGTGGAGCTTGAACTGGTGTTTTTTTTTGTCAAATCTGAACGGTCGTTGGGATTGGGTTGTACGTATACATAGATACTTATAACGGAGTAGATAGTAGACGTAGAGCTAGAGGCTGCCTTTTCATTCTGGTGAAAAGTAGTCGTTGGCGTAGTGATAGAACAGAATCCTACTGCACTCAGAGCCGGTCTTGACTCTAACCCATAAAAATCTTCGACAAGGAGATCGGGACCTACTGTCACGCGGGGTTTCTGAGCAAGGCGAACGTCTTGCTACGAGATTTGGAACCACTACTGCAAGATCGGGAGGGAGAAATTCATCTACACGGCCACTCATTGGGGGGCGCGATGGTTAAGGCTTAAAACTAAGTATGTCGTGATCTTCGGTTCTATTTATTTAATCTGCCATAGGCGTTACTCACGCCCGAAGCAGTCGGTTTTATATAGCCGCCGCGTCTCTACTCGGGTCGCTACGGAAGCAGGCAGCTCTGAGTTGCTAGTGGTTCGAATGAGTGAGTGAATGAATCAGTTGGACGCACGGACACGATGAGTCGTTTACAATCATGCTCCTTCGTCAATGAAGTCGAGGCTGAGGAGGATTTCTCTGAATAGAAGAGGTTTCACATTCATGGAGACACATCATGATCGGACTAGGAGCTTCATCTACTCTAATTCCGCAGGCATCATCGGTCTCAAGCTCCAGAAACGTGGGTTCCACGTGAAACAAGTGACAACCTTTGGCGCACCGAAATTCCTGACCAACTTTGGTTATGGGGGATTGGAGGAAGATGGCCCCGGAGGTGAGTTCCTGACCAACTTTGGTTATGGAGGGTTGGAGGAAGATGGCCGTGAGCAGAAAGACGAGAAGAATCGCAATTTCATCAACATCCGAAGTCCGAATGATCCAGTGCCGTTTTTGCCCATAGAAGGCCCTCTTGGCTACAATTTGAAGGGAGGCTACATTCCTTTGGGGCGTGGGTTGAATCTTTTGCCTGGTGGAGGATCAAAGTCTAGTACCATTCTCACCGAAGAAACACCCGTCCATCCAAGTCATCCATTCCTACACTGGTTGCGCAGATGCTTTTTACTTGTACCACTTGAGGATCATGAATCTCATCGGTTGAAGGCATATTTGGAAGATCTTAGGATTTTTTGCGCATCCAATGTTGTGGAGCCTTGTTTGGCACCTCAAACTTGAGATGGCTTCATGTTGTAATTTTCCGTCTACTAACTTCCTCCGTCACCTTCTTCTACGCAACAAAACAACTTCAGCTTTTTTAAGGCGCCCTCCTGGCGGGAGACGTGAGGACACGGCCTTCGAGAATTGTACGAGATGAAAAATAGAACAACAAATGCTGCCGTCACAGGAAAATAACAACGATGACACTCCTAATATCGAGAGAGCGAGAGGGAGAGCAGAGAGAAATAAGTAGCCATGTGTGTTCGCTGGAGAGCATCAGAGCAGTTCCCCACCACATCAAGCAACACTCCAACAAAAATGTGAAAGTATGAAGCACCCAGAAAACCGAGTGGTTGTGGTCCCAGCCCTCCTTGCTCAGGAAATTGACAACGTGCTCTACTACTTATAAGACTTCAGATAATCTGTATCTGAGAGATATTGATATTAAATTTTCAACATCCTCAAAAAAAATGATCAAGATCAAGATTTCCGATCGAAAATTGGCGAACTTCGCCACAGTTTATGGTACGGGAGGCCGAATCATCCGACCCGCTAGTATAGACTACCGACAAAGCGATCTGCGGACGCTCGTTTTGATTAAGAGGACTCAAAGTAAGCAATTCATCTTCACAGATATTGATTTGTTTCAGATTCAGACTCCTTCTTGGCTTCTGAGATGATGCCGGTGGAACAAGATGAATTACTGTGCGCTCTAACTTGTCGGTTTCTTATGTCGAGGACGTAACGAGTCTTTTGACCTCGAGAATGACTGCAGTGGCGATAGAAAATAATCTCGAGATTGACGTGAGGAGGCTGGGTCTTTCGGGGGAGGAGGATGAAGAAGAGGAATGCGTAGGCGACGTGGGTGGACGACGTGACCTGGGCGAAGAAGACCTTGGACGGAAGGAGAAGGACAAGAAAGTGACGAGACCACCACGTTCATCTTCTGTCCTCCAATCGCTTCTATTCAAACGTTGTATCTGTGGTGGAGCTACCTTTTTGCAGGAGATGTTGGGGAGTGGAGCGTGGCGTTTTTTGATTCGCATCACAGTGCCTGAAGATCCTGGATATATCCATCCTCAGAATCAGATTCAATACGCGCGTTTGTTCCTGCTGACAAGACGTAGAGCAATGGACCACGATGAGGGATCATCTTCGCAGATGAACAGAGGAGAAGGGGAAGATATGCGGAATGTCAACAACAATGACGATCCCTTCGGCATGAATGAGGGAGATGAGGAATCAACTGATGCTGATCTTGCGGCATCAATAAATGCTTTAGGGAGGTGGAAAAGGAGAGGACTTGCAGCAGCTGCGCGACGAGCAGAAGCAACGGATGAAAATCGCGCTGCGCATGAAGAAGCAGAGGCAGGATCACGACCTTCAGTTAAGTATGGTTACAGTTTTTCATCATGCTGAAGTTCGACCTATCTTCGTTCTTCACCGCACGAGGGTAAATGGGAACTGAAGTTGAACCTCTACTGCATGATGAGAAACTACGACTACCCACTTCAATTTACAGCCCCCTTCAGAAACAGAAGCTGAGAATTTAACAATCGTACCTGTGCGTCCGCCTCTCCTAGTGCAGAGTGAAAACGCCGATGCTACTAGAACTGTGATTCATTTGGCAAACCTCATCGAGTATGGCACAGGCACACGGACTATCTGGCGTGAACAGCTTTTCGCCGCAGAAGTCGATAATCCGAGGTATAGTTCTTAAGGATGAAGGTCGTGATGTGGATGTCCGAAACGGAAAGACATTGATCTTTGAGTTTGAGTGACAGTGTAAGTGGACCATTCTAACTCACACTCACGGAAGACGTTGCGATCGGCGATGCAGGAGTCAAGGGGGCGAAGTCAGGCGCTTGCTTTGGTTGTTTTGCCGGTTACACATTCGGGGCCTATGAATGGTGGAGCACGAAAGGGGCCGCTCAAATATCTAGCACGACTGCTTCATCTTCCACTGCCAGCATAAGTGGTGGTGGTGCAGCAACATCATCATCTTCAACGTCTGCATCAGCTGTACTAGGCACATCGACCACAACATCTACATCTTCTACATCTTCTTCTTCTTTGCTTACCAAGCTAAAGTTCACCCTCGTGCATGCAACACCACACGCCATTGGACCAGCAGGAGTGGTAGGCTTTCTTTGCGCATTCTACGGGGGAGTTTTTGGGTATTTGCGAGATGTGATCAGATCAGACCCCAGGCAAGCCGAAATGGAGGACTACACATGCACTTCCTTTATAGACGACCTTGCAGCAGCGATGCGGAACCCGACAGGACGCACGCTTACTGCACAGGATCGGGCGTATTTGGGGATAGGGAATAACTAAGAGAGTACTTCTTGTCAACACCTTTTAGCATATTCAATCATACATTTGTTCTTGAAAATAAAATCTTCCACGACATCATGACACAGTCACAGACACATAACTAAGTAATGTTGACGCAACTTCTTCTAATCCTGTCTTCATGCCGCATAAACCAGAACTTCTTAGTGTTTTGAAACCAGAACTTCTGAGTGTGGTTGCTTAAGGAAGCATCATGACGCTCTGAAGTTGTTTCATTAACATGCGACACGAGACACAGCAAATCGTGATACTCCCGATAGACATAGCACGGATGCTGACCAGTCATTGATGCGACAGCGAACCAGCACCAGATAGTCCACTGGAGTGTTGGCTTTGTTATATATAACTGGTCTCGTCGTCGTCTTCGGATGTTACAAAAATATACTTACTTCGTCGTACAGGCACACAAAAATTGCACAGAAACCGTCGAGAAGGGAAACCGCCCCGTGAAAAGAGGGAAAAAACCAATTGTTCTCTTTTACAAGAAAACAAAGAAATGGAAAAATTTGCACATTTGTTGTGCTCTGACTGCAGTGCCGACTCCACGGCAGCTTCTTTCTTCTTTCGTCCATACTTACTACTGCTACAAATTATAAGGTGAATGTTTTCAATACACCTCAACCTCTTACTACACTTACTCTTAAACATAGAGCAAAAAAAAGACACCATGACCATGACTAAGAGCAGAGCAAGCAGTGCTGGGCATAGCCCCGGCGGAGGTCACCAGCAAGTAGGGGGCTCTTCCAGCAGCACCGCTCCTGCTGGAGGTTCAAAACACGACAAAAATAGAGGAGCAGCTGAGAATCCGTGGCAGAGAGGCGAGTCTTTCGATGATCGTGCTTTGGGTCGGCAGCTCGAGAGTCAACGGCCAACAGCAGCAGCTATTGGGTTCGGAAAAAGCGCAAGTCGATCAGCGAGACAAAAGTGTGGAGACATCTTGATCTTATGATGCAGTTGTTGTTGTAGTATTAATTTGTGATTCTAGTACACACAAGGACAGGGACGACGAGCAACTAAGGAGGTGGAACAAGAGTTGTAGTTGTAGTGAATCTAGCTCTTCAGGCCTTGTCCTTTCATCAAGTTGTTGATGTTCATCAAGTGTAAGACTCATACTCATAGCACTTTCATCTTTTATCTAATCGCTAAAGGCGGAAACACGGACTTCTTAGGTCGTACATCGCCAGGAGTGACGTATGATCTGAACACGAGTTTGCTCGACAGGTGGAAAGGCTGCACCTTCGGAACGTCTCAACGGCCGCGATCAGCGAGCAATATACCAAGCTATGGCCCAACATACAACGACTTACACGGAATTGTACCGAAGTTTGACAAGTATCGCAACAAACGGGAGGGCCAGACAGTGTTTGGAAAAGAGACGAGGGAGGTACTCGTCAGGTTGTTGCTTTGGAACAAGTTGTTTCTTCATTTATAATCAGCTGTAGTCCAGCGAGATACACTCCTCCATGTCCATGTCCATTGCATCTTCAGGCTGGTGCCAAGAACGGCGCGAATGTGTCGAAGGGTGCTGGAAATGCAGAATTCTACGCAAGAGAGAGTCCTGGGGCAATCTACGATCCAAACGACAGGCTTGTCAAGGCAACGTATACACGACATTACACGATGGGAGCAAAGACGAAAATTAGGACCACAGACGAGAAGATGAGACTTGTTTTGCTTTGAAGATGTTGAGAAGTGTGAGTGCGTTGTCAGTGTCGCAACATAAGATTATCTTCGAGAAGTCTCCAGCACCGTCATTCTCATCCGCATCCTTCCTTTTCAACACCTCTCCCTCTAACCTTCTGATAGTTGGAGCCAGAAAACCTGCTCTCCCAGGGTCTGATCCTGTGAGTTCCCTTTCGACCAAACCGAACCCTGGCCTAGGAAAACAGGTAGAGTCCTGCAAAGCAACAGCACCAATTCGCAGTTTTAGCAAAGCGTCGAGATTCAAGGTCCCTGGTGCGCCGAACAGTGGAGAGGTGGAGAGGCCTGTTATGAGTGAAGATTTTCGGGTTTTTCTGAGCATGCGTTCCACCTGAGTAGCTTTTTCATTTCAGACATGATCAACTACTAGTACCTTAAGGAAGTCCTATCAAATTATAAGACTCTTTTGCTTACAGAAAACGATTTGGAGCAAGTACGTCGTATCTTCACGACTTCCACCTCCTTCTAATCCCACCGCCCCGCGACCGCAGACAAGTCCCGCAGCAGCAGCCTTTCGTGCACGACCTGGGAGCGTAGAACTCCACTCTTCCCGCCTGTCCTCTGCGGCTAACGGGAAGAGTGGAGTTCTACGCGCAGGATATGGAGGTGCGGAGGGGGACGGACCCGGAGTGGAAGGTCAAACTGTATGGTTCTGGTATTTGATAACCTGAGTTTGATCCTAAGGGTTCTCTTCTTGTTTTCCCTTATGATCAAATTCAGGCTATACCAAAAATACCGGAACCATTCATAAACACAAACGGGAGGAGCAAATCTTCCCACTAGTCTAGGTGCTGCTCTTGCAGGTGCTGGAGAGCAAACAAGTGATCAGCCAACAATAACGAAGCCTTTGACGAACACTTCTGGTGCTTCATCAGGAGCGACGAAAAAGAATGCAACTCGAATTGGAGGACAGCTAAACAAGCAGACTCTGACACGACACCCAAGTGCTCCTGGACCTGGAGGAATCGTGCTGACGAAGATTCAAAGAGGGTTGGGCAAGCAGATCGATCTCAAGAGTGCACCGGTGTATCGGATTTTTAAGGCTATCACTTAATTATCATGAAAGTTAAAATTTAAGAATAAATGAGTCTTCTAAAAACTATTTTCCGGAGTAGTAACTCACACTCAGTGGTCATGTCCATGTCTTTATGGAGGGCCGATTTTTAGAGTGAAGGATGTAATCGTAAATAGATTGATACTGGCTTACTTGAAGGACGAGCTATCTCTAACATCCCCTCAGTCTCTCGCGACCAGCGTAACGCGGCTGGGAACATGATCACGCCACAAGATCGGGGACCACTTGCGAAGTTCCAGCATATGCATTTGAAGCATAACGCCAATGTGCCTAATCCCTATGAGGCAAGAAAGTGGATGCCGGTTAGCTGAGAGGGAAGAAAATGGATGCTGGTTAGCTGCTAGCGTGGGAGGAAGAAGATGGAAGCAATGTGGTCAAGGGTAAAAAGCACTTGTTTTTACGCACGGCAAGGCAGCGTAATTAAGTCGAGACCAACAACACCATAGTGGCAATTGAATTTTTTGTCTTATCTCGACGGCTCGCATTCTGGTGACTCTACTCTCACGCTCGTTATTGATCTAAACAGCATAAAAATGCTGTTGGAGCAGATAGTCAGTACCCTAAGATCGATGTAACTCCTGAACAAGACCCAGACGAGATATACTTTTAGCTAAAATTAGGCGCTCTTTTTGACACGTGGTCTCTTCATCTATAATACTTCTTCTTGGTGTATCAAATGAATAGGTAATATTTGGCAATTTTGGCTTGTTACCTTCTTGTTCTTGCAGTGTTGCTTTCTCGCTTTTATATAGATACTTATCTTTTTTTGGTTGAACTTGATGTTCTTCTTCTTATACGACTGGTTTTGTTCAACGCTACTTTCTGCATATCGCACTTGAGGATTCTTCTCCAGCTGCGTGACGGTTCTGGCGCTTTATCTTTACTGCAATTAAGTAACAGAGATCACTGACTTCGCAGTCCCTGTGGTAAAGGAAAAAGGGCTTTTTGTGCGTCAGTACACCTGTTCATGAGCGAGAAGGTCACTGTAGTTGACCATCCAACATTAAGTTTGCCAGTAGACAGAAAAGAAAAAACGGTAAGAAAGATTTCATCATCCTCGTTTTCCCTCACAAGCCCAAAATAAAAGATAGAGCCAAAAAAAGAGAAACGGTAGTGCGGATTCAAGCAAGCAAACAGAGCAGTGGCAGATGAAATTCATCAAAAAAACAGCCACAAAATTACCAAATTGGGTGCTGCATCTCCCCAAAGTCAAAGATTAAGATGATCTGATCTGCTCTATCTCCTTCTGCGCCCAGTCTTGTTTACAACAAGCTTTTTTTGAAAAGTGAAAGCAAGCTTTAGAA
Organism: Amoebophrya sp. A25; assembly: GCA_905178165.1. Taxonomy (NCBI): domain Eukaryota; class Dinophyceae; order Syndiniales; family Amoebophryaceae; genus Amoebophrya; species Amoebophrya sp. A25. The sequence continues at coordinate 108,690 of CAJINU010000122.1, read as the reverse complement.
TTCATGTTCACTCTAATTCCAAGAAAACTACAAATTTATAAAGAAACCTCAACAACACCAAAAAGATGGGCAACTGTGCTGGTGCAAAAGGTTCAGGCCTGACGGCTGATCAGGCGAACAGTGTGAAGGTCGTTCAAACTATGTTCGGCATGTGGGGTGAAGGCAAATTCAAGACCGACCTGCCGGAGGGTGAGTGGACTGCCAACATGGAATCTGTGTTGACCAAGGACTGCGTGTGGGATTTTACAGGTCCGAACCTCGCTAAGTACAAGAAGTACGATGGTGTGGCGGCGTTCAAAGAGTGGATGGCATTTTTGGAGAAATTCGACTTTCCGAATATGGTGCCGCAATTCATCGCGGGACCGGTATCTTTTCATCTACAAGTTACCTGTCCTTTTTGTTCTTCTGATTCTTGTTCTATCTATGTTGGTGGAGTTCTTTTGTGGAAATCAGGTAAAGTCAATTTCTCACTTCTCTAGTGATGTTTCGACGATGAAGAGTAAGGAAGAGACAGAAGTAGAACTACTCGACCCTCAACACGACTGTAGAACTAATCGTTCTATCCTAGTCCTCCAAACCCCCTTTTCAACAGGCGGGAAGCAACATGGCCTTCATGTACATGCAGTATGATGCCAAGTACGGTGAGAACGTCGTGATGAACGGCAACACTGACGTTTTCGTTTTCAACGTTTCTGGCTCTAAGATCAAGTCCTGCAAACAGTACTGGGGAAAGGTAATATGGTTTTATTTTGTGCAGGACGAGCATGATGATCAAGTTCTAATTTTAAATTTTTTTCCTACCAGGACCAGCATGAATCACCTACTTAGTACCAGAATCATTCAATGGAGATCATCATCATCTTGTTCATGAAAATAGCATCATCAAGCCCCAACCTCCACCTCAAAACAATCATGATCAGGTTGGCGAAATCAACGAAAAGATGGGCAAGGAACTGAATGAAGATGCTTATCAAACCGGTGACCAAAAGGCCAATATGGGAGTGATTATGACAATGTTTGGCAACTGGGGAGCTGGAAAATACAAAACAAATTTGCCTGCAGATGAGTGGAAGGCCAATGTTTTGTACAACTTGTTCTGAGTTATTTTATCTGGCCATTTCCCCCATTCTTGGACTTGGTATTGCTTTTTGTTCTAGTAGTTAGAGAAAATAGACATGAACAAGGAGCAGAATTAAAGCTAAACTACTAGTAAACCTTGTAGGTCGAGAAATCTATTGTTCCGTCTTTATTTAACACTTTGAACTCAAGATTACAACTACTTATTTTAAAGTTTAGTCGTGGTCTTTCAATCCAAATATCAAACTCTACAGGCAAGTGTGGTCGCCTGATGTGGCTTTGGACTTTCGCGGACCAGCTTCGAAGAAGTACAAGAAATACAACGGCGTGGATGACGCCAAGATTTGGATGGAGTATCTGGATGCCTGCGATTTTCCCAACATGGCTCCAACCTTCTTCCCGGGACCGCCGGTACTGGTTCACTGAAAATCAATATCATGACTCAACATTGATTCCACCCTTTGTTGACTTATCAAAAAAATCAATCTTATAGAACGATGAATATAACTCGTCCAATACTACAGAGTGATCAATACCAAACAACTCCCTCCACCACAATAACAGCATGCTCTACTTGAGGTAACGACATAGCTTCTCTACGTACACCTTAACCGAAGTCATCTCATGAGAGAAGCAACAATGACTGAAGAAGCACCACATTAGGATGGTCAGGAAAATAAGTGGGATTGTTCATGTAGATCAGGTCATGCACATGAGCAGAAGTGCAGGATCAGGAATGATCGTCACAATAAAACAACAGGGCTCCGGCAAGGTTTACATTCGCATGCAGTACGATATGAAGTACAAGGAGGCTTCGTGTGCTGGTTTGACGGACTTGATGGAATGGACTGTCAAGGACGGCAAAGTCGTTACCATGCGTCAGCACTTTGGCGACCCTGATGTCCTGAACGCCACCTACGGTGAGATCTGGGCGGCCGAAGACGCAGAGCAGTAAGAGAAAGAGTACTTCGGTAGGCTCGTTGCAGTACTACTTCTATTTTGGTCGGTAAGTACTTTATGTCATGGTCATGGATATTAGTAGAAGATGTAGATGATGAGAAGGTCAAGAACATATTACTGACTATTGAGTACTTTTCCATAAAAGCAAGAATGTCTTTATAAGTCTTTAATAAGAAAAGGAAATGGAATGGGGATCAAGAAAAAGGACCATCTAACTGTTCTTCTATTCTAATCTTTGCGGATTCTACAGGAGAGATTTGTATATCATGTCCATTTTTTGCATCATGTTCGGGCATTAATGATGCTGCTCATAGAGCAGAAGGAAATGCTGTCAATGTCATTTGCACAGAAAAAGAAATGAAATTCTTCAGCTTTTTTCAGGTGGAACCTCCATAAGCAAAAATTATGCAGAACTTTTAAAGTGAGTTATCATCAATATCCAAATATGTTTATGTTGAGGAACGCTTTCTTCATGAAATGTACAGTCGTCAGCAGCTGTCTCTTAGTACGAACAATACGATCTATCTCTATTAAATAATGAAAATGCACCATTATATTTATGTTACAAGTAATTCAAATTCTACTGGGGGGGAGTCACATGCAATAATAGCAATATTCTTGTTTGATCGAAGACGTCGCGTACGTCCCTGGAACCTCATCGCAATTATCAGGTTCGGGCTGGAACTTTCTTCGCATCGTTGAAGTTGTTGTGAGTAGGAAAAGACGGACTACTACTTAGGAGGTTAGATAGACCACAAAAAATCATTGATTTTCACAGATGCGAATGTTGAACCCTTTGGTTTCTTTATTGATTCGTTAGGGGATGGGCGAAAGCGTATGAGGAGATTGTCGCTACAACTAACAATTTTAGTTACAAGAGCTAGTGATCTAAGTACTAGTCAAGACTCAGTCTCAGACATTCTGCGAACATGATCAATCTCATCAATGTCGCGAGATATGCTTCTGTACAGCCACAGTCAACTATAACGTCTTTGGGGGAGCAATAAAAATAACTGCAGCATGCATCTTGATCTTCAGTACTATGATCTGGTGCGCCCGCGACTGCTGGCACGGTGTTTGATTGGTGTGGTCGGCGTCGGACACAGTGAATCGGAATTCCTAGAGTCTGTTTCTGTATCATGTTCGTTTTCACGCTCGACAATCGACATCGGTCATTATGATGTGATGAAGGTAATAATTCACTCAGATGATATAATCAATCGGTGTTGATGTCTATTCTTGAATCTATCTTTCTCTCGCATAGATATAGTTCATTCGGTACTTCTTGCCGACGAGGATGACGAAGAAGTGTTTCTACCCATGCCCCATTACTGCCTGCTCGACTTAGACAATAGATACAAGAAAAGGACAAGTTGTAGGTTTCTTCATTGCAAAAAATACGCTTAGAAACAAATGATATCTCGCGTCACTGTACTAGCCTAATCAATGGTCCAACTCCACGACTTTCCGAGAATGATCCTGATCAACAATTTGGCCACAACTTCGTTCGCGCTGACAGACGCTTCTGAACCTGCACTTCCTCCACCGCTTTCCGAGTCTCCGTTTCTATTTAGCAGCAAACAGCTTTATGAAATCTGCGAAGTTTGAAAACCCTTTACTCGACGACATCAATGTCGAACATACTCTGGAATTTATAATATGTCCGTGATGTGCTTGATAGTAGCGCTGTTGTCCTGTTTATGTACTTACTTCATTTAGATCTTGTAACAACTGCAAGAACAAGGGTTTTCATCCATCCTCCTTTCATCACCCGTGCGACGGTCACCTATCGAAATCACTGCCGCCATCCCACGATTATTGTGTGTCGACGCCAGCCATTGCGACCTTCGCATCGGCCAAGCCTAGTGGGTTGTCAGATCTTAGATTGGTGGGAAAAAATGACGAGGATCGCTCTAGTACTGCAGCTGATGCTGGTTCTCCTGGAACAAGATCTGCCAGTTCTGGTCCAAAAATAAGCGACACTGAGCAAGGAATACGAGAATTCTTGATTGCAGCAAAAGGAGAAGACGAGGAAGGTTCTGGAGCTACTTCAAATGAGGCAGGTCGTTCTGCTGGTGATGCTGGCGGAGGAGTGCCAGACACATCCTCGCTGTACATCCCAATTCGTCCAGAAGGGACGTTGAAGAAGATCGACACGATGATAGAAGAAATCCAAGGTGGAAAGGGGGGGATCGCGGACGAGGAAGATAGAGGTGCTGCAATAGGTACTGGAGCTGGTGGAAGCGAAGCTGCTGGTGGAAGCGAAGCTGCTGGTGGAAGCGAAGCTGCTGGTGGAAGCGAAGCTGCTGGTGGAAGCGAAGATCCTAATACAGACGAATCTTCAGAACAAACGAGGCCAGACACTCCAGAGACAATCAAACTCATAGAGACTGAAGCTGTGCCAGCATTGCGGAGCAACATCAAGGCCTTCGGTCAGTGTGAGCAAGAAGCCCACAAAATTCGAGAATGGATATCGGAAACTGTGACGGAGTGTCGACATATCACGCACAAAAAGGGACTGTATAGTCAAGAGTTAAGGCTCCTGCTCTAATAACTAAGTACTTGTTCTTAGTCAACATTGATTGATCGTCTTTGTCGATCTTCGCTTCCATTTTGCCTTAGGCTATCCTCATGAGGCACCATCATGTCTTTGCGACTCCGGCACCTAGCCCTAGAAAACGATAACGAGGTTGCCCCCGCTGTATTGTTGACATTGAAGTTTATCTAGCATCGATCCCACCTCTAAAGTCCGAAAGGGCCAAGGAGCTGCAGACGGCAGAGCGGCTTTTGAGCCCATTCGAAGCAGAAACAGTTGCCTTGGGAAAATGGTTGCGAGCAGGGAAAGGTAAGTTAGAGGAGAAGTTGCAAGCGCTACTGGATCGGCTCAAGAAAGGCGGAGGCGAAGATGTCGTTTACGCTCCTTGCGACACAAAGAAGGGGCCGCCGCCTCGACCCTGGTGCAATTTTTTCAAGGATCCTATGTTGGAACGCGAAGGAGGAGATGATGAGGAGGGCGGCTCGTGTCCCATGAGGAATCCTGAGGATCCGATACCTCGATTAACGGGTAAATTAGCGCTAACTGGTGCATTTCGAGGAAATCTTGTGGCAGTGACGAAAGTAGACTCTTGATTCCTTTGTTAGAATTTCAAAATTTGTTGCAAGGCGTGAGGAGTTGCGATTCTCGCGAAGTCGGGAAATTGAAATTGCACTGTTCAACTACAACAAGCAGTGTAAAGAGCAAGAGAGAGAGAGAGAGAACAGGTGTGCCAGGCGGGTTACTCAAGTGACTAACTTCTTGCCTGTAAAAGCTGCAAGGGTGAAGGGTGACGCAAACTATAAAGCCGGCCGATATTCAGCAGATGTGTAGTAACTTTTTGGGTTTATGGTAGCAGATAGAAGGGAAGGTAGAGCTAGAAGACTAGGTAGAAGGGAAGGTAGATGAAGCTTGTTGGAAGACTGCGTAGTGACTTATTACATCATCAAGACAGAGCAGATGGAGATGATGAGCTGGATCATGGTTTTGGCCTCTCCACTAGGAAGCTAGCAGCATTTTCAAAGCAAGTAGTACTAAACGAACCCCTCTTCGCTGTAACGACCACCTGTTGTCGAAAACCAGGACTCGATGCAGACGTGGGAGGTTTGGGTATCATAGGCTTAGTTGTGATCACATGCATATGCGCATTATTTGGATGCTGGCACGCGTTCGGTCACCGTTTTCGGACTGACAACTCTGCCCTAGGACAAGGAGAAAAAGAAGACAGGCTGGTGGTGGATGAGCAACAACAGTATCAAAAACATCAGGAACTGCAACTGTCTTCTAATTTTGAGGTCTACCGACCAGGAGGAGCAGAAGGAGGAGGACAACCAAGACCGGCAGATCCAAGCAGGATTAGATATACGCCTGCCTGTGCAACGAATGTACAACATTACATCAGCACCACTGGCATATTATCGACCTTCCGCCTCGGCCCTACACCATCATCAAAGAACTCCATCAACACTTCAAATTTGTTGCTGACGGAACAAGACCACTCCTCTCCCTCCATCAAAAATAAAGGCTTTTTAGAGAATAGAGGTGGATCCCGTACGATACTATCCTCACATGATCCGCGGAGGCGTCAGAAATGACAGCGCCTGGAGCTGAAGTGAGGATCTCAGAGGGGCAGGGCCAGCGTCAGGGGCGCCTAGTAGGGCTGGTCCTGGTGCTCCAAGGAGTATCAACAGAACAACGCGGAGGTAAGAATGAAGGCGGTGATCGATGCATTTCAGGGGAGCAAAAATCACAGATCATCTCAACATGTACATTTTGCAGAAGCAGGACAATCCAAGTAGGTTTAGTCTGTATTTTTGGAACACCTTCAGACCAGGATAAGCTGCTGCATATCTTGTCGTCCTCACGTGGTTCATTCGAACATAATCATTCCAGTTTCTCAGTACTTCTGCATAAGTAGCTGCTCTTGTGCACAACCCGAAGAGAATGAGCCGAGGATATGGATAAAGAAACAGACAGTGTTGAAAATGAAATACGTTTGAACTCTTTGACTACAGGCAAACACAAGATCGTGCATGAAAGGTTGAAGATGTGTGCTCGTGATGCCAGTTATATTTTCCTCTGCAGCAGGTGCTGTGTCAGCATGAACATGACGACTGGAGGCAAACCACTACCACAGCATCTGCGTCATTTTTAGTCCACCTCTACGCCACCACCAAGGTACTGAGTCACAACTTCTGGCCCAAGATCTGCGACGAGACGTACAACTACGCCGCCACCAAGGTAATCACAACTTCTGGCCCAAGATCTCGGACGAGAGGATCTTTGCTTTGCAGTTGTTGCCCATCATGCCAGCGGAAAGCCAGGTTGCTACTTTCATCTTTTTTTGCTTCTCCACTCCTGATAGCCTGGTACACCCACGCCGGAGCGCGGCCGCTGGCAGCTTCATTCTGAAGATCTTGCTGTGAACGATCTTGCTGTGCCTGATCCTTGTTGTTAGCACGACAGGATTTCGATTCAAGTCCTAGTTGGACGTTCATTTCGTGCTCGGTCATGTTCTTCATCTCTTTTTTGAGGAGAGTTTGGATGGCAAAGTTTACGTTTACATTCTCAGGATCATCTGGGCGAAACTTGGTTTTAATCGCCTTGATCTTCACCATATGAGAAGCATTCTTGTTCTGCTGTAGTTTTCCTTCATTCATCTTCGTTACTAGATTTGCAAGGAGGGGAAATCGAAGTTCCATCGCTGCTCCGTGGGCCTGTAGTGTTAGCTCGCGAACAAATGGCTCGCGTTCACGACTTTGCGTTTGTTGTCGTGTCATGATCCTGCTGTTCTTTTTGGATACAAGAAAAGCACTGGTGCTACTGCTAGAAGAAGGATCAGAGGCAGACGAAGATGAAAGTGCCGCACTTGTAGTCGTGCCAGATGTTCTTGAAGATGTAGATACACCACTTCCAAGTCCTGCACCACACAAATATCGTGTCGCTTTATCTAGTACGCCAGCGAGTTTGTCTTTGTCGTATGTTGTTTCTAGTGGAAGCGAAGCTTTACGGTATACAGCGAATGGCCAGCTAATGCTAATACTCACATCTTGATACTCGGCACCATACTCCAAAGCGTCACTTTTTCGTGTTGCTTTTTTTATGCCAGTAGAAGAAACGCTTGCGCTTGTGGTCGCGATTGCTTGACGTCTCAGAGGGTTATCGTGTCCTGGAGGTGGAAGGGCTCTAGTACTTGACGAAGTAGATTCTCCAGTCGTCATGCTCAAATTTTCGGCATCATATTCATCCTGTGTTCCTGAGAAGTTGAAGTTTTCATCGTTCTCTGCTACTCGTCCTTGTCGTGACAGAGGCTCATCTTGACGCTGTGCAACTACTGCTCCCCAGAGACCCTCTCTTTCTTCGGGATAAGGTATAGGCTTTTTGACGCGACCTAACATGTATTTTTAACGGTTGAAGCAAAATAAATTCATTTTCTAGTAGCAATCTCAAGTGAAGAAGGCTTGTAAAAATAAATGAAATTATGCTTCAACCCTTAATATTTATGAAACGCGTCACTTTTGGTGTCCTGCTCCTGTTGTATCCGAATCCATCGTCCCAAGCGTTCTTCAGACCACCATCCCAGGGTAGTTTTACCGCCGTGCACCGTGTAGACGCGAGCGCCGTATCTGAGAAGTATTTCTGCAGAAGTGGCGTTCCTACATTCTTCATCTTTCTCTTCTTCGCTACTGTCGTGCCAAGTGGAGGATGGAAGACTGCCCTTCTTAGACATGTTAACTTGCTGCGTTTGCGTTTCCAATTCCATCCTGAAGAAGGTGAAGCGCATCTAGATCAATCTACTTGTTTTTGTTCTTTTGTATGGTTCTGGTATTTGGTTGCCTGAATTTGATCCTAAGGGTTCTCCTCTTGTTTTCCCGTAGGATCAAATTCAGGTTACCAAATACCGGAACCATTCATCTTTCTACTGATCCCTTGAAGCAGACAATAAACGTGCTGTTTGTGTCACAAACCCAAACAGAATGCAGCTTTTTCAAGATGAATTTATGCCTTTTTTTCAAGGTGAATGCCTTAATCTCCGCACTGTCCGTTTCCGTTTCGCTGTCCTTGAAATCCCCTTTGCCGTCACCACCGTTCGCGATATCTTCCAACCTCCTAGACCTCCGTCTCGCTGCACTTGCTGCTTTCTGACTCGCTCGTATGTATCTCAAACGAGATTAGGGCTCTCCGTAGTTCATCTCTCAGGAGCTGCAGGAGAAATGCTCACGCATACCCACACTCACCACGGACGCAGTCAGAGATGAATTAGCTACAGCCATAACGATAGGCTTTGTCTCTTTTCGCGTTGTTGGCTCTATTCTTCTTTGCTTCCTTCCGCAGTCGCATAGCGACAGCAGCTGGCGAGTCAATGCCCGCATACTTAGAATGTATGAGATAGAGATGCTGACTGGTGCAGCAACCAAAAATCCCCTGGTCACTGTTCCTCTACCCTCTCCTTTTCTCACATTACCAGAGGAGACCACCAGGTCCAAAACTGAGGTACGACCTTACAACTTTTATCGAGATTCATTGGGAAAGGGAATGGCGAGCTCCTGGAGCGCATGGAGAAGAAGATCTTAATACTATTTCTTGGTCATTTTCAATTTCACTACTAGCACGAGATCTTGCATAACGAAAGCCATTAAGGTCGCATATCCGCCGTACCCGTACCCCTGTGGCATGTCCGCAAAACCGTAAGCGTAGTTATTCTGAAAATTTACCATTTCTGGATATCTTCGGCAAAAGTCGTGCACTAGTTGGCAGTTTCTCCCACTGTCATAGACCCTATACTGGACATTTAGGACTTCGGCGCGGGGGATGAACGTCTAAGTCTATTACGATACGTTATAATAACATCACAGCTAGAAGATGAACATGAAGACCACTAGTTCAGTATGAAGAATGATGAAGATCACTGTACACGAGGATTAACATACAACAAGAGCCAGACGAACATGTACATGGAGGAGTTATTATTCAAGCAGCAACTGTAAGTGTAACCGAATCCGAAAGTCATACGCATATCATAAATAGAATTGCAGACAATTTTCTCCAAGCTTCGATCGCCTCCTTCTCATGCTCTCCGAAGACGGTACCCATTTGGGCTAAGTATGGGATGAAACCCAGTTTCGACCCGCGTTCCATCGCAAGTCGCTTGTTCTCGTCGTGTACTTTGAAGGATTAGATCTGGCTTGTTTTCTGAAAAATGACAAAAAGATGAAGATGTCAAGATTCATTTTTTGCTACTCTAGTACTGGCGCAATGTGCAGCGGAGAGCAGCGGGTGGAGGCCATTTTTATTCAGATAGACAGGTACAAAAAGAGACAAGGATCGACGCAGTTGTGCAGCACCAGGAGGAAGCGGGACGATTATCTTCATGATGTGGTGGAGGTCCTACTTGTAACTTGCAATTTCTGAGTAATAAATATTTATATGTATATAATACAACACCTTCAGCTTAAGCAATGATAGATTTCGGCGTGAAAAATCGAACATCTCCGGTATATTGACTTATGTAGGCATCGCAAAAATCGCCATTATTTTTGAATGGTTTTGGTGGACGGCCTTCACCATCCACATCATCTGGCTCTGTTGCCCTTTCGTTCACCGCGTCCTTGCGCTCGTTCTGGATGGTTGCAGAAGGTAAAGATGAACCTTCACCTTCTTGGACTTGCCTGCTTCTCGTCTTTATTAGTATCGGAAGATCGAATGCAGATGACTGCTCAGTCCCTTCCCCGAGCGGTGGAATAAAATCAGCGAAATCTTCGACCAGGTTTAGAGGCGATACCACCGTCTCTACACTTTCTCCTTTCGCTATCCGATCCACCTCTTCCTCCTCTAAGGAACGAGGAAAGTTAGGCCGGGCGGCAATCGCAATTAGAATGGTACCGCACTCGCACCCCCGTGTTTGAAGCTCTTCCTCTTCTTGAGCCCCTCTCCTGCCGTCCCTCCTTAGCCATTTTTCACAAATAGAAGAATGTAGAAGAACGCCATCCTCGAGGGTGATCGATGCGGAATCATTGAGAAGCCAACTTCATCGTTGATATGCAGCCACCTCTTGTTCAAGTGACGACTAATCGCAACTGAGACGCAAGTGCAACCCGGGGCCTTAACATAACATCGATTAGATGTCGATGTCGATCTCGAAGAGCGCACTCATTTGATGTCATCGGGTGTTCGAATATGTGCCTATTCCTATGGATCCAGTTCTGGACATCCAACAAAGGCCTGTTCTTCAACGACGAAGCACGCTTCTATTTTTAGAAGAGAACAAAAATAGGAGCATGGTGCGTATGCGTAAATTTGTAAGATACATCTTCTTGTTGATGAAGTTTCTATCTGCTCATCGATCTCGTGCAAATATTAGAAATACTTACAACTCATTATATCAAGTCAAGAACATCAAGATCAACAACAACATCAACATCTTTGTTTGACGACTAACGTTAACAGGTAGATGAAGAGCCTACCCTTTGTATTTTAGTTTCTTTGTGTCTGTTCATCTCTCTGGGGCAGCTTAAAATTTTTCCACTAAGGCATCGACAGCAGCTGATTGCGCGCAATCAACCAAAAAACCACGCGCGTGCCGAATATGGAGCCGAGAACCACGTGAGAGCAGGAGATCCACGCAATTCTATGAAGGTGAAAGATCTTTCTGCCAGAAGTTTCTTGAGATCATCATGGAAAGTGTTTGAAACTACCCTGGGACGAGAGTACAAGAAATACGTAATCAACACTTGTTGTAGTTAGTCCACAGACACTTCTGACACAGTAGAGGAGGAGGAGGACTGTCCTGTACTACACTAAGTATTGCTTATCATCTACTACTTGTACTTCATGGATGTTACAACATATTGATGAAAGAACTTCTGGCACTTTACAAGTTAGTATATCCTCTTCCTCATATCTTTTGGCGCTTGTTCACGTCGAGGCATCCATCTACGGCAAAACTCAGCAGGGTCTTCATGTTTCTAGAGGCCTTGCCTCGACGAGGAACCTGGATATCAGGCATGTAGGAACAACTTTCCGTTATCTTCTTCCTTTTGATGATGTCCTCGTTTTTGCAGCGCTCCTTCTTGCTCAAAAATATCGTCCTTTGTTCCTTCTTGGGGACGACAGGCTCTTCATGTATTCGTACAGGCTCCCTGCTGACCTCGTTCTTCTGCTTCCTCGTCTCTACCACATGCTGCCAGTTAATCAGGAAGGGATAGAGATCGAGAAAGATTTTCAATTCCGCATACGCCTCATCATCTTGAATTGCATCAAAGTTCTCCAATATGCTGGCCATGCGGCACCATTCGGCATGCGACTCACATTCAAATCTATTCACGGTTGGTGCACTATGAATCAGATAGAGAGTGAGATCCGGATCATTGTCCTCTTTATCGTGGTCCCTATTCTGAACCTCATCTTCCTCTTCCATCGCTTGTCCTCGCAATGCCTTATTACTTCGGCTGTCGAGACCAAGCAGCTCCGCCACTTCGCCAAATGTTTCATCGAGATCATCCAAAAATATAGGCTCATCCTCTTCTTCCTCTCCTTCTCCATCATCTTTGAACAAGCTGCCCTCTTGTTTCCCGTCTTCTAGTAAAGCACTACGAGGGACAACTGCAGATGCACGACCAGAGAGTTCTTGTAGATCATGTTGTTCTTCTCCTCCTCCACGATCGTCTAAGACGACCAAAAGCTGTATGTCAAAGCGTTTGTGCGTTGTCAAGCTAGCAAGTTCGTCCTTCAATTCCCTCACCGTCTTGCTCCTCTCGATCTTATGACAACCCAAAACAACCTCGCCATTTGCCAGAATGACCGAAACTCGGATTGAGTTTGAAGCGGTCGTTGTTCCGGGAAGAACCCTAGTAGCACCAGAAGTCTTCATCTTCATCACTGTAGATTACAACTAGTACTCCGTGGTCGATCTTCTCTTAGTCTTACAGAACTACTTACTTAAAACTATTTTGCAGCTGGAATACCAGGAGTATTCCAACAATAAATTTGCATTACGACATGACCCATGAAGATGAGGGCGCATTCTCTGCAGATGTATTCTTCAGACTAACATCTGATGAAGATCATGTTTTCTTCAGATTAATGTGAGGCGTCGCTACAGATGCTCCAAGGACGACCGCGAACAAACCATATTTCAGTAAACACGGTGATAGGCCAATACGAGTTGTAACCATGAGTGGTCACGAGTCATGTTGAGTAACGAGGTATGGCGCGAGAGTAGATCTTATCATTGTACTAGTTCAATTGCGAAGAACCGACTCATCTCGCGTGAAAAAATTGAAATCATTGAGTAAATATATCAGGGTGTCGGTGGGTCACCAAAGCCACTAGCGTCAAAGTCAACTTGTTTCTGGCCCTCCTGGAGGTGGATGCACTTTCACAACTTTGAAGTCGACCCTTTTCCCAGCGATAACCCGCATTTCGCACTCCACTAAGTCGCAATTATTCGCACTGGCTCTCGCTAGTTGGTTTATCACACCCCAATGCGTGACGACCGCAACTCGCTCTTCCTCTAAATCTTTCAACACGTCACGCAATCTTCCCAAACTTTCATGCTCTCCCTGTGGTTGTCCTGGATGATCGCGCAGCGCTTCGGTTAACAAGGTTGTCCTTGTCGTAACTGCATCCTTATCGACTTGATGTTTTTCCTCCGCTGCAGTGCCGTCATGATCCATAAACAGAAGTTCTTTCCCACGTGGAAGAGCCAACAAAAGTTTCTCCACCTCTGAAAGAGGTGAAAAGTTATTCACGTCCTCATTCCACCACATTTCCCTCGCATGCCTGCAAGGTCTCATCTTCGTCTGTGACGCAGAAAAAGCGTAGCAGGCTGTTTGGATTAGAGTAGGCATGCTCAGCTTCTACAAATAAGAAGGATGATGGAATTGTCTAGATTGAAGTTAGTAGCTTTCATTAGATAGTAGCTCAGTATCAGGTCGCGGAGGCGGATACTAGGAAACACGGGCGAAGGTTACGATGAGTCGAGGGCTCATCATGGTGCTGACCAGAACTATAGGGCACAAGTGCTGAACCACTATACACTATACATAGCCTACAAGTGCTGACCACTATAGACTCGAAAGCCCTGAATCTTAACTGCAGTGTCCTTCTCAAAGGCGAAACCAAGACCAGTTCGATATTGAACTTTTGAATGTCCTTGCTCCAACTTTTTGCCTGTGTGATACCCGAATCCGTGAGCATAGCATCCGGGATGTCACGACCGGTGGAGTTGTGATAGCCCTGCCCATGTCGAAGCAAGAAGATACGTTTGGTGGAGGCCATGGCTTCCATGGTTCTCTTCTTGTTTTCCCTTATGATCAAACTTCGTTCAGGTTTACCAAATACCGGAAGCATACAAAGTTACTGACGCTCAGTTGAGATTCACATCTAGTTTACAAAAACTAAGCCGAGTGGATCGCTGGTGAAGAAGTTCGAGTGGATAGTGCTAGCTTTACAGTATTTTCTGATGAATTCAAAACGGCGTAGGCTTTCCCTGAGCTTCTGCTGGTGAACAAGCCTCATCTGCGCATAGTGTAGTTTTTTGTTGGTGGTTGTCGCACTCTTGGGAAAGTGATGAAACTGTGATGGACATTCACCTATATGAAAAGACGAAGCATAAGTGGCGAGTTGTCGCGGTAGAGTGTTTCAGACTCCGAAGTCTTTTCATCATCACCGCACTGCCGCACCCCCAGGTACGCCTCTAATAGTGTCTTTATCCACTGATGGGTACTTAAACGCTGGAAAGTGATGTCTTAGTTTACCAAAAGGATCAGCTTCAAAATAGTTTCCTTCTTCATCCTTTCTTAGAACAGTCGCGTGATAATCAGGAAGGATTCGTAAATTCACTTGTTGTGCAGTTTTCGATTTGAGCAGATCATAAAGTTGCCTTTCGGGATAAAATTCTAGATCCACTCTAGACAGTTGCTTTCCTTTCCTCTTCGCCGCAATTTGTTCACCTAGAGTGATCATGTCAGGTGTCGAACCTGCAGACGTGAGACACTTGGCGGGGGAGGAGACCTGCTCCCTGGTGCTTGCGTTTTTCTTTTCCTCTGCAGTCCATCTTCTGCTGCTTCGATTTATACCCTGCGCTGCGGGTACATCACAAGCTGCATCTTCGACATCCTTGCACTTCTTCAATTCCGACGCACTTGTATCTTCAATTCCGACATCTTCATCCACCTCAGCAGTGGAATCGCTTTCCCTATTCAACCTCTCAAATTCCACAAGGAGATGCTTCCTAAAACTGTTGTAGAGGCGGATTCCGTATAGAGAGTCACTCACCGCAAACTGATCCCAGGCTAAGCCATGCCCTTCCTTTTCTAGATAGGAATACCAAGGGAGAAAGATCGTGGTGAAAATGTCCTTGTCCTTGTTGTCCGCGCTTGTGGTGTCAGAGTGGTGGTCGACGAGTAATATCCCCGCTTTCCTCAAATCCAGATCCGCTTTCCAAAACAAATCTGGTCTGGTTCGGATATAAAGGTCATACTGCCCATTTTCATGGTCGTTCTCCAGGCTTTGGTTTTCTACAACTTGTTCCTCAAGATACTGATTCAACTGCTCCTGTGCTAGTTCCATAGATTCTGCCATGGCCATGATGCGTAGTGGTATCATTCCCTTCGCTGTGGGCAACTTACTTATTGCTTCGAGATTGCTGATGAAGTCGATGCTTGCAGCAGTCTTTGTCTTCTTGGGAGCCGTGAAAGGAGTTCCAGAAACTGGTATTCTAAGAACAGAGTCGGCTGCATCCAGAATGACATCTTCTTGCTTCACCTCTTGTAACGCACTAAGCTCCTTCTTGCTCTTCCTGAACATAGACGCGATTGTCTCGTCATTTGTGCTCACCAAGCATCTCTTGAGACAGCCTGGTCTCCTTCTGGTGCTCGTGGTGTTAGTAGATATAGATGGCCTCTCCTCGTCCTTTTTACTCGTGTCGTCATCAGTATTTACAACCATCTTGGATGAGGAAGAGGATTTACCACAGAAAAAACCCTCTGCTGATGGCACTGTTGCATCATCTATATGCTCTCCCTCTGATGGTGAGGATGACTGATTTTGCGATTGCGCAACAGCATCCCGGAATGCTAGTCGTGTTTCATCCGATAAGAAATGCAAGGCTCCAGATTGCGTAGCTTCGTCGACTGCTTCGATTGTCGGAAGGATTATAGATAAAAAATAGAATCCACATTCACCTTGGTTGGATTAACGTTCACCTCAATAACATCAACGTAGTTCAACTTCAAATTGTTCTTGTTTGACGTTCTTATTTGACTAGATGATTATGATTTACACGAGGACGTACACACCCACCATGCATAACTACAACAACCTTCGTTTTTCACCTACTTCCTAGTAGTAGTATCCTAGTATTATTATAGCAAGCCCCCATGAATCATCATAGATAGATCGCTCTGGCGGCTTCGACATCGGTGACCGGATCCCAGTTGAAGTGAGCAAAATACTCAAAAACGCAACTCTCGTGTGCCACGTGTTTGATAAAAGTCGGCCAAGCTCCTAAAATTAACGTTCTCCGTAATTCATCTTCCACCTGCATCCTTGAAAAGTCTGCCAGAGTACTCCCCCATACGTTTCAAGGACGCAGTCAGAGACGCATTACCTACAGCCTTAACAAAAATGTCCGAAGTGCACCCGAAAGACACACTGCAACTCGAGGACACGAAGTAGTATTCGTGGGACTGGAGGTCATCCTTGTGTTCTTGTTGATTGATACAGCAGGTAATTGTGCGATACTAGATGAGGGGGACATGGCTCTGCGGTACTAGTTGTTGTAGTGGTACACCTCCTGTTTTTTGGGATTAGATAAAGGATTCGGATCATCTGCTGTCATTACACTGTTCCACTAGTACCCCTCACCTCACGCTCACTCTACTTTCAAGAACCTACTCAGAAGTTCTACTCTCGTCTCTCTGAGGACTACAATCGAAAGACTGTGTGGAGAGAACATCTTAGCTTGCGTCACTCCTACAGGATGTGGGAGCGGGAGGTGTGCATGCTATAATCTGCACACAACGAAGATACCGAGAGCAACAATTCAGTAACAACGAGCTCCAGGTGCCTCCACGTCCACGTCCAATACTTCTCTTTCAGATATAATTTACAACTGCCAGTAGTTACTATCAATAGTGATGGTGTATTATCGGATGGAAACCTCAATGCGCTTGCGCTATTAGATTTCTTCTTATGTTCATTTCTTGTCTTGTTGGTTCTTGCCACAGCTTCGTGGTACAAGCAATACAAAGAAAACCGACATCACAAGAATCAGAAACTCCAACAATCAGTATCATTGTAACGTATAAGCAAACCGAAAGAACTTACGGATTAGGAAAACGACAACCTCTATCTTCAAATTAATAGAAATATACTCACAATGCCAAAAAAAATATTTATTTTCCCTTCTTCAAGAATATCATCTACAATAAGGAAACCGGGAGAGAGTTTGAATATGAACTATAGGTTGACGAGTCTGTCAACCAAGCAGAACCAGACATAAATCAAATATGTCCATGTGCATGTGTAAGTTATGCAAGAAAGATAACTACTTATTTTTAGTAATGCAACAAGAAACGTAGCTACTTCTTCAAGAACATTGGAAGAGTAATATCATGCCGTGGTTTAAGAATAACAATAATTTCAGCTTCATTATCACGCGGACGCGGATGCTTTATTACATCTTAAGAAGTACTTCTAACTCGTGCTCGTAGTCGTCGTTCCAGTACTACTTTCTTCAATTACAATTACGATAAACAGCAAGAACCTACTCAGTTTCCTTTCGATGAAAAGGGGTTCAACCTTGAATACCCCTATACTTGAATACCCTTATACTTGAATACCCTTATCCTTCCTGAAAATGTTTCACCCTTGAGTACTCTTATCCTTCGTCCTGAGTATCATGTTTCTCCGCGGATAGCTAAAACTGATCCTCTCAACCTTGAATACTAGCTAAAACGAATCCGCGTCTCAACCGTACTAGCTAAAACGACTCCTCTCAACCTTGGATAGCTAAAACTGATCCTCTTCCTGCAGCCGCGCCTCCGCCGCCAGGAACGACGGAAATGCGTATATAAATATATTTAGCCGGCTCCGTAGTTTCCGGATCATTGGTGTTTCCCGTTTGTGGATCTGTGTGCGCTTCCATCTGTTCCTGGTAGTAGACCACCTCCTCACTGCGATACTGAGGCTTAGAAGTGATGGAAGTGAGCAAAGTTTAAACAACACATGAAAGAAGAGTAAGTATTCTTTCACCCTTCAGCTTCACAAGGCTTGCTTCGTAAGATGATGCTGATGAATGTACTAGACGGCGACTAACAAGGACGAGACCAGCGCAAAACTTAGTATTTGCAGGTGCTTATTATAGAATTAGACTCTTTGCGCCCGGTATCGGGTCGAGCTGCTCGAGTTGAACGAGTTCCATACCAAAAAGCTTTTCACTGCGCCCGATACGTTACCCAGGAGCGCGAACCACCTCCAAAAGCGAACGCCTTCAGTAGCGTCGCTTCTCACTCTGCGAGGCGCTGCATGCGCGGGGTAGACAGGAGCAGCGCCACCCGGGGCCCCTGCCCTCATAGTTTTGTCTTACTAAGTTAGCGCGCCTATCTAGTAAAGCTGCTGCCCTAGAAAACAAGCACACAAATAAAGCCACTCTTTTCAGATGCACCGACTCAGGAGGGTCTTGCTTGTGATGCTAGCTACTCACTAGGCGGCGCGCTACCCAATAAGTCCACTACAGCGCAAAAAAATGGGCGCCACGGCGTGAGGCTGGCTGCTGAAGGGGGCCTCGTTCAAAAAACAAGCCGGGCGCCCTCATATACTCCCGAATCTCAGGCCCCAGGATTCTTGTCGAAGTAAACCAACGCAGCCAGACCACGACCGACACCAGCGCACGACTATGCAGAGACAGCGACACAACGACGAAAGCGCTGCACTTCGCAAGGAACGGGCCCGCGCCACTCAAACAAAAAAAGCCGCGAGCTTCGCCCTGTTACTTTCACGAAGCTCAAGCCCCGAGGAGCTCAGCCGGGGCGTGTCTCTTCAATGCAGACGACGGCAGACCTGCCAAGAGACAACAGGCCGCGACTTTCTTCGGAACTCCGCGGCATCTTGGCCCGCCATACCGCCGCGGAGTGCTACGCTTTCAAAGTGGCAAGCTGCCCAGAGGAACCCGGCAGCAACTCGTTCCGGATTGGGCCGGCGCGTTTCGGCAACTCGTGGCAACTCGAGAGAACTCGAGCAACCCGCGACTCGAAATACGGACTACTCTATAACACTACTTAGGTTGGCTTCATAAGAGAACTACTGCCAAGAACGTGCAGCCGCTCGTTCTGTTGATCGAGATAGAGCATCTGGTCGTATCGGATTAGAGCTATCCACTATTCATCTTTCAGCTGCATCCTTGAAAGGTATTTAGGCGAGTTGTTTTCCTCCACAATTGTCCCGCACAACATACGTTTCAAGAACGAATGAATTAGTGATAGATGAATTACTGAGAGCCTTAATCGGATGCCTCTCAAAGTGTAGCGCGTTGGATCATTCGATTCTGGGTTTCCACGATTCATGGCTTCCTTTTGTTCCGCAGCTCCTGACGCAGCGTCATAGAAGTATAAAGCGCGAATCTTGTAACCGCTGAGCTTTTGTCCGTCTCGCAATGTGGATTCTTAGCGCTAGTAAGTAGTTCTCTTTCACTCTATTTTCTGGCTGAGTGGCTTCCCCTTTTCCCCTTATTTTCCCTTTCAAATCGAGGAGGGAACTGAGTGGTATGCCCTGGGTCGTGGTTCCCTATCCCACCTTTTGTTTCTTTCTTTCCCAAATAAGAAATCAAAAGATCATGTTGGGACGACCCTGCTCGTCCCCAGTCAGTATACTAGTCCACATGGGATAGTGACATAATATTCGGTCCAGAATCGCTGCGCGCACCTTAATCCATGTCCACTCTTCACGGGGTTGGTGTATGCAGGAAGCTCGCGGAGCACAGCAGGTAACTTCATTAGAAGGCGCGACGAGGACATAATATTTGTGGTGGGGCAGTAGACCTTGACCTAGTATCTAAGTAGTAGAAATTGAAATAAAAAACAAAAAACAGGAAAAAAAAGAAAGAGGAAAGGCTAATATTATATATGAGATAGCTTCAAGTAGATCAACATGTAGTACTAAAAAATCTAAAGGTTGAACAAGATCAAGGCAACAAACCTTATTACTCAAAATGCTTTGTCTGCAGATGGATCAGGGTAACACTCAAGACACTGCTGCAGATGGACCAGGGTAACACTTGAGATAACATCAAGCCTTAACTTCAACTGGTCTGCAGCATGATTAATGGCTTTCAGCTGTTCCTCCATCGCCTTTGTCAGAGCATCTACGCTATCCAAATCCTCTCCATCAGCCTGGACTCCTTCTCCGAGCACAGCAGGCTTCAAGATAAAGCCACCATGATGATTAGAAGATGTTCTTGAGTTCTTGTGATAGAAGATGATCGAGAAAATAGAAATTATACTGCAAACTTGTGGATGAAGGGAATTCGGCATGACGAATGAATTTGCCGAATTCAAGTTGTCCTCAACTACCTATTTACATCTAGAAGATGTAGATGAAAGTTCAGACATGCCGCGTCTTCCTCCTCCAGTCGCCTAAGCCTAGATCACGAGATCCACTACAACTACCATAATTTCATTTTTATCCGTGTGCAGGAGGATATTTTTCTGTTTTCGGCGTCGGTTAACGAGGCTAAGCCACTGTTGTTTTTCCGTGACGTCCATCTGACCTGGATCTTTCAGGATTGTCGTTTTCCACGCCTGGTTATCTCGCGGCGCATCCTGTGGTTGTTCGTCCAAGCCCAGAAGTTTCTCGTAATTCCTGCTATTGAAAGTTGGATTGACCTTTTGCAGTCTGTGCAATTCTAGCGCCTGATCCGCAGCGCGCAAGATGGCTCGGTAAGCTTGATCGACCAGTGGCTTGGCGATATCCATCTTGTACCGCGTTGTAAACTCCACTCGTTCTTGCTTCGACGCAGCACCCCAGCACTTTTCAACATTCTCTTTCTTCATCTGCGTCACACGTTTTTTTTGCTCCGTCAAATTGGCGTCCGCTTTTTTGCCCTGGTAGTATCGCACAGCGAAGTCGTCAGGCACGTTGTAGAGCAGTTTGTGCGGTTCATTCCTCAACAAGTCTTCCATCTGTTCCTGATTTGCCCTGATCTGAAAAACTCGATGAATCTCTTTCTCGCAAGGATCGTCGGAAAACGCAATTCCTGATGACGATGATGAAGACAGTCCTGAAGCTCCTGGTAGACCAGCATCACCTTCTCTAGCAGCAACGCTGAACATGTTCTTGAGAGAAGATGACTTCTTATAGCGCTTATTCTGACCCTGACCATCTTGCAGACCATTTCCTTGAGCATCCTCACCACCAATACTAGCAGTAACAGCTTCAAGTAGTTGGCGCTTAGCTTCTGGAGTTTGCCATTTCTGTAGCGAGTCGATCTGACACTTCAGGTTCCTGATCAAGTCATCCTTGGATCTTCCTTGTGCCAGCAAGGCTGCGATGGGGGTTAGAAAAGCCTGCGATGGGGGTGATGAAGGACAGTACAACTAGTACAAGAAGTAGTACTTCTTCTAGTACTAGTTCTATTTACTCGTACTCCATGATTCGCTATGTAAATAATAATAGTACTTTGTTCTTTGAGCATCTGGTGCCTTACGACCTAGTAAAAATAATGCTAATGTTTGTAGTTCTCTACTAGTACTAAGTATCAAAGAAATCTCCGACTTTCCATAAACGGTCTTCTGAGCATTCCTTGTCCACCGCAGCAGCATGTTTTGCTTCCTGCACACGCTTCTCACTAGCTGCATGAATCATTCTTCGAAGCTCATTTTTCGCCTCTAATTTCCGATCTTGCAACATTCTCCACTGATTCGCCTTCATCTTCAACATCTTGTTGAAAGAGGGAGTAGATGAAGCAGACTGGGAGATCGGTCCAAGCGCCAGCTGCTGCTGATCTGCTTCACCACTTTGAACGACAGAACGATGGGCATTTCCTCTCTTGATCACCTTTGCAGCACCTGCTCCTGAGGGTGACGACCCTGAAGAACCAGCTTTCTTTTTGCTCATCCTACTTCTATTCAGTTCTTTTTTGAGGACCTTCGTAGCGACCTTAGTTTCTTTCTTCGCGATGGCGCATTGCTTTCTAGCTTCAGCAGCTTTTTCCATGCAAGCGAGCTTGGAGGTTGCTGTGGCGCATTTCAGGCGAAGGTCCCGATTTGTCTCGGCCAGTAAAGAGGCCTGTTCCTGATATTCCACGACGAGCCCACTCTTCTTCTTCAACTCCTCTCTCAGACTTTCGGCTTCTGCTTCGAAGTCCTCCAGTTTCTCCTTCAGCGTTTCTTCCATGTTCTCAGCACACTGTTGGAATTCTTCATGCTTTTGTGTAGCCTCTTCGCTGCTTTTCAAGGCAGTTGCTACACGGATGCGCTCAGCTTCGCGTGTCTCATCCAAAGCAGCCATCTTCTTTTCGAAGGCCTCCACCTGACCATCGATTTCTTTTTGCTTTTCCGCCAAATCCGTCTCCAGTTGGATCTTTTGGCCCTTAGAGAAAGTAAGTACCTCTTCACCATGCCTGGTTCAGTGAGTCTGAGTCCCCCTTGTTTTGTCGTTCCTGTAAATTTTTATTTTAATCTACCCTAGTAATATTTATAGTAAAAAAAAATTAAGAAAGGAAGCTGGGACCTTTTTCCCCATTGGTTTCTTCCCCCTTTAAGAAACCAAAGGATGGGACTCCAACACTCAGCAGTAGACACTCCTGTCCACGAGAACAGTGAAGATAAACTAAGTAGCCTTAATGTCCTTTGTTTGGCGCAATGCAGCTTCCACCTCTTTCAGTTGGCTGTCGGCAATTGAGATCGCAGCGTTCTTCTCCTCCAATAGCTGGTTGGCGCGCATCAGTCCCTCAGCCTTGCCTGTCCAGCCGTAGGCTGCGTTCTCGACCAGAAATTCTTCGTGGTATCGCTTCGTTTCGTCCACGACTTTCTTCTTGTCTTCTAGCTCTTTCGTTTTCTCCGCCAAGTCCTTGTTCAAACGCTCCAACTCTGCCTCCGCTCGTTCCGTTTTCGCGACAACCTCAAACAGAGCGGCCATTCCTTGACCGTGTTGTCCCTTGTCACCACCATTTTTATTAGAGCTCACCCTAATCCAAATCCATCTTCTTGAGACTCCTCTTGAGGCCGTTTGCCTCTGATGGAATCCTGAGATGCTTCTGGAGATGGATTGGGAAAAGCCTTAACCTTACTGGTATGCATGTTTTCAACTCTCGCCATTATTTTTTCATGATACGCGGATGCTTCGGCGAGTTGAGCTCGCTTCAGTTCATGTTCGATGCTGGCTTTATGCCATTGCTCCATCACAGGGCGTAAGTCCTTTTCCACACGGATCCGAGACTCAGAGGCGGCTTGCAAAGCGAGCTGTGGAATTGATAATATTGTCGTTGTATATGCAGTTCGATCATGATGATGATACTAGGCATGCCCATGGCGGACGCAAAATTAGCTTCTGAGAAAGGTCAAGTTATTCGCTTGCAGTGACAACAGTACCTATCAGTATTTATAACGGAGTTGATAAAGCAAAAGCATGTAGTTGTATCTATTTCTATACCTCAAGCTCTGCCGTACTAATGGTACGTGAAGTAGCTTTTTATGTTCCTCTTCATGTGGTTTAAATGTTGAAATGCTTCAGAGTAGTAGCACAGGTCCTTGCAGTTGCACTAGTAGTGCTGCGGTACATGATGTATGAACAAAATATAGTATAGCAGTACCTTTTCCGCCTCACGCGCTTCGGCAACTTGATCGGCCACTTGGGTTGCTTCCTGCTTCAAAGACTCAATTCGTTCGTTCTTCCGATCAGCTAAGCTGGATAGTCTTTGGAGCTCTCTCTCGGAAGATTCTAGGTTGTTCTGGCAATTTCCCAATTTCTCCCGTTCCTGGTCCAAGCGGTCCGACACTTCGCGGAGGTGTTAGAGGAGGAAGAAAAAGCGAAGTAGACGTGGATGTTGTGATCATGTAGACTTGAGTACTTAGATACGAGGAAGTGGGCCTCAGAGTCTTCAACGCCTTGAATTCCATATTAAGAAAAAACAACGCACATCATATATGTAGTGGTCGCTGTTAAGGAACAAACTAGAACTACATTGTCGCCCCATAACACTCTTGTTCCAGCTTTTGTTTTTTCTCTATTTGATGTTTGCGCACATCAGCCATGTCATCCTCGAAAATTTTTTGGAAACGCTGTCTCTTTTCCTGAGTTTCCTCTTTCAGTTTCTTTTCCATCTCGCGTTGATTAGAACTCACGACTAAAAGTAAAAGTAACCCATCATCTCCCTCGAGATGCATCCTGAGAGCCTCTGAAAATGAGATCATCCGGACGAGAACCTTCCGTTTCTAGTACACGTGGGTGAATAAAAGCTTACCTTTACCCACTTAGTTTCTCCCCTTGAATGAAAGCTTCATCACACACGTGTAGTTGTCATTATGCTTCATCACACACCGACACGAGATCAAATGGACTAGGATATAAGCCTTAAGTTTATCAGCTTCCAGATTTCTCTGCATTTCATCCTTTGCATGCCGTAAGCTTGCGAACCTTAGAGAGTCAAAAGTCTTATCTATCTTACAAGAGATGAAAAAAAGCCTTGTCACAGGACAGAGAGACGGGTTTGCAGCTGGATAACATTTTTCGTTTTCTTGGTGTGTTAAAGTCCCTTGAGCCAAAATGGCTACGTAATGATGATGATGATATACCCAGTCTTTCGACGGGTATGCACTTTATTTCTAATTATGTTCCTTCTTTTTTGCATTTCTTCTCATGCTTTCTCCATTTGCCTACAACGATCGCTTTCCCTTGTATAATCGTTTAATAAAGGTTTCCTTCTGTTCTTCCAAATCGGCTTTCACTAAAGACAGATGTTGAAACAAGAATTCAAATATTCAAAGTCATTTCTTTGTCAATTGAATAGTTGTACCAAAAAATATAAGTTGGACTAAAAACACGACCGTCAAGAATCTTAGCACGAGCATTATCATTTTCATTAGCAAATTCTTAAAAAAAGACCTCAAGACAAACTCTTTCAACTTCAACGACTCCTACCCTTATCGTTCATCGTAACTTCAGTTGCTCATCTTGCCGTTTGTAGTGTTCCTTCAACGCCTCAATCTCTTTTTTGCTGGCGTCGTCCAGCTGCTCTATTTTGCGCTTAGCCTGACATTCCAGAGTTTTCTCCTCCAATTCCTTCTGAGTGCGCAAGGACACTACTCTGTGTTCCAGAGTGCGGATTTCCTGATTTTTTTGGTCTACGCGGTTCGAGACTTGCTCCATCTCAGCGTATAGGCGGTTCAGTTTGCGCCATGGCATGACCAGTTCCCACTTCGAGGAAGTATCCTTGGCTGTTCCGCACAAGGACAGGCTGTTGTTGTCCTTGATTCTCTCATCATGGAGGTTTGCCGACTCAGCTGCATGGTGCAATTTGGTGCCCTCAACGACATCGAGGCCAGCGCTGCCATCAGATGAGAAAGCGGCTTCGCTTCCCTTGAGGAAGGCTAGTACGCCACAGAAACGTAGGAATGTCATTTTTTTTGGTTGTACAGCAAAGGACTCTAGTATTGTAAAGATAATTGATTAATAGTTGTCTATGTATTTATAATTAGTGATAATTTTTTCCCTTACATATTAGTGATATTAAAAAATCTGATTGCAACAAGTAGAAGATGAAGAACAAGAAGGTGTTCTTTATGCTATGAAAGTTTGCAAGATATTGAAGGTAATTCCACTCTAGTCGTGGACTTAGCCGCCTCTACGTAACCCTGGTGTGTATGTTTGTTTCTTGATTGGACGAGGGACGGAAACGTTGCGGAACCACAGAAGATCGTGATTTTAATTGGTACCACGCTTTTCCGTACAGAAGATGCAGATGAGAGTAATAATGAGAGCCCACTTGTTCTATGAGATCCCAGTGTGTGGAAAACGGCTATTTCTAAATGATCCATCCTATTGCCTCCTTCGCTGCGTCGGACCGGACCGTTGGGCGCTCAATCCACGACCACCCGAAATCATGCTGAAATTAATCATGTTCTTCCAAGATTATTATAACCTCCTCAACGTCGCTTAGTACTACTAGAACAGATGAAAACGTTTACAACGATACAAGTACAACAACCACAGATCGGACGAGGAGGAAGACTATTCGGACGATTACAAACGGACAACTTGACTGGATGCCTTACCCTGGATTTGGAGAGATGGTTGGAAATTGATAATTTGTGATGTTCTGCTTATTGTGTAAAACTACAACTCACTCACATGCAATCTATCACACCACAGCTCAGGAATCAGGAACCTCGGGATCAGGCATCCAGTCAAGCTGTCCGTTTGTAATCGTCCGAATAGTCTTCCTCCTCGTCCGAATATATATGAGTGGAGGAGGAAGACTATTCGGACGAGATCAAAAGTGAGTAATGAGGTCTTTGACAGCACGGCGCCGCGATCGAAAATCATCACGTTGAGATGCCACAGATTTCAGATTTCAGGGGATCTTCTCGCTTCTTTTTTTTTCTTGTAGTTCTTACTTTTATTTTTTTTTGTATCCCAAGACCGCCGAAAGAGCAGTGGCCTCAGTGTTATCCAGTTCGCAAACTGGCGGCAGGTGGAGTACATTAACCTCCTTGTAGGACGCTAGGTGCGTACGTTTATATCCTTCCCCGTAGGGGTAGGTCGTGGTCTTGGTTTGAATTTCAATCCCTTGATGTTGATGCACTGCCTCTGCTCTAATATTCAAAGTGTTTCCACCGAGATATATTCTCTGTCTTTTTTCTCCACAACCCTGTGGATGAAACAAGACTGGAAGTAGACGAGCTCGAAAAACGCAATTTTCGAGATGGAGAAAACCAACATCTGCGCTACAACACCATCGATCATCTTTCTGAAGGAGCAATACAATACAATTTATCTCGCACAAAGTTCAGTGCAGACTGCCACAAGGGCGTCATAGATGATACATTCCGATTAATTTACAAAAGTACAGAGCAACATCTTCAACAAGATGAAGAATCGGCTGTCCTCGTTCACATTACTGCCTTCTTGCCCTTCTTGTTCATTCCTTCTTCAGTATCAGTCGGATCAACAACGTCGAACTAGTACTCTAAATGGTGTACATAGAAGACGAGCTCTGCGCACCAGCTCTTGGGCCATCTTCAAGAACATTTAGCGAAGCAATCTCGAAATTTCGTCGGATCTGGAGTTCTTTTTCAGCTCCTCTCGTTGCTGGGTCGAAAAGTTGTTGTAGCGGTAGCAGGCTTCGAACATTTTCATCTGCCGATGCCAGGCTGCGTTCTTCGCGATCTCAAACTTCTGCTCTGTGGAAAAGTTGTTTGATATGAAAGAAGGAGGAAAAACAAAAAAGAAGTCTAAGTAGAAGTCTACATGACTCACAGCTAGTACAGAACTCAAGAAGTCAGCCTGGGAAGTTTCTTATTGATGCGCCTGTGAAATAACGGAAGCAATCAATAGATTTTATAGTTCTTGACTTCGACTTGATGTAAAGTAATTATATGAGGAACAATTCTTTCAGAAGTAGTCTGCATAATAATGTTGGTGGAGCATACCTCGCTAGAAAAAACAAAAACCGAAAAAAGAAAAGTCAGGCAAGAAGTTATCATATCTACTACTTCATAATAATGTATGAGATTTACCTACACCTAGCACTTTTCAAAGTCAGTATTCCTATGCGTAGTCTTCATAGTAAATAGTAAAAATATGTCTGTGGGGCCATAATGTAACGCCAAACATCGTCGAAAATGTTCTCGTTGTGTCCAGGAGGGGAGGCTTTGGCAATCTCAAATTTTTGCTCTGTGGAAAAGTTGTTGTAACGCCACGCCTCAGCAAAAATCCCTTGGCTGCCGCTCCAGGGTATTAGAAACTTTCAGGTCTAACTTAATAGGAGCAAGTAGTTATTTTACTGGTCTTCTATAATAGGAACAAGTAATTACTAGTCAGGAGTAGAGACATCCTACTTGTTATCTGTGAACAATGTGTAAAACGGAAGCCCCTGAGCAGTGAGCACCAAGCACCTGGAGTCTCCAAGTCCAACCATTTCCAACTTAGTTCAAATAAAGTGCCGAGTATCGGCATCTCTTTTGATTTGAAGAGTGGAGTTACCAATAGGATTGCATCCGAGCATACAAAGCTTGAACTGGTTACCCTCGTCTTAGTGGACCACTCCGTCATCCTTCGGATCATTTGTCTGTTCTTTCATAAAGCTGCTGCCTCGCAAATCTTGAACTTTTGCGCGGTTCCGAAATTATTGTAGCGCCAACATTCATCAAAGATCTCCTTGTTACCACTTCCTGTTGCGGCCTCACAGATGCGGAACTTCTCCGTAGTAGAGAAATTGTTGTAACGCCAAGCTTCCTCGAGTTAGAGGTTGCGGAACTACTAGTACACTCCTCAGAACGTGCCCACTGGCTTCTTTTCTAATGGGACAAGAGCCAAGGATGGCAGTGAAGGGTGTAGATCGAAAATCCTTAATTGAAAGCATGCGCATTGCCGGTCTCCGCTGCTTTGACTGCGATTTCACACTTTTCTTCGGTCGTAAAATTATTGTAGCGCCACGCAGAGTCAAACTCTGAGTCCATACCTTTTTCGGCAGCACGGATTGCCTCGGAGACTTTGATGGACGGCATTTTGTTTGTGAATTGGTCTACTTATCGTAATGGTTCTTCTTGTTTTTACGATTACGACAATTGGCGAGTATTAGAAAGTATGTGGGCACGAGAGAGCACTGGAAAGTATGTGGGCACGACGAGGACTAGACTACAGTATGTTCTACTTGGATTCGAGTTTTACTCTGCAACAGCAGATCCACAACCTCTGGTAAATAGTAGAAAGAATGTAGAATGAAAGTGTTGCTTTCGACGTCCTCACTGGATTTGGGAGAGATTTAAAAACTGTATCTGTAGGTCTAAGTAGGTGATGGTGAAGATGTTCTTGCTCAAGAGATGTTGTACGAGATCGCTTTCGCTGACGATGAGACACTACAGCAGCTAGCCTCCTTCACCACGCGTTGCAGGAGTTGAACAAAACCTTATGATGTTACTGCCATGTTGGTCATCTTCCTTCAACAATTGCTTCTGGTGCGAGCAAATGGTAAAAATTATGCAAGATGCACTTGAACAATATGGGACTGTGCAACAAAAATCATCTATACAAGTAGTTCGAAGAGTGATTGTTACAGACCGAGAGCTGCTGTACAAGACTTGCAGGACAAAACCTGCTGCCTAATGGTCTCAGTGATCCTGCTCCAGTAAGGGCTCTTCATCGACACTTGTCCTTTCTCGTGTCGCTGCATAATGCCTCTACTTCCAATCACTGTTGATGACATAAGGAAGATAAACATGAATATTAAAGATCTCGCAGATGATACAACTGGTAGATGAAAAAATCAAAAATCAAATGTAATGATCAACGACTACGACCTTATGGTAGATTATAAGTGCGAGTTATATTCTCAAATAGACAAAGTCATAGATAGGAGTTCTACTGATAGAGCAGCTGGCACTACAGCTACGAGATATCATCTTCCCGATCCTCTACACGCCCTCAACATCGGCTGGCGTTCCATCATCAAACAAATCTCCCTGAACCTCTGCAAGGGACTCCTCATATGCGAGTTGGCCTGAAAATTTGGGTAGTTGTAGAGAGAGTTTCCAATGACGGAGAGGGAGTTTCCAATGACGGAGAGAGAGAGAGAAAGTTTCCAATGGTTATGGTAGAGAGAGAGACTCCAACCAAGTAAGGATCATACTCATACACTATAGCATAATATGAAGACACCTACGACTCTCTTTCGTGATGAACATTGAAGCACAACAACCACAACCACAAGCAAATAATGATGATAATTGGACCAGACGGCGTTTGACAAGCATTGAACCACAAGCAAAGAAGTACAAATTTACGTAGAATAATATCCGTCTCTCTGCGCATGTTTTGGTCTTCCTTTGCCATTGTGCGCCTAAAATTCACCACATCCCCATCCTTCTTTCTTCGATGGTCGGCTACTTTCTGCGACCATTTTCTCTCTAATTCGTACCTTGCCTTGAATTCAGCGAGTTCTGGGTATTAGAAGGAGCAGGAGGGGAGTTCCTGATGATGCGCATGAAACTCACAAGTTGTCAAAGGAGTGCGTGAAGACCTGCTGATAGTCGTATTTTGAGTACTTAACGATTTTCCAAGCATTGCAGTCGTGAATCATACACACTGAATAGATCGTGGCCATCAGGTAGTACGCAGTTGCCAAGCGTGCAGCTGCAGCAGCTGGCGCTTCTGTTCATCCTGACAACCATATAGTTCTAGCAAATATGGGTCGCATGATGCCGTTGTACGACTCCTGAGTGTAGTGAATCCTGACTGTGAAGACAAAGAGTACGCCGATCAGTGCCATAATTTTCTTTCGCTCTTCTCAATTCCTCCTTAAGTCGACGTATGTGGTCTAAGGCAGCTTGTCGACTTGTCTGGTTTACCTCCGCATCGGCTTGAGCAGACTGCTTCTTCAACGCATCGGCAGCTTGGACACCTGAACTTTTACTGTAGTTGAAAAGGTAAGTAGATTGGAGGACTACTAGGTTAAGGTTTTTCTTTTTAAGAGGTCAGAGTCATAGTACTACTAGGTTAAGGTTTTTAAGAGGTCAGAGTCATAGTACTACTAGGTTAAGGTTTTTAAGAGGTCAGAGTCAGTACCTGGTACAAAGCGCGGTCGTCGTCGCGTAGAAGCCGTTGAGAGCAGAGAAACGTGGCTTCTCGCGGAAGCCAGAGAGGCCTTTGAATAGGATGCCTGCGGAGCATCGCTTCCCTGATAATGTAGGAATGTTGCTTAATAGAAGTCGGGCTTTTAATTATTTGACGTTCATTTCAATGTTACCACCTGTCCTCCAACACGACTCAAACTGAGATCTACTACGACGATAACCAAAAGAAGCAGAGAAGACAGCGACTTCTGAATCCTGCTCATCATCACAAGAAAGGAAAAAGACAGTACTAAGTACTACCTTCTTCGATCCGGCCAGCGAGTGCACTCTTGCGGAGTCGAGAGCGCTGTAGCTAATGCACGCCTTAGGATGCTTCGCGGTCAGTGGGTGAACGTCGTTGCGGAGAAGGGCGGCAAAAAATCGATCATTCCCACTGTGTGTCATCTTGATGATCTTGAACAACAGTCTCTAATAGACTGTGTGGATTGCGTAAGTATATGACAATTTGACGTGTGGGCGATGGAGTAGAAGACCCTGGTAAACGAAAAGCTAGTTGAAATTATGCGGTTTGAAAAGGTACTGCTTGTAACATCCACATCCCAGCATGCCAATTATCTGTAAATCAGTTAAACAAATGCTGCTGCATGCTCGACAAGAACGCACGAACCAGCACGAATGAACAAATATCCAAACCGTATCATACACATCGTTTTCTACCAAGAAGGAAAACCGTTTCTATGTTGAAGGTGACTTTGATGATTTGTCAATTCGCCGCCCAACCTTTTGTTGCGCGTGTTCTGGTTGTTCTACGTTTTGTGGTCCTTATGCTGTCCTTCTACGTCAATATTTTTCATCTTATCTGTCGTGTGTGCAGTCGTTGCCAGTACTTCCACTACATACATACGCTCGCGTGTTTTGCAACAAGTGCCTTTAGACGTCGCAAGCGACAGGGCCATATGTAGTTCGCATGAAAACTGCGCAGGCTAGTGTTAGGTTCTTCTTAGTGCAGACCCCCAATTTGTTGACAAATCGGAAATCATGGTCTTTAGAAGAAGAACACGACGCACATTTTCTTGTTACAGACCAGAGGCATTTTACAAGTAGAGGTAACCCTTTTGCACAGTGCGCTTCAACAACTCATCTGGTACGACGTTTTTTTTTTGATTTTTTCTTCTCAAGACATCTGTTTTGTCTAGTTTTTCTCGCTCGTAGGAGGCATGCTGCATGCAGCACGACATGGCTGCTAAAATTACAACACGAGGATTGCGCTGTTCTTGGGCACGCACACGCACTGAGCGTGTTCATCTTGTCGCCACAACCATGTGAGTAGGTTGAGGTTGTGCGTACGATGTTGCAAGAACAACGTAATTGTATGTCAGTGATATAATGGAGTGAATCTTCGGGATGTTGTCTGGCTCTTCAATCATGATGGGATTCTTTCTCGACAGTAAAAAGCATCTTCAACTCCTACTTTTTGTGGTTTTATGGACACCGATTTCGATCTTGTTATTTTCCTCCATGATGCTAATATGAAAAAGAGCTCGTCTTGTCATACAGGAGAATGAGCCCAGCTTCGGCAGAACCAGAGCCCTGTGATTCATCTACATAATGGCCCTATCAGTCGGTTGAAATTTTTTCTTCTTTTTTTTGCGGTTTTTTCCACTGCCACTTGACGCTGCTGTTGCGGCAGTCTCTGTTTGTGCTACAGCTACGTCGTGCTCTGGTTCTTTCTCTTTGCCCTCATCCTTCTCAGTTTCTTGAGTCTCCTCTTCATCTCTGCCAAGCGGCAAAAGATTTTTCCTGCCACCTTCAAGCGGCTGCAAAAGATTTTTCAACTTTGATGTCTCGTCTCCCTCTACACCTACGGTCTCGTCCCCTTCTACACCCTCCACGGCGAGAGGAAACATATCGTCTTCAAGATGACCCTCGTCGTTAGCACTAATAGGGGATGGCGGGTCCATATCCATAGAGAAATATTGCACGCCAGAGACAGTTTGCGCTTGCAACTTCTCGTCGTCCTGCTGGTCTCTTTCTTCGACCACTTCTTGCTGCAGCTGGTGCACCTTAGGATCCTCTTCGTAGTTCATCTTTCTTTCGCTTGCGTTAGCTGATAATCATTCAGTTTGATTAAAGCTTTAAGTTCTTTAAGACCGTGAAACATGAAAAGTAAGCAAGCATGTACAAAGATTAAGCTAAACATGAAGCACAGTTTAAGCAAGTTCAAGTAAGTTTAAGAGAATGAAACATGAAAAGTAAAAGTAAGCAAGCATGTAGTACAACTAAAGTGTCATTCATTGTAGACGACGACACGAAACCGAATCTATCAAATACCAATGTACCTTCAACAGCACAAGCCGACGGCACTCCCGAAGCTGCACCTTCTTGCCGTTCTTCCACCTCTGGAGAAGATGTTATCATCTGTTCTTCCTCTTCCACATAGCGATTCTCTGCCACTGGTGGAACGTTGTAGTTGTCTTCTGGCATAGCAGTCGAAACAGAAAAAGTTTCGCTGGCTCTCTTTTCGCTAATGGCCCAGGAACAAAGATCCTCCAACAGTACGCTACTACTGGCAGACACCAGCTTGCCAAATTGAGCTTTGAGACGGTAATCTGGCACACCCCACTCAGCTAACTTCTCCAGTGCTTCCTTTACAAGAACCCGTCGTCCCTCATCACAGTTCGGAACACCGAAAAGATCGTGTAACCTCGTAAGTAGAAGTTGGTTGTAAGGTCGTCATGAGAAGTATGACGAGGAAGTGATTTCTAGTCCCAAGATGTTGACAAGTAATGATCGAAGACTTCAAGTCCATTCGTCGTTAAATTATAAAGTGAGAGAGTAGAAGAAGATTACTCGAAAAGTGAAAATAAGCGAGTAGCTAACTGAAATAACAGAGCCATTACAAGGTTGCTCTTGTTTTAGTATCTCGCTTATTTTAAGTAGTTGCTTGCTTATTTCAGTAGTTTATCGAATACTCCATCCCAAGCTTCACTTGTTGCAGAAATCGCTGGAACTGTTTCGGAAACAAACCGGCGTTTTTGTGTCCCGAGACTGGATTTGCGCCTAAACAGGATTCGTACAAGCGTGCGATCATTGGTCGTAAGGCGTCCAGGGAGAGGGTGATCATGTTCATCTTGGGGACAACACCTTGTTGTACTTGATGTTCCCCCAGACTGCTCGTTGTGCCCTGCAAGTCGTCGAGAAAGGTTTCTACTGCTTTTTCTACTTCTACAAGACGTAAGAAGCCATTGCGGTTGACGTCAAATCTCGCGAATGAAGCGGCGCGAAGACGACGGTGACACTCCGCATCTGAGTCGGGTAATCCCTGATGTGCGATCGTCCAATTCGTTTTTTGCAAAGTACTCTTAGTCGTAGTCGTGGTACAGGTACTGGAGGATGAAAATAAATCAACCTTTTTGAGCACCTCTTTAAAGTCAACATCTGCTAGTTCCTGATTCAGCCCTTGCTGCTCAACATCATGATGACCATGAGCATGATCAGGTTTATGTTGTAGAAGATCATCTCCCACTACCTCCTGATCCGCCTCTAGACCCACCAGTGGCATAATAGCAGAAGTAGATTCAAGATCTACTTCATGATCTGCTTCATGATGCTGATCGTGGATAATATCCATGTCCATCTCGTCCTCTCCTGCTTGATGATCTGCTGCATGCACATGATCAAGATCATGATGTATGGATTCCTCCTGATCCGCCTCTAGACCCACCAGCGGCAACATAATAGAAGCAGAAGTAGATTGTGCTTTTCCACCAACTTCAGCTTTGACAACGAGTGGAGCTCTCATCTTTGGAACCGCGGGAGGTCGTGGTGCCCTCTTAGGTGCCCCTCCTGTTTTTACAACCCCTCGAACCTTGGTGCTAATCGGTTGATGCTGTTGATCTGGGCGGGAATTAGAGATAGAGATTGACATATAAGTACATCTTCTCATTGTCAGGCATTTCCAATGCTATCAATCTTCAACCTACAACTTCTCTCACCTCCACGACCACGACTAGGTAGTAGTTACTACTTGAATGGCGTTGGTATTTGGTAGCCTGATTGTGATCATGAGGAAAACAAGAAGGGAATCCTTGTGATCGAATTCAGGTTACCAAATACTAGAACCATACACTACTCCTTCTAAAAGAAAAGTTGTTCAACCAAATAAATTAATGATGAATACCCTGGTAGTGACCCTTTATTTTCAAAAAACACGCAACAGCAAAACTTATGTTCTTCTCATAAAGTGGTAGTTGATGTTGAGTTGACTCATTGTCGATCTTGCAGCGGCTCGTTCGGATAAGTGTGCATTGACCAGAATGCTGCTCAGCGAATTGTTTTGGTGGACTTGCTGCATCAGATTGTTCGCTTTTCTTAGAATGATCTTGAGGGGTTTTTGTTATGAACCCAAGCGCATACACCAAACGAACTAATACCAGTGGCCCTACTAGAATCACGACAGTGAGAAGAGAAAGACTACTTCAACTTCTTACAACAAGTCGTGATTGACCCAATATTTATTATTCGGAAAGAGGTACTTTGGATCTTAGATGAAAAGCATGTGTCTATGTAGTTCATGTTGGTCTTGAGAACCACAGAGCGGCCACATTTACAAACAAGCTTGCAATTAGCAAGACCTGTGATGATGAGTATGGGTGCTGCTATCTTGGGTCGTATATTGTGTCTAAGTATGTTCAT
Source organism: Amoebophrya sp. A25 (assembly GCA_905178165.1). NCBI lineage: Eukaryota > Dinophyceae > Syndiniales > Amoebophryaceae > Amoebophrya > Amoebophrya sp. A25. The sequence continues at coordinate 73,635 of CAJINU010000122.1, read as the reverse complement.
GTTGGTCTTGGTTCTTCTCCATAAAATCGCCATGTTTTTGTTCGAATTTTTGGTTGATGCAGAAGTAGCTACGATTCGAGGAGTAGCTACGTCAACTGGTCCAAGTCCAATATTCTTGGCAGACCGATCCGGACTGCGTCGTGGGGCACGCGGAACAGCGGGTTTTCGCGTAGTGATAGCACGACGTGCTCCTCCGGATGAACTCTGCTGTATCGAGTGTACTAGTACTTCAGTTTAGAAGAAGAGTTCCTGTATCGAGGAGTGTACTCCAGTTTAGAAGAGTTGTTCACGTCTTCAATACCCTAAAAATCGTAGTGCTATCTTCCCACTTTGGAAGATACAAAGAAGTAGATCGAGATTATGGTGGTCCTTTTCCCTTATAATGGGCCACCACAGGAGCTTCAAGATGTGCATCAAGCTTGTTCACTGGACGAGATGGATTCGGGTCAGGAGCGTGGTCAGCCATAATCAGTTGCAGGAGTAGTACCTCCAGCAGTGCATTTCAAGAACATGTCTCCTGTCGTTCTTTGCACCAACGGATTCAAGTTCATGATTTTCTGCTCACTCGAAACTGGTGTTACAGCTGTACCCATCGTCGGACTAACCACACACGTCGCCACTACAGCGTGTGCCGAAGTCGACTAGAGTATGAAGAGAGAAAAGGCATTAAAAATGCAGAGAAAGCAGAGAAATAAGAAGAGACATTTATATCGGAAGCGCGAAAACGTGAGGAAGCTACATGAGGAACATGGACGAGGCAAATAACGAAGGAACAAAAGCCGACAAACTCACTGAGCACGGCTTTATTTATAAAATGACTTCCCAAGAACAAACAAAATTATACACTCAAATGATCTTCACGTTCCTGTCTACGACCAACATTTCCATATCAATATCGTTGGACTCCAATGGTTCCGGACGAACGTTGTGAAATCCGCCTGTTCCACGAGTCGACGCAGTAGGTGAGGTAATTGTTCGACAAGATCCTGTCCTTGTGCGGCTGCTGGTCGGTACTTGATGTTGTTCTCTGTGAGCAGCAGGGTGCTCTCCTCGGACAGATCCACCGGTTGCAGTAGCTGCAGTTCTGGTTTTACTACTTTTGCTGACGGGAGCTGCCGAAGATATTTTGCTTGTGGTCGACGTACTCATCTTGGCACAAACATTCGTTGTATTCTTACCAGGAGTTGCATCGTGGTGTGAAGGCCCACCGGACACCAAAGGAGAGCTAGCCTTCTCCCCTAGATTGGCTGTAGTCGGAGTTTTCTTGGTGGTTGGAAGATTCGGTGTCGCGATTAGTTTTTTCGCAGGTGTCGAACTGCCCACAGATATCCTGCTTGTATTCAAACCCGTGGCTACGTCACGGGCACGAGGCAGCTGGAACGACTTCGGCACGTACTTGTTAGGCAAAGGTGGACTTCGAGCACGCTTGGATGCGGTCGTGAGTGAGGGGAAGATAGTACCTGTTGGTGTCGATGCAAAGACGAGTAGTTGGAGAGGTTAATCAGAAAACCGACTACGGACTTCGACTTATAATTCTTCATTTTTTCACAAACCGACGCGCCCCCGCGCTGTAAGGTGAGGAAGCTGCGCCGAGGCGTGAAAATTTTTGAAGGAGTTTCACATGTAAATTTTGAGCTGGCCATTTTTTCACAAACAGCAGCACCTGCCCCGCTGGACAATCGCTGTTCGAGATGTTGAATGCGTGATAGCAATCCATCTGTGATATGTTGATATCGCTTCTCTAACGCCTCCATTCGTGCATTCATCTCGGATCGGGTCACATATTCTTCAGGATGTGTCCCAGTATGAATCGTCGAAGGCTCGTAGTCCACCATCGTCGCTTGGTGGTCCCCTTCGATTTCCATACTGTGTCCAACGAGACCTTGACCTTGTGGAAGAGGACCCTCTTCACAGCTGTTGTTTAGTCCTTACTATCATTCATCTTGAAAAGCATCTCTAACCACGCATTTTCCTCTCATAGTAAAGGGGTCAGAGATGCTTCTTAGAAGATGAATTACGGCAAGCCTTAAGTTATCGTCCAAGCAAGGCGTGGGTGGTGGTCGGGACACGCCCCTACCCGCCCCACGCAAAGAGCTGTTTCGAGGACTGGTAAGCATTTTTTTTGATGTTCTCTCTGTGTTTCTCTTCAATCAATGTATCATCTCTATCTTCAAAACTCGAGGAGTTGTTCGCTTTCATGCGCTCTACCCTGGCCTTAGCTCGAAGCCGACGGGCAATATTCACCTGACCCAAAAAGATCAAGATGTTAGACTTGCGCTCATTGAGTGCTTTAAGGCCATGGCCGCTAACCGTCATTAAACTTAGCATGAAGATGATCGAGATCAGTAGCGCGCCCTGCAGTTTTGCCACACAGAAGTCAGCGTCAGAGGTCGTGAGAAAGAAAATACATGCGAACACTTCAACTTCTTTTCACATTGTACGATATCAGTTCCAGCAGGGAAGGCCCCGTCGAATATGGCAGAACTGGTAGGTTGAGGTTCTTGTTCTTATTATAGATAAGTAGCTTGTTGGGTGGTGAACTGAATCATGTAGAAGTTTTGCTTGTTGGATAACCTCAACATAGTATGTCCATTTTTGCAAATGCAATGGTAATGGGTGGATTTCAACATCTAAGTCTAGGATTTATGTATATGTACATGGTCAACCAGATACAGAGGTCTTTGAGGACAAATACCATGATCATGATCTATAACTAAAACTAAATTTTTTAGTTGGTCTTAGATACAACAACAACAACTAGCCCTGGTAGTTCTGTGCATTGATGATCACCAAGGTTTGCTTTCGGTTGAATATTGGATACAACAGCCCATGCCTAGGCTTCCCACACAAGGTAAATACAACGAATTATCTAAATATTTCTTTTTCTTGTACTTGTACAGATAATCTTACTTCATGATGTTTGAGTTAGTCGGGTTTTTGGGTACCTGATAAAAGAATAAGAATCGATTGAGAAGTGTTGATATTCTCATGTAGATTTAGTTATATTTCTAGCTATCTATGCAGTATGCTAGCGACCTAAACTGGTTATACCGCACGACCTACTTCTATCTACGAATATGTACGGTATAATCAGTTTTTGGATGTTGGTAAGAGTCACATAATAGAATAATTTATAGTGGTGCCAGATCCGGGATGAGATGGATGGGATGGATGGGATGGATGGGATGGATCGGATGGACTTCCCACCCTTTCAAGTAGGATCGGAAGAATCAGAGGGGTCCACTCGATCCATCCAAGTCCATCCTACATCCGTTCTATAAACTATTCTAACATAACTCTAGTACTAGTTTCTTTGAAAATTTTCCCTTAATCCTACTCAACATCGGTGGCGCTCTTTTAGTCATCGAAACCCGGAATCAGAGCAGACACCTCTTTTTTCCACTCTGTGAATTCGGTGCCGTAACGCTCCAGAAGGCTTTTGTCTCTGTCGGGGATATCCCGTCGCACTCTCACCACAGTTCGGATCATATTAGAAGTTGTGATTTGTAAAATTTTTTTTGACTATAATTGATGATGAGTCTGAGTGACTCATGTTGTTGTTAAAAAAAACAAGATTCTCACCTTGGGAATGGTTCGGTTGACACAAAGACATAATCCTTCCAATCACATTTATCTATCATTTTCTTCTACGAGTAGACAATTGAAAGTTATTGTTGATAGACTTCTACGAGTAGACAGTTGATGATATTCCTCGTCTAGAAGTACTCATCGATCCTCACTCTCGTTATTACAATTACTTGACAAAGTCCGACAGTCGGACTTTGTGAAGTAATAATGAGAACTTTCGAATTGAGTCATAAGAAAAGGCACCCACGCCAACGGGTTGGCAGCGCCGACAAGAATGGTCATTCCGAGCCACACAAGGCATTCGCCAGCATAGTTCGGATGTCTCACAATGGTGAAGAAGCCGTCTGTGATCAGGAGACCAGGAGCATAATGTAGGTGGAAATTAGAGCCCAACAAGCCAATTCATTTCTTGGTTCCCTGATTATTTTCTTCAGAATCAATGATCCTAAGAAGGAAACAGGAAAACTACAGGTAAAGGACCCTAGATGAGATCAATGAATTATACGTACTACTTTGGGCCTTAAGAAAATATCGCTGCGCATCGGCACCGAATTGGATAAAGCAGCCAAAGATAAACAGAAAACACGCGAGAAGCACGTCTAAATGCAGCTGCGCGGTCTCTCCAGGTTTCATCTGGAGTTCGGGAAACCAAGTTTCGTCTGCTAATATGAAAAAGGGATTCATCAATGAAGAAGGTGGAAGTGCTGTTTGTCTATTTGTTTGAAAAATATGAATATCGCACGGGATGAGTATTAATTTCATATTCTTCATCCGAGATGCTTGTAATTATAGTCGAGTTCTAATATGTTGGTCAAGTCGCCTTCTCCCATAACAGAAACAGTTCCTACCGACGAAACTATTTGTTCCTGCTGCTGAGTGGAATCGCTACTCAAGCGTACATCAACAGCTGCCTCATTCTGCTCATTGATCTTCCAGGACACTGAAGAAAAGCAGGAGGCCACTATGGGATAGAGGAGATAGACGCTAGCATAGACAGTTTCGCGAAGAATAGGTGCTAAGCCACGAATCGGTACGTTGTTGTAGAGTCGCAAATCCGGAAAGATGTTGCTCTTGATCACCCATACTACTCCATAAATTAAAGGCAGTCACTATCTGTGGTCGAGTGACGAGGACTTGCTTATGCTTTGCTTCTACATTTCCCCTTATAATGAATTCCACGCCTTGATAATCGATATTCAGGGGAGCAACGTCACCAGCAATGAATAATTCATTGAGGGCTATCCTGTAACATCACACTCACCAGATAGTGACTGACTGGCCTTAAGTAAGCACTGAATAGCGCAGCAACCAGAACAGGTCGCCACAGATGTTCCTCCTCAAGATCGGATCCATGTCCATGATTTGATGGCATATTATTTCTAGGTGCTGCTGTCATCCACAACGTAAAAAGAGCGAAAGGCAACCACAACGCTCGATGAATCTCAAGCAGACGGCCTAATGAGGTCTTCATGTTCGAAGCATAAGCGCGGATCTGAATCTGCCAACTAAGGATTGTAGAAAATGTGCAGGAGCGTGTAGTTTTCATGGAAGTCTTGCCACTAGCATCATCACTTTTCTTCATCTTCCCTTGGTGACCTTGAGGATCCGATTCGGGGGATTCGAGTTTGTCAATGTGAGTATGATGTTCCTGATACGTGAGTAGACGACCAAGAGTGTCGAAGTTGTCATTATTCCTCCATCTAGAGGCTGCTGCTTGTGCTGCTCTGGTGCTCGTACTAGGTTTAGAAGTAGATGAAGCAGTTGTAGCTCTAGAAGCTCTCGCACGCTGTGCGAACACGAAAAAAGCAGATGACGGATACAAACAGCCACGTGCTAGAGGATGTTGATCCAATTCTCGTTCTTCCTCCACGGCATGATCCAATTCTCTACGGCATGATCCAATTCTCGTTCTTCCTTCAGCCAGTACTGCTTTCTCCTGTGTGGACGTCGCGTTCAACGATGCAAAAGAACCCTCGTCTTCCTCGTCTTCTAGACGCGGCAGATCGGAACCCTCGTCTTCTAGTTCCTGATGGTCGACGACGTCGACTTGAGCGTCCTTGTAGAAGTTGTAAACAAAATCTTTCACGTTTTTTCTTGTGATGTGCATTCTCTTGTATTTTTGGTCTTCATCTGGATCTGGGGAATTTTCAACCTCAGCTGACCCCTCTTCGTCCGAAGTGGAAAGCGGATCGTAACTGTAGAAGAGAAAACCAGGAGCACCACGACTACTAGTATGTGGACTATCTTGTTCACTATCAGTATCTTGTTGTAGTAATTCATGAGCTTGAGCACCAGCATGATGATCGACGTATAATTGAGATGAATGCTCAAGAACAGCTGGATGAAGAATGCGGTGGCTCATACTAAGACTCATAGGAAGAGGACCTAGTGGACCGTGCTGCTGCTGATCCTGATGTAGTTCTTCAAAACAACTAGGCGGGTTATTAATAGCGGAGCAGTTGTGGCAAGCGGGTGGTGTGTTTGAATTTGAGACTACGACGTTGTCTTCCACCCCCTCCGTGACCATTTGCATCTCCGTGAGCATTTGGTTGTGGTTCTTCATGTAGTGAGTAATGACATTACTGTCTGATGTGCCACGTCCACCTGTAGAAGTAGACCCACGACCACGAAGATGACGATGCAATTGTGGATCCTTTCCTTGGAGTTCCTCTTCATCTGGAGTGACTGACGGACTCCTTTCAGCATCATCTTCGCTTTCACCACTTCTGGTTGGACTTGAGCTGCAGCGTGTACTTATACTTTTGCTACTTGTCCGAGAACAAGGGAATGCTGTGTGCTCTAAAAATTGTTCATCTTTCACCCCCTCGTCATCATGCGAAGAGGAAGTAGACTTTGCTCGCTGCAATATGGTCTCTTGTAAGGATGTTGTGCTGCTACTTGACGAGTTGTCTTCACTTGTCGTCCTCGGTACGGTCGCGATCGTCCCCTTTCCTTGTAGTTCTGGGAAAGAAGGTCCTCCTCCTTGTAGTTCAACATCAAGGAAAGAAGAAGAAATTGTATGTGTAACCTTTCCACCTACTTGTTCTGCTTCTTCCATTTCCTCTCCCTCTGGTCCAGCCTCTAAGTCGACTAACTGATCATGTTGATCCTCCACAAGCTGAAGCTGCACGTTTCTTGTTCCACCGACTACTATGCTTCTTCGCGAAATCGTGTGGTTCTTGCGACAGTGTTTCTTTTAGAAAGGGCTGCTTCCTTAGGACTTACTTCTAGAAAACGTGTCAAAGTTTCCTTTCCATTTCCTACTCCAAAAAAAACGACTAGTAGAACTGATGACTGGAATCTACTCGTCAGGGTCAATATTGACCAATCGATCCCCATAACTTTGAAGCTCATTGACTTCCTTCGCTCGCTTTAAGGCACCAGCGGATCGATGGATGAGCCAGACGCCGCATATCATACCAGCTACCATAGGCAAATATGAACGATGCAACTCCTGATTGAGATGAGTGTAAAGAACATGAGAATGTCAACAAGAGAATGCTGTCGTCTCCCACACCGAGGCCCTTCTGATGATGACGATGTACCCCTTCGTAGTTTCTCTTCATCTGGAAAGGAAGTTAGTACTATGAGTCTATACTTCTAAGACTCCTCTTATACTTATCTCTTGGACGAGGTGAGACGACATTCCCTCTCAACATCCCTCGTTCTCAATCAGTTCCAGTGCCACCATAGAAAATACTCCACCGTTTCAGGAATTTCTTCGAAACTTAGCATGTCCAGAAACACAAACTCGGCCATCGACAATATCGAGGTTGTACTGCTCTCTGGAAAAATATCGTTGATGAAGTCAAACATCTTGTTGTTGGATGGAGAGTTCTATTCATTGGAAAACAACTCAGGAGCGGTGAACTATAAATTGATTTTTCCGGACCACGACAGGCGGCAGCTGATGGATGTTTTCTGGACTAGAACTACTCACCACGGCAGGCGGCAGCTGATGGATGTTTTCTGGACTAGAACTACTCACCACGGCAGGCGGCATCATCAAGAATCTGTATGCATGTATCACTAGGTTGTTCTTGATGAGCAGAGACGAGAATCAGAATATTCATTCATAATTCATCATTTACCTAGCAGGAGGCACTGTCTCAAGACTTAGTTAGGATGCAAAGGCAAGATAGTTTATAAAAGAGACTAAAAATATCATGATAAAAGTAAAGAATCAGATACATAGGATGCAGAGAAAGAAGGGATGAGGATGAAATTAGACAAGTAATGGGAGATGAGTAAGAAACCGATCCTTGAGTTTTGAGCTACCGATGTTGTAGAGGTTATCAACATTATACAGATTTTAGCAACCTATGTATTATAGATGCTAAATACACACAGGAACCAAGCTTCAAGCGACACTTTCTTGCATGTCGATGTGAACATGAGGAATACGGTGGACCGACATTCATTTATTGGAAATAGACAGAGCATGGACCACATCGTTAATTTGAGGACTTTTCATCTTCATTTTTTCGTCGCAGAACAACACTCGCCGAGATAGGAGTGTGGTCGTGTACAATCGACCGTGGAGGTATTCGGTGTCTTGCTTGTGCGAACTATCTATCCATATTATAGATACATAATGCGGGTCCGAGGCGGGTGCGGGGGAAGCAAATATTTGTTGAATAAAGGAACGCGAACTGCTCATGATCTGACTCCTGTGGCGCGTGTACCTCTGATGGACCAAATCGAGCATTACTCGAGGGACCAGCCCAATCTTTCTTTCGCTAAGTAGTAGGGAAGAATATTCAATGCGCATGATCTTGATCATGCACTTCATCTTGTGCCTATAAATATTGAGGTTCGATGAAACTTACAACACAGTTCTTGGGATAAAAAAAGAATAAGAACTTCTAGTAGAGCTCGTAGTTGTACGCGTTTGTGAACTGGCGACTCTTCTCGCAGGAGATTGACTTCTCGATTTGACTTGAGTCTATAGATTGACTCAGAAGTGCATCTAGAGATTGAGCGTGATTCCGCTTGGGCAGTGGTCGCCGAATTGAGCGGTGTAGTCTTTCAGGAGGAAGCCTTCCACTAACTTCGGCAACAGCCTTTTCGAGAGGAGGCAGTAGCGTATTAGAGAAAAGTGTCTCAAGAAGGTAAGTAGTTCTCTTTTTATATATGTACCAGGGAGGGAGGCCCCCCCCCCCCTGTGGATGGATCGGGGGTGGACCACGCCAGAGGGGTCCAGCCTTGCCACCTTATTGGCCAGGCCTGTCGAGGGGCTGCCAGGCGGGAAGGCCTCAAAGCGCCCACTTCTGACCCCTTCCCGCTTCTTGCATGTACCCTACAGACCTGGCAAAGGCAGGGCCCCGCTGGCTTGTTGCATGTACCCGACAGACCTGGCAAAGGTGGCAAAGGCCGGGCCCCGCTGCCTTGTTGCATGTATCCACCGACCCGGCAAAGGGGGCAAAGGCAGGGCCCCGCTGC
>CAJINU010000122.1:6036-64450 GCA_905178165.1 Amoebophrya sp. A25 | reverse complement strand
CTCAATTAAGCACGACTAGAAATCCCGTAAAGCCCAGAGGGTCCCTTTCTCGACCCTACGGAGGCCCCCCCCCCCTTCAAAAAGTTAGATCGGGGGGGGGGGGGCCTCCCGCCCTGAGCCCTGGAACATATATAAGTAGAAGTTATCATTATACAGATGTGAACTGCTCAGTCATATTATTATAACTTATGAACTGACTCATTTAACTTGCGTTATGTTGGAGAGTCTTCGAACACGGTTGCATAAATCCAAACGAAGGCCGCGATTTTTGTCCTTGTTTTTCGCGCGCTGCGACCAATACGAAAAATAGCCTAGGGCTGCTGCTCCTTTCGTCTCGTATGTTCCAAAGGTGGCCTTGAAACTGTCTACCAGATTGCATTCCTGTTGCAAATTATTCAATTTAATACAGGAGCAGGTACGTTTTTTTTTTTTTTTTGTATCGCGGGCGAGTTCCGATATATCAAAACCTACCTGCGTATTTTGCAAGGTACGTCATACTTCTACTTGAAGATGGTACAAGTAGCGTTCTCAATCTGAATATGTTATGTTAAATGTTGTGGATATTAGGGACTTACCACGACAAAAATGTTATGGTGTTCATTAGGTACTTACCACGACAACAAAAGAATCTACCATAAAAAGAACTGAGATTTACCGTGAGCATTTTCCCAAAGCTTTCTCGCTCGCGAACTGTCGTTCCTGCCTGCTTTGGCACCTCCTTCGAGATATTCAGGTTCCAAATGTCCTAGAGGTTAGAACTTGATTTGGAGCTCTTGTTCTAGATACAACTATGTCATAACCTTCTAGTGCTAGGCCTAGGTAGTACGTGCCAGTAGATAGTACGCCCCCCAAAGCAGTACTACTCGTGCTAGATAGCAAGTACAGCCTTCTAGTGCTAGATAGTACTCCCTGTTGATGTAGTATGAAGATGTTTGTTTTCAAAGCGCGAGAAAATATCCAGAACCACATCAATCCACCAGGACCGAGTGAATCGAGCACCTTTTGAATTCCATAACATCCAGATGAGCTGCATTAAAATCTCCTATAGCTAGGACTGGTTTCGTCTGACGGTTCAAAAACGCTCTAAACGATGGGTCCCAGACGTCGCATCGATGGTCAATACGCTTTAATCCATCACCAGATACGTTAGAAGTGGATGCTGTAGTATAGAGATCATGTACTTACATGCTGTGATGGCGTCCGTGAAAGTAGCTAGCAGTGTGTTGAGTGGAAGTTGAAGAAGATTTTCTTGATTTATTTTCATGTCTTCAGTCTGAAGTGAAGCTGATAGGCGTCTTCACGTAGACCTAGTACTGCTCCTAGATTGTGTTACACAAGAAGTACCACAAGAACAAGAACGTATCTATAAGTAATCTGACTGATCATCATGAAGGACGACCACCATCACGCCCACAGCAAGAAGAACAACATAAAGTTCGGTGTATACTACGCTGCTACCATAAAGTTCGGTGTATACACTGCTACCACGGTGGCTTTTTCGTACTCAATAAGCATGAGACGGCCTTCACGTTCGACCTGGCCACTCGCTGCATAGAATTCTTCGCGTATCGGATTCACAGCCTCCAGCTTGTGCGCACTATCATTTCTAGCAAGAAATGCAACTCCCGCATAACCTGGAGGGAGGGGAAGGTGTGAGCGAGTGAGTAATTCTTGGGTCAGTGAAGTCGTCAGAAAGTGGGTCCTCTGGGTCACTTAAGACAGTTGAGTGCGCCGGGAGCGGTGATTGACCTAGTGAACAAAGGAGCACTAGGTTAGCAGGTTAGGTGTGGGCCCGCTAGAAAAACTAGCAAGCTTCTTCATTGGCTACTGAAGAGCCAAAAGGACAATACGAAACCTAGAGCTGCTGGTGGCGCTACACTAGAACCTACTTTAGTAGTAGTAGTAGTAGTAGTTTACCCATTCGAGGGGTAATTAAAACTTTGATGCACAGGGGAAGAGGGGCTATGGGTGGGTGGAGATCCTTTCAGTGTTCACTGTTACGCTAAACCGAATTACTTCTCACTGGCAAGTACCTTTCTTGTCCGGATCTGAACAACTGTTCCAGGTGACCGTGTAATTCGGTAGCAATTTCTTCAATGCTTCCGTCATATCCGGTAAGACTTAGACTACAACTCACTTCTAGTAGTTAGTAGTAGAGGTAGAGGTTATGAAAAGAAAATCTGTTATCATTATCAAGTTTCTGAAGTAGAAAAATTTTGGTTTCATAGAGGTAGTAGTACTAGTACCTCGAGTGGAAAGAGCTCTCACTAGTAGTAGTAGAAGCAAGGAGCTATCACTAGTAGTAGTACCTCGAGTGGAAGGAAATTATCGTTACTGCCAATGGTGTTTCTTCTAAGAGGATTACCTATGGGTGACTTCTTGACTGCGGACTAAGCACAAAAAACTATCTATCATGAACCATCATGTGATCAACAATACCGTGAAGACCTGCCGATTGAAAAACTGTATGTTGATGCCATACTCATGCAGTGTTTGCAATTTCGTTTCTAAAAAAGCGAAACCATCCGGCTTTTCTTGCCCAGCTACGTCGGTTAACTGCTTAGCTCGCTTGTCTAGGAAAGAGCGAAGGCCAGCCACGTTCCAAGAAACCAACTTAAAAGGACTGCCTACGGAGGAGGATGCACTGGATTAGAAGCAAAAATCAGAATGAATTTAGTCATGGTCTTGCTAGAGTTTGATCCCTTCTCGTTCATCATTTTTCTGAGCAGTTTCTGATAAGTGAACAGGCCAACGCCTAAACCACTAAGCCAACTGCTCTCTCTCATGACATGAGCACGACAAGAAGTTCGACTTCCAGGAGGCCACTCGTAGTTCTTTGAGTTTCTTAACTTGATATTTTCTGACGATGCACAGAGGGCCAAGGAATCGGAGTGTTGGGGGTTCCGTAGGGTCCATACAGCGCATCAGCAAATTTTTCCTTTTTTTCCTTCTTGGTATTAAAGGTCAGCACTGACTCCGAACGGGAAGGACCCAAGCACACCTCTCATCTCCTTGTTTTGCCTCGGTTTTCCCCTGTTCTCTCGAGGGGCCTTCTACTCTTCGGTGTCAGTGACCAACCTCAATGACCAATGAAAGTTGAGCCTTAATGGTAGACTTAGAAGTGACGATGATCGGCTTCAGCTCATGCTACTAGAAAGCTAAAAATATAAGAAAAATAACTTCAGTTTTCTAATTTTTCAAGTAGAAAACGAACAAAGCTGGCCACATATTTTCTTATTGTGGCTTAATTCTGACTAATTAAGTTGATCTTCATCGTTTCTGTTGTGTCCCAGCATGAATCCTCGAAGGCTCTCTTCGTGGAAGACCGTCTTCACAGATCATGTTGTATGAGCATAATTTTCGTAGCCTCTCCATCTTTGTCTGCACCCGCTTTCATTGCTTTCATCGGCGGTTTGGAGCTCACCTCTTCCGCCTTATCCGCGGAACTTTTCTTCATCGCTGCTGTCGTCTTCTTGACTTTCTTCATCGCAGGATCCTGGAGTACCATCGAAGATCGTGCGGATACCTTCTTCATCGCAGGACTTGTCGCTTCTTTAGCCGACTTCAACCCGCTTGTTTCTGATTTCATCCCACTTGCTGTAACCTTTTTTGGAGTAGCTTTTTTCGGAGTGGTGACTGTAGTTTTCTTACTCGAAGAGGGTTCTTGCACCATAGCACTCGAAGATCGCGCTTTCTTCGCCGATCCTGGAGTACCATCAGACATCGCTGATGGAGCACGCTTCATTTTCTCTATCTGCTCGTCGTGGTCTATGTTAAAGTTAAAATTAATGCTGGAGGTGGAGCGAGTTCGAGTACAAACAGAAATAGTAAGTATGCGTGATGATGATGTCTTAAAGAGATAACTCTGACCACTAGTAACGAAGAAGTTCTTGTTGTGATTGTTGGTGTAATTAACGTTGTAGTTACGGAAGAGGAGGTTGTAGAAAGGGTTATTATCTCTACAAATGAATTCAGTTTTGAATAGCACTTGGCGATGCTGACAACGGCGAGAGATGAAAAACATAAAGGCCTATTCCGGACGGAAAATGCAGCATAAATTGTCGTTCGTGGTCCAACTTACTACAAGCATTGTGTGAGATGTTCTCCTGTTCTTCTTGTTCTTGGTAATTCTCGTCCTTTTTGCAGTCGTAAAAGTAGAAAGAGTACAAGTCGAAGTCACTTTACTATTTCCACCTTTCTTCTGAGCGACAATTGCCATTTTTACCTAGGAGTAAGTACCAGCACAAGCCACTTTTTTTATTACCACTGAGTGGACAAAAGCACAAGGAGTAAGACAACGACCTTCGTTCTTGGTGGAATTTTATCCTAAACAAGCAACCTTTTTCAGGTACAGGTAGAAGGTTGGTGACAGATCTTCAATGAAAAGAGACGAAGATGTCATAAATATCTTTTAACACCAGAGGCTCAAATAGAATGAACAGACCTCAACATCTCTTAGAAGAAACAACATGTCGTCTCATTAAAGATAGAAGGAACAGATCTTCATTGAAAACAGGATCAGGATGTCTTATAACACCTCCTTCCGTCCTCAGGAAGTTGCGAAAGAGCTCTTTTGGACACTTCTTCTACTAAGATTTCGTCACGATTTGTCACCCTTCGTTGCATTTCAATGGTGGTTCACATTGTATCTTCTTTGCAAGTGTTTCAAAAACTCGATGGGGATGGGTTTCTGTCCACCCTGCTTCTCGTTTCCCGTGGCATCGAACCACTACAGCTTTTCCTCGACCCAAAATAGCTTTTCCTTCGACATCGACAGCGTGAAGTTCTTCTTCATCAAAATGGGTATGAGTCGTGCTTTCCTAAACCAGGAAGTTCTTTACAATACTTATCTTCACAAAATCGGCCTCGTTCTTCTAAAGCTCTGAGCCATCGTTCTCGAGAATCGCTGCGTGGGGAACTCTCTCATCAATGCTTCAAAGCCACCTCCAAAGCCTGCTCCATACGTTGTATTCGAAGTGGCGTATTGCAATCGTCTTGATGTGGTCGCACTCGTAGTTAGACAAAGGAAACTTGTTGTGCTTCTTTTGTCAAAAAAAAAACAAAAGCAGAGTTCTCGTCGTGAAGTCGAGGAAGCTAGCAGGAGATGGAAATTGTAATTCATGTAAAAAGAACCACATACTTCTAGTTCTTCAGAAATTGTAATCATTCATGTAAAAAGAACCACATACTTCTAGTTCTTCAGAAATTGTAATAATTCATGTAAAAAGAACCACGACATACTTGTTCTAATTCTTCATCTAGTACTTACCGCAAGAACAAGAAGTTTTCAAGTCCTATCAATCACAAGTAAGAATATGACGGTGAAATTTGGTTACCAACGCTTTCCATCCAACTCCCAGTTTGCAACCTGGCGCCGGACACGTGAAGACGCGTCGGATATGCTGGCCCCCTGGAGCGACCATCAGCGCTTCCGACTCCTGACTTTTTCAGGCCCATTTTGGGCTTGGAACCAAATTTCACCGTCATAAAAAAATAGAATTAGAAATAGAGTTCTGGGAGTACTAGTATCACATCAGTATGCAGCATACTGTATGTTCATGAAGATCAGCATAACCTGACGAACGCAGAAGACGCCGACACCGATTTGCTCTCCTGTCCTCTGCCCTCGTCTCCTCCTTGAGAGGAGCTATTAAAGCTCAGCCTTCAGTGGTCACTGACTCTGAACGGAAGGGACCCCCTTCAAAGTTCTCCCCTTTCCCTTCGTTTTCCCCTGTTCTCTCAAGGGGTCGCCTCTTCGATCTCACTGACCAACTCCAATGACCATTGAAAGTTGAGCCTTAAAGCTACTGCTTTTGCCGTGATCGGACTAGGTTAGAGGGCTTCGTAGGGTGAAGGGGTTTGCTTGAAAACTTTATTGCGGTGGACAAGTCCACTGAATTGAATCTGGCAGTACTAGGAAGAATTCAACCCTTGATCTCAGAATTAGGCCTGGAGGGAAATCTTAACAATCTCATTGGCCTTAGAATTCAAGAAACTATTTCACTTCAAAAAAAATGTTCCTAAGTAGGCAAGCAACCGCTGAAACTCATCAGGAATATCGGAAACTGATATTCCCCCACCGCCACCTCCTGCTCCATCGACCTCGACTGTCGTTTTTTGGAATTTTTTTTTTGATCTTGTAGTGCTTCCTCCTTGTGGTCCTTTCCCATGTGGTCGAGAAATTGCTGACGTCCTAGATGGTGAAGAAGGTGAATGAGCAGCGCAAGCTGCTTTGGTTTTCTGAGCCAGCATCTCTTGAAGGTCTACATCCATATACCTCTGAGCAAGAACTTGTGTATGGTCGCCGTGACGCGCTTCTACTACATCGAATTCCACGCACGATGGAGCAGCAAAACTAGAAGGTTGCTTCGTTGCGCGTTTCAAACTCGAAGTCGAAGTGCTTCGTTGTGCGTCTAGTCTATTCTTCAAACTCGAAGTCGTGTCTGCGCAACTGTGGTCTAAGAAGAAGTCGTCAAAGAGAACGAAGTTGTTGGTTTGTATGAAACCAAAATCTGCTATCATTATCGTACTTTCCTACTTCAGAAACTTGATAATGATAACAGTTTTGCTTTTCATAGCTTGGGGTGTGTATTGTCGCAGACCAAAGTGCTTTGAGAGGAATCCCAGGAGCTTCCTCGAAGGTCTGTCATACGCAAGCTGAGCTGGATTCACAACACTTTCAAGAGGAAGATTAGAAGGTTGTAGAAGAGATGACGAACGAATGATGGATTATCATTTGATGGAGTAGCAAATCTCAAGAACAGACTCTTGAAACAATCATGAAGCATGAGCATATTTCCCATGCTGTATTGTGTGCTAGTTACTTCTACCTGTTTACCACAATTCATCTCAGGTGGTCGGCGACCACACTCGGCACTGAAATACAATTATATAATATCGCACCAGGACCAGCTCAAGCTGCAGGATAATCAAACAAGCATGTCTATCAGACGCCACATAATTAAACTCCAGCATCGATCCCTATACCTTCTAAATCTATAACCTAGATGATGTACAGTCTGTACAGAGAGGACGATGTTGTATAGTCTCTCTGTACAGTACCGAGTCAAAGTCATAAACAAAGCATGATCGAATAGGGTTCGACCCTCGCCTTGGCGTTGGCGTGACTCATGAACGTAGAAATCTAACACGCAGTAGGCATCAACAGCTTCCCACAGTCCCCTTTTGTTGATGTCGTATCCGCCGTCGAATTAGAAGTAGAGACTCGAAAAAGTTGTGTGTGCTTTGTCCTACACGAGCTTTATCTTGAAGACGTTGACCTGATGTTGTCTATCAAAATAAAGAAACTCGACGGCAATGATCTATGTTTCCACGCTGATCATTGAACAATGTTTACACCACAATGGTCATGGTCATGTACTTCAGGTTTGACCCCTACCGGCCAACTTTGAAGCAAAACTTACACAGAGGCGAACTCACGAGCATGATCACAATGTTATAACAGTGAAATATAGAAATCGGAATGATCCCAATCATTATAAATATATCATAATGAATCTTGTTCAAGCTCCCCTCTCCGAGTTGGACGAACAGCTTCTTGCGGCCGAATTTTAGGAGACCTACCACAAACCGCATATCTCGGATTAATAGGTAAAGCCGTTGCACATGAGGACTATTGTGATTATTAGAGAATCATCACGTCGCTTGTGCTGTTGGACATGCCATCATTGTTCCTGTAACATCTTCGCCTGTATTCCTTGATGACTCACTTGGACACTGTGACGGAGCTGATGACCCACAGGAGCGGGACTGCACGAACAAGAAGTGGAGGATACATAATTATGACAGAAGATGTATTAATTGTGGTGGAGCAGACCTAACTAAAAAAACAAAGACCAGTCAGAGGAAGGTAGAAAAAACAAAAAAAGGCTATTTTCTAGCAAGTATATTGACCTATGTAATAATCAAAAATTGTCTAGTATAGATACTGATACTCATACTAGCCTCCATAAATTCCGCTGCAATGGTGAGGCAGCTGGAGGTGGTGACGGGCGCTCCAAGGCCTTGAGCCTTTTGACTCGCTAGGCCCATGCGATCTACTATGTTCCTCGCATCTCTATCGCGCTGAAGCAAGCCTGGACTGACGCGGACTATGCCACTCGAACCACGCAAGCCGAAAAGGCGTGCTACGTTAATCTCTGCAAATTCCATAGTTGTGACGTTGTAGATGTACTCTACCTATGAAGTTCTTGACTTTTGTGATGATGTGTCTTCAGCATCATCAAAAATTAATTTATATATGGAGTCGGGCTAGTGGATGGAGCATCATCAAAAATTAATATCCGATTTAATCTGGAGTCGGGCTAGTGGATGGAGCATCATCAAAGATTAATATCCGACTTAATCTGGAGTCGGGCTAGCGGATGGTAGTAGTAGTAGTGTACCCATTCGTGGGGTTGGTATTACAGAAGATTTAATTAGTTGTACATCTTCCCGTTCATTCCTCTATTCTTACTGCTCAGTTGTCAGTCTACCTCTAAGGTGCAAGCACCCGGTGGTGCGACGAAGATGAACGAAAGAACTACACCGAGATCTAGTGCGACGCACTTATTGCGTGCAAACAAGTCGAAAAGACATTGATTGGCGCGGCCTGGCTCCCTTTGCCGAAAGATAAAGCCGTGCGTCGAGATATCGATATCTAATAGCTTACCCACTTTGTTGATGTATTGTATCTTTCACGAAGATTTTTTATTTAGCTCTTTTACAATACTAACAAATAGGACCGACCACAAATTTGATGTACATTATATGTCGTGCTTCTATCATGATCCTGTGTATAATGTTCGAAAGAGTTATCTTCAATGTAGTACATCCTGTGTATAATTGTACTAGCAAAGAAAATAAAATGTTCGAAAGAGTTATCTTCAGTGTAGTACATCCTGTGTATAATTGTACTAGCAAAGAAAATAAAATGTTCGAAAGAGTTATCTTCAATGTAGTACGCTTATCATGGTTACTTATATGATTAGTACTTGGAGGCCCCCCGTTTTCCTTCCTTGTATGTCCCTGGAGAAACTTAATGACATTACTGCTCCTCCCACGCTGTGACGAGTCAAAAAATTCAAAAAAAAAGGTCGGCAGTCATTGGTCACTGACTCCGAACGGGAAGGGACCCACGCCTCTCCACTTGTTTTCCCTTCGTTTTTCCCTGTTCTTTCACGGGAGCCCTCCCCTCTTTTTTGACAGTAACCAACTTCAATGACCAATGATGTTGTTGCACTAGACGATAGTGGATTAAATAGTCTTCTTTTCTTTCTTCACATAGCCAGACCACTCCGGTTGCTGTCACGACCACAACCCGAAAACGTTTTTCGTGAAGTTGTCGAGGCCACTCTTCGCATCTCCGAGAGCTTCCAGACCCTCTAGGCCTTCCAGACTAACAGCAATCACACCTTCGCATTCTGCTGTTGCTTCTTTTAGAAGAAGGAGAGGGAAGGAATTAATTTGCCTAGCACGACTAGAAAGAGGTAGATGGTAAAAGAAGCTAGTTGTAGGTAACGGTAGGCGCAAGGTGAGTAGGTGCACAAAGCAGTACTAGGTGCTTTTTTTATTAGACCAATTCATTAAGGCGCAACAGGTTGTAGAAGTCCTAAGCGGTAGGACAAGGACAAGGACAACAAGATGATCAAAAAGGCTACCTAGATTGATAGAAAGATACAAGAAGGCGCTAGGATCTCAAGAAGAAGAAGGAATAAGGAGGAGCAAATGGATTCTTAAGAATCATAGGTATAGCCTTGGAGCTTGCCCCCTAAGATCGAAGAAAGTGAACAATTTGACTCATATCCGCGACAATGTAGCTATAAGATCGCTGAAGAATCATGCTCATAATAGATAGAGATAAGTATGTAGTCGTAGTCATTGTCGTAGCCACGTCAAAGATGAAGTGTTGACTTTCATAGCACATAACATACCGTAAGCGTGCTCCACGTCCTCAGCTTAAAAATGTTGATCTTCACACATAACTTATCATATACATATTCTACATCAGCCTCAGCTTTATCTTCGCACATAACTTATCCTATACATATTCTACATCAGCCTCAGCTTTATCTTCGCACATAACTTATCGTATTCCACGTCAGCAAGTTCGCAGCACAGCGTTCTCGAATAGCTGTTGAAGCCGTTACTTCTCGCACTCAAAAGCCCTCTGAGCTTGCTATGCGAATCTGGAAGGGCCTGTTAGATTTTCAAAGGGTATAAAAATCTGTAGGAGGGAAGGAGGCTTTGGCGATAATGTTGTAGAAGCTGTTGTAGTGATCTTGGTTTTTGTTTTCGTTTACTTCTTGGCTCAATAGTACAACTAACTTAGTATCAGGTTATCATAATACTAGAGCTACTACCTCATGGCAACGCCCCTGAAGAAAATTAGATGCAGCAGTCCACGCGTTCATCGTCAGCTTATCCAGCTGTCCGCACTTACTACAGCAAACCGTTAGCGTCACGTTCAC
This sequence comes from Amoebophrya sp. A25, assembly GCA_905178165.1. NCBI lineage: Eukaryota > Dinophyceae > Syndiniales > Amoebophryaceae > Amoebophrya > Amoebophrya sp. A25. Next base: position 53,981 of record CAJINU010000122.1, on the reverse strand, counting down.
CATTGTTTTACTTTCGAAAAAAAAGCAGTCCTCTACTATCTCTAATGACCTTGTTGAGTACATAGCACGCAGTTAGTAGAACAAGCACATTTGAAACTTGATGAAGATGACAAATATAGTACTAGTCGTGAAGTAGATGGCTTGACTGACTGACAAATTGACGCGTCACTGGTGATTCATTGAGGCCAGGGACTACTCATTCGAGAAATTCTTGTGGAATTTCTCTACTCTGGGCAGCGCGATGAACGCTCGTGATGGGATGCATCATGATGGTTTGAAACGGATGACGAGATGCAACATCCTGAAGTTCTGACTCTTGCTGGGTAATTAGTGAAAATTTCCAACTTCGACTTTAGAAGAAACCCATCGCGGAACAAGGTGGCACTCTCTTGCTGATGAGGAAACCGAAGAGGAGAACCGATCCGAAGATACAATGAGCCGACAGGTAGCATTAAACATGAAGATACAAGAAAAATTTTTCTCAATGGAGCACGGACTTTGTTGATCTCGAACCGACAATGAGCAAGAGAATTTGCTCAAAAATGTTTGTCCACTTCATGGTCCTGATGTTCTACTCCCTTTTGATGTCCTTGTATTTATTTCGAGGCGTCTAGTGAGCGTTTTTATCCTCTTCAGCTTACTGCTTTGGGATCAGCCTTCTGCTTCTGGAAGACTGACAGGCCATACCTCCCGAACAGTCGCGGAGCGACACTGAGTCGCCTCCTCTGCTCTCGAGTAGTAGTAGCAGAGAGACTCTTTACTATAGACCCGCCCCAGTGCGACAAGTCGCACGCTGACTTGTCGTGATGTGTGTATTCCTCTACATATGACTGATGAATCATAGAGATCTCATTTTGGTGACGAGTTTGCATGGATGAAGTTTTGGTGGACGGAGTCAAATTATTGAAAAACAATTAAATATCTGAGTACTTAGGTCAAACATGTGGGAGGATATTCTGCGGAGCTACAAATACAAATAATAGTCAAAGAGAATGAGAAATCTTTTTTGATGATGGGATAATACAAGTCACGTGATGAAGATGTAGGCCGAATAAATGCAACTAAGGAAATTCAGAACGCTAAACTCTTGCACCATACTTACATTGATACTGTAACATAAGCGGAGTGACTCTATTGAACAGTCCCAGGGGCGCAAGTCGCCTGCTGCGGACGTGCCATGTCTTGAAGAGACGTGCCACTTTTGTCCAACAGCAGGCCACATGAGTAACAACGTATAATCCTACTCAGCGAGTCGTTCTCTGTCCGTTTTACGCGAGCATCCCCATTGTAGCTGCAAGTTTCCAAGGAAGAACTTCACACACGACGCATAAGACTTCCCCCAGTCGAGCCCTAGCCAGAAAAGAAAGAAAATGAAAATGAGGTAGCACCATCATGATCACTCATAGTAGAACACACTAGCACGCGCCATGCTCCTCAGGACTTCTAAGCAGTTAGAAGCACAAACTACATTGGTAGTAGTAGTTCTGGAAGAGTGAGATTGAACGCAATCGAGGCAGTGAACGATTGAGCGCCACGGGCTCTGGTCCACCGCCGCGACTGTCTGCGCGTCTCTTCTCTCCTAAATGATGCTGAATCTACAACAAACTGCTATTATTTACTAGCAGTTCTAGGAGACCTAGTCATGGCAATATCAACTAGTTCTCTATTTCTTCTGTGCTAACTATCCTGCTACGACCTTCAAAAGAATAATTGCCGACTTCCTCCACCCTTGTCTAAGAGAAAGCTTCCGTCCTCCTTTACGAGAAAGTAAGTGTAGACAACTGAAGACTCGCAGCCATCTCATCTTCTAGCTTTACCTCGGGGACTAGAAGGAGCACTAGCCCCACTTCGGCTAGAGGGAGAACTCCCACAACTAGTTAACCCCTTCATGAGGTAGTAAACCCATGACTCATGGGGTACCGTTGTAGTAGGTAACCCATACAACTAGAAACTTCGTTTCAATTTTTTTCGGTGAGGATGGATGCATCAGTTGAATAAATCAGGAGGCGCGCGGACAATTCTTGACTTACTTCACCTAAGTACGAGTGTCTTAATAAGGCAACGGGCTTGGTGAAAGAACCTGCGTCCATCTTCATCTTGGGGACATAGCTTAGCTATACAACAATTGGGATTTCTTTGCCTCCAGTTGCTAGGAAAACAGCCACAGGCTACTTAATAAGTGTGGTTCTTAATATGCGGAGAAAAGTATAAATCTGAATAATTAGCAAACATAAACTTTAATAACGCGCTCTCGATTTTTGTTTTTCATGTTAGTTCGAACTTTAGTCATAAATGCGACGAGGTCGCGGAGGAGAAAGACATCGCAATCTTCAACATAAGTTCACCCATTTACTCTGCTACCTTTCCATCTCCATATATCAAGGAAGTTATGTGCCCTCTAAGCTCCTGGCGCTGCCTTTCATGATGACCGTAGAAACTGACTGGCGTCGACTACTAGCGCTCACCAAAATGTCAAAAAAGATCGGTGACGAGGCAGTAGCTGTCGGGCGGCCCATGATGAATCAATATGGATGGCTGGATATTGCGAGCAAATTATAACTATTCGTATACTTTATGCAAGAAATGTGACCAGAGCAGACAGAGAGCCCACCTCGTCAAGAAAGTTGCACTTCAGCAAGGGAGCGCTGTCCTTGTGAAAGCATCAACATAGTGCCTACAATCCTGGATGGTGCAGATCTCCGGACGTGAGCTCGTTGCCCAAGGTAGGAACTAGGACTATTCTTGATGCATCCTATCAGCCAGACACTGTCAGTCAGACACTGCCGCTCATGTCATGTCATGGCGCCTCTTATGGAGCTATTGCTATGGCTAACTACCAATGAGGCAATCCAGTGCTGTAGTACCTTCAAAGAAGAGCCATGGTGGCCCTGTCTTACCAAGACCCAGCTTCCCTGCGAGCTTCTCCATATGATAACGATTTATCCAACTCCCTCCAGCCCTTGCTATCTTTTATTGAAGCCTTCAAATAAATTCTAAATCAAAGCGAGCCTCTGACTGAGATTGTTCGAGCGAAATAGTAAATACTTCTAAATAAAAAGAAGTGATCACGTAGCAACGTCAACACTCTTAGTTTTAGTACTCTGATACTGATCCTTAAATAATTTTTCGACTGAGATGAATTCGATTCAAAATGGTCAGACTAAAAACCCCACGTATTAACATAGTAACTAGTTGGTGTAATTCATTTTTCAAGATCCTCAACAGCATCATCGACAACAAGACATCTTCTGGACAATGCACCCAAGTCCCACTGCGCGAGATGACCACTTCTGAGCAGAAGGGCACGCCGCACCTCTTTAGCAGAAACGCCCCCTCTCGAAAAAGCCACTACTGTGCGACTAAATTACAAACGAGCGCAAATGAATGGCAGCGGGCGTCAAATTTTGGCCAAATCATGCAGGAAATCTGGCGGGCGATGACTGTCTACAGTTATAGCTGGCGCTCGCCTACTCGTGTCGCGGATGTACTAGTTACTACGATGTCCTTGCTCTTCCCACACGACGAATAGTAGCTATTACAACTGCCGCCAGTTATTTGGCTTTATCAAAGTCACCCACGTGCAGCGCAGATGCAGAAGTTGCGTGTAACATCTCGAGAGTTTGAGTTGCAGAAGAGTCTATATCCAGAAATATGCCGAATGTAAATGACGATGATAATGATGATGATGATGGCATCGAGTTTGCCTGTGTACTTCCCAGCCTTATTACGCAAAGACGTCATCTATTGAAAAATAACACCTGTACAGCAAAGCGCCCGAGTTCACCTCTCGATCAGAGGACGATCGTGAGCGCTGTTCCTGAAGAGGAGCGCTCACCATCATTATAGCAGCTCAAGTAGCCCTTCTGAACTACTGGCAAGATCGATCAAGAATGACTGGAGCACTTGCACTTGAGAAAATAGTCTAGAATGGCTGATACTTCTAGCAAAAAAATGGAAACGCGGCTTCTGGTCAAGGCCAACATATTCCGGCGCCATCTTCTAAACCAATGTGGCACTAGTTACAGGGAGACGCAACTTTTTTCACTGTGTAATAAAAAATGCTTCTCCACCAATAGAGCCACTTCTAGAAATACTTAGTTAGACAACATATGGAAAATGAAAACTATGGCCTCGCCATGATAATTGTACAAGGAAGATCCGCACTTTAAAAGTGTCGACCTGGTACTTGCTTCGCAGGAACCCTTCAGGAGTTTTCTGCTGTTGACTAGGGAAAGTCATGAGTTTTCTATCTTTTCTTGAAGATTTTTCAAATGAAAACTCGCGCAAGTGCTAGTATTTACATCACATTATAACCCGAAGAATATTCTTTACATCGTTTCGGTCGAAGTCTTTGAAAAAGTGGACTCCTGCAGGTCTTTCATGACTGCAGGCAGCTCCCCATCTTCTTTTTACCCTATAGTAGTTGTAGCCGTAGTAGTAGTAGTAGTGGTAGTAGTAAGCCCCATCCTGGGCTGTTGTTGTACTACACTACAGTACCACGGAGAACTTACTACTACTTAATTACGAGACAACGCAAGAGCAGTAGCACTGAAGAAGAGAAAATAGTCCTTGGAGGACATCATCGAAAGACTAGTAGATGCGACTGCTGTCATTGTAGACCTAGCCATGTCCTAAGGTGAAGGGCCTTTGTCACTCAGTCAAAAAGTGCCCATCTTCCCATGTGACAAGTAGCGGTCTACTAGACTTGAAGCGCAGCAATGTAAACTACATACCCCGCCCACAGGGGACAAGGAGGCTTAGTTTAAGCGCTGGCACGACCACGAAGAGTCGGGCAGTCATATCGTTTATTTTTGCTTCCTACTCAAGGGCCACGAGAATAGTGCGCGCCTGAGGAATGGCCTAACGCTGATGGTCTACGGAGTCGCCGCAGTTGCATAATTAAGTAGCACAGCAGCCAAACATAAAGAGAAACTGGGGAGCTATATTGCATAAGCTACGGACTCGGCGCAGCCATCAATCTACTGCGTAGGAGACTAAACACGACTGCCACAAGCAATCACACTAAGCACACTTCTGATCCATCTACCTTCTACGAGGTCTTATGACTCCTGAGGCCTTGCCCGCTACTCTGTCCGCGAAGTCTCTGCGTCTACACCTGCAGGCACAGTCGTAGGCAATTCCGATAATACTAAAAGATAAAAGAAGAATAAGAGAAAGCTACAAATACGAACAAACTTAACGTTAGCCTTGCTACTCGCCCGTTAGTGGCCTAACTACTTGATTCTAGCCCAGAAAGCCAAGCGGCCTCATGTTTTTTTTTGGAATCATAGCTACGAAGTAGCCACTACATTTTTTGAAATTATTGCGATGCTGAAAATGGGACGAGATAGATCGGCATAGACTGCTATTTGGTCATAACGTTCTACGCCTTTTGCTTTTTGTTCATTTATTTTCATCACGTGGAGTCGTCTCGTCCTCAGCCTCCTGCAGCTCCTGAGGCCATTCAAAACTAGCACAGTCTTCAGTAACTACTCACCAGCGTTCTTGTTCTTGTGTGTCAATATGACTGGGTATCCGTTGTAGTCGTCAGTTTGAGAATTTACGGATTCGGTTTACTCCTTGGCGATCAGACATCAGTCACCGTATTGAAAAAGAAAACGTTATTGGAGACGATACTACAGACGTTGGACGATCAGTTATGTCTTCAAAAACAAAACGCAACAGACTGACAAGCATGACACTTATGGCATCTATGTAGTTACCATTGGCAATGATAGATAAGAAGTACGATAAATAACTATGATAAATATATCAGTATGACAATCACGAATATGCCAACCTTGGTCGGTAAGTATGAAAACAATAAGGACTGCCATGGCCCGTAGTTGAACAATGACAAACGCCCAGGAGGAATGTGCAAACCAGAGTCAGCGACGTCTTTTGTTTGTAACACCTCCATAGTCCGGCGTCGTCTCTTGTTGTTTCACAAATTCACTGTCCAAAAACACAGCAGCCGACTCTGTGCTTCCATTGCTTCCACACCAAAAACCACTAGCCAGCCAGTAGATACCCGTAAAGATTTAGCCGTCGGAAGGAGGCACCGTGAGCAAGAGACACCACGCTGCGTCGAAAAGAAACAAAACCTGACGAAAAACAAAAAGATTAATAGTTGGCAAATTTTGAAGATATTGCTTCATCTAGCATACTAAAAACGAAGCTGAGTGTGAGTGATCATCTTGATACTAATGCAGCAACAGTAACTCATCTCATTACCAAGGACAGACACTTCTGAAGAGTCGTTTTTGAAAATAGGTAGAAGATTATACCACGCAGCAACCAAGGTGGAGAAGGAGACGAAGAAGGAAGCGTGCAATTTTTCCGCATCGATAGCTTGCTTCGCGACTCCGCGAAGATGAGTCTCCGGCAAAAAAGTTGGTTCTTCATCCTCTCACGACCAGACCGAAAAAATAGCAGCAAGACGCTTGGGCCAAAGATGGGCCGGGAACTGGTGGGGGATTATTGGTAGCTGTACGGATGATGAAGAAAGAGAAACAAGAGATCACCAAGTCTTTACTACTTCTAAGTCGAGGAGTAGACTTACTATGGCTTTGCAACAAAGAAACGTAATTCATCGTGTTGAGTTTCAAAGTTTCCTGCTCCTCACTACTTCCAGAGGCTGAGGCCCCAACTCTAAAAATAAAACTTGCGCACCTATTCCGCTGCAATGTTTCAGAACGCAACATCAGCAAGGCCCTCAAGCTCAGCCTCCGCGTCTGTTCTGACGATGAATACAGCATAGCACAAGCAAAGCCCTGCTGCTATGTATCAGCTAAGTAGTCACGCACGGCAAAGACAAAGTATAGCATCCACACCAAAGCGATGGCGCTATAGTCGTCGCATCATCATGACACCACAGCCAAGTTGCTAACGTTATCTCATCGCGGCGACGACCGCAACCCGGTCTCCCAAGCTCAAGCTCAACGGAGTTGCTATCTCATCATGGTACGAGCTCCCCCATCTCCCCTAGGTTCTGAACGACGGCAAGCAACCACGTTGCTGGCCGCCCTTTCACCATCCTCCTAGAATTGACGCCCTTGCTCACGGTCTTTTCTTCACTACTAACGACATCCATCCGACTTCTTGCTCTGCTCACGACTACTAACAACCACCTTGCCTCCTGTTCGACGTCGACCACCTCCTGTTCGACGTCGACCACCTCCTCTGCGACGTCGGCCACCTCCTCCTCGACGTCGACCACCTCCTCTGCGACGTCGACCAGCTCCTGCTCGACGTCGGCCACCTCCTCCTCGACGTCGACCACCTCCTCTTCGACGTCGACCACCTCCTCTTCGACGTCGACCACCTCCTCACGCCGTGACGACTAGTACTGAGCCACGGCACGCATTCGGGTTTTCATTGGCGACGTTCTCTAAAAAAGTTGCAAAATCGTCGTCCCCCAGCAGATCTTTTGGCAAGAGGTTTCTTCGGTCTGGCTTTACGAGTCTGGGGTTCGCACAGACTAGTTTCTTTGCCATGTTGCTCCGCACACGTTGTAGACTTGCCACCGCGGGTGCATGATCAGCCGACGCCGATCCCGCTAGGAATGGCGTAAAGTCAAAGCCTTCACCTGGTTGGCATGCGAGACGACTCAGAGAGCCGGCGACACCCGTGCTCATTGCGTCAACTGGGAAAGGCTCTGGCCTGACTTTGGAGACCGCCCGAAAAGCAAGCAGAGGTTTTGCGCACAACCAGAATACGTCCTCCAGCACAAAGGAAATGAGCTCCATATGATGCCCCACTGCACGAAGCCAGAACCCTGCGCGGTCTGCTGTCTTAGCGGTTTCACCTCCGCACAGCTGCATCGCTTGTTCCACGATGTTTACGACTGCGCTTACCTTGGCCTCCCTGGTATCCAGTGGCCCCTTTTCGATTATCAGCATAGCGTCCCACACGACGCGGTCACGCGTGGTCGGGTCGTCTTGTAATGCGGTTGGACAATCGCGGGTTTGGATGGTTCTGTCAGCAAGATCTAGCAGTGCAAAAACCGCAACTCGCGGATCGGCCTTCAGTGATTCAGCTTCCTCCTCTGTCACGCCTAGTCCAGTGGCGAGTCCGGTGCTCCACTTCGTAGCGGCGGTTGTGGGATCGGCAGCAAGAAAACCAGCAACGACCGCCGGGCAGATTCGCAAATGTTTCGGGACTTCCGTGGCGCTCGCGGGGTCAAGTTGCGCACCAAGAGCAGCGAAAGCTCGAATGTCGACGGCTGCAAGATCAGGATTGGCGCACTGGCCGACCCCAAAAAAGCGCTTTGCTACTTCTGGAGGCATCGCGAAATAATCGTCGAAGCCAACATGACGCGCAACCCAGGTCTGCGCCCCGTGAACGGTCCGGAACTTAGGGAGAACGGCATGAAGCATCTTCACCGAGTCGCGATCCACGGGTACGCCAAAGCGGAAGAAAGCCTCCAAGATGTCGACACTCTCTTGGAGATCATTCGACACTTTCGCATAGACTTGTCGCACCTCACATAGAGCATACGTGGGTGACCTCTTTGTGTTTTCAAAGCTCACCCTTGAGAGCGCTCCCATCGCGGCCGACACAAAGCTTTCATCACTCCACAAAGCGTGTGGATCTGGGAATAGAGTTTCATCCTTCAGATCCTCTAGACTCACGTCCCACAACTTGTGTAGTGCAAGAAGCGAAATGCGGAGGAATTGGCCGCGAGTCTCCTCGTGCTTCTTCAGCTCATCCGGTAATCCTCTGTAGATGTCAACCGCATCTCTGTACCTTTCTTTCGCCTCGTTTGCTGGGCCATCTATCATCAACGCCTCAGCCTTTCTCATCTGCTGCTGCAGGGCCGTTCTAATCGTCTCCGACTGAGCTACTAGGGCAAATTGTTTATCTCCCTGAAGGTCAGGCGGGACGTAGGTATAAAGCTTCCCAGCGTGCTTCACGGCATCAGCCCAGAAAGATCGCGGATCCGGAGGGCGAACCCCTTCTCCCGTCGGCGTAGCGAGCACGAATCCGGCGATTCGTGCGACTTCCGTTTTTTTCACTTTCCTGAATCGAGGCCCGCTGTCGATTGCCAGCATAGCGTCCCACACGAAGTCGCGCTGAATCCCTGTCGCGCCCTGGAACAATGCTGCTGGAAAGTCGTCAGCGTTCAGGCTTCCGTCGGCAAGATTTGGTAGCACAGCACGCGCAACCCGTGGATCCCTCTTCAGCAGTTCAACTTCGGCAGTTTTCACTCCTAGTTCACCGGTGAGGCCGGTGCGCCACTTCGCAGCGGCGTTTGTGGGATCGGCCACGGCCGCAAGCAAACCAGCAACGACCATCGGGCAGATCAACAAAATGCGCTCTGCTACGTCTACAGGCATTTGCATTGGTCCTTCGTCCAACGGGCGCCAGGTCTCTTCTTTCGTATCCCACAGAGGGAGAAACCGGCACAGCCAGTCGTTCTCGGGGTCAGGGACATTCGCGGTCGGGCCTGTGGCAAGGCTGAAAAGAGCCTGCAAAATGTTGACACTCTTCTGGAGGAGATGCTTCGACACCCTCTCTGCATAGATTGATCGCACTAGCCTACTCTTCTCTCCCCGTCTAGATTCGTCGCCTGCGCACTCTCTTGCGGTCTTTTCGTCCTTCGAGCATGACACCTGCAACATGGCGTACAGCACGAACTCTTCGTCTTCCCACAAAACATCTGGAAACAACTCGTTGGTAGAGCTAGATGTAGCAATCCACAACTCTATTCCACCATTATTTAGTGCAACTGCATCACGCGAAACACGGAAAAGTTCTGCGCGGATCTCCTCGTGCTTCTTCAGCTCATCCGGCAATCCTCTGTAGATGTTAACCGCAAGCCTGTACCTTTCTTCCGCCTTGTATTCTGGGCCATCTATCATCTCCGCCCCAGCCTTTCTCATCTCCTGCAGGGCCGTTCCAATCGTCTCCGACTGAGCGTTATCGCCTCCAAATGCGGTTCGGGTTGTCTTCAGGGTCCTAAGGTCTACAAAGCTCAGCTCATCCATCGCCGTCACGGTGCTCATTGCAGAGCTGTTGCTTGCAGAGGTAGAAAAAGCGCGACCAAGACGAGCGCGAGTGGCTGGATGTTGAAGCCCAGCGGTTGCACCATCGCGCGTGGCGCCACGCATGTTAGAAGAGGTGGAGGCGTCAGAAAGTTGACGCTAATCTATCAAATCAAGTTGAGAGATCAACCAGAGGCCCCATTTTCCCATTCCGAGCATCTTAGCTATCCCTCGCGAAGATCACATCAAGAGAGCCAGCCTCCCATCTTCTTGTTGATCGATGGGGCCAGTCTATCTATAACAAATAGTTGACCCCTCTACAAGTTTGGACTGTAAGCTTTCAGCTTCGAGCCATATTAATTGGCGCCACCAATAGACTCGCCAAGAATGCCGGGCCTACTACTGCAATCGAAGACACCAAGAGCAAGAGCAACAAGGCGCAAACCTTCTTGATGTGGTAGTTGGTCTGCTTGCTCATCACGCTCGCGCGGCTCATCAGCATGGCATCGCACGCCCAGACAGGCAAAACGCCACTGCCAGCGCTTGCTCTATTAGAGGATAGGAAACATCTGTAGTAAAAATAGCTAACCCATCCGAAGGGCACACTACAAAGAAGGCGCAAACGCCGAGGCTTCATCGGCACTACTTCTAAAGCCCGAGGATGGATAAAGACTCTACAGGCTATAATAAGCTTCCGCGTGGAAGTTCTCGCTAAGTTGAACCATCACGAAAGAAGCAGGAATATGTATGCTTGTAGCTGAAGATCGAAAAGCTGACGCTACGCGGCATAAGTACAAGAATTTCACCACTGTGGCCACCACCGTGGCCGGGGTCGCTCTCCATGAGCGGAGCTGCTTCGGCATATGCCTCTTCGAGGAGCGGCATCTTTTTCTCTGATTATTTTTGGCCACGAGAAAGTTTACTGAGCCACCCGCCGTTATGTTGAAGTGGCCCGGTTCTTTCGTCTCTTCGTGGTGCAAAACAAAATGGCTTTCACGAAAATATAATAGCTAGAAGGCTACATCAATAGTAGTGCTTTGATAAGAAGTAGAAGATGTTTCTAGATTGTGGCGTCGGTGTCTCTAGTTATTGTCGGACCTAGTGCTGAGCTTTCTCAACGTGTGCACTTGCTCCTATTTCTTTGGTGTTTGAAGATCGTTTTTCAAGTGATATTCTTACATGGAAGAGCATGGATGTCGTTGTTCTACAAACTAGCTAAGTACTTACATGACAGGAGCAGTATGGGTCTAGCTAGCAGCGGGCTTCGCTTTGTTTCGGTGAGACTGAGACTTTTGACCGATATATCAAAAAGATGACGCATGGCATAGACATGGAGACCGACACAAGAACGAAGACGCGCCTATAACATATACAGATGATACCTCCACTACCGTCGGTAAACGAGTGATTCATAATATAATTGAGAACAGCGCCTTCCTCTCCTCAACATCAAGTCCCTCGTTCGCATCAGGTACGACGATTATCAAATGACCCAGCAAAGAAGTACGAGTTGACCCTCTAATATTATATTCTGAAGGCGACGTCGCGCTACCCCCGTCTTCTGGGGGGGCTCTCGTACCCTCCACACCATCATTGACCACTGACACTAACTCTATTTTCATCATACTGGTCACAAATCACCAAGCCAGCAGCTAGCGCGATGCATGCGTCTCAGTTGCAATGATAGCCAGTCTCAGTGGTCACAATGCGTCTCAGACGACCTAGGCTTGACGCAAAGAAGCAACGGCTTTACACTGGATCTGGAAAACAGCCTGTAGTTCGTCATAGATATCTCTCAAGAAGATTTTCCGAAGTTATTGAATACTTTCAAAAATGAGACATCATTCGGAAAAAAGCTTTCTGCTCGCGTTTCTATCTTATCGCTCTCAGTAGGTGCAAACACTTCTTGTTCAGACGAGAATGAAAGAAAATCAAAAAACAACATTGCTCTAGCCTCCGCCTTCGCTTCCATTCTTCTAGAGATGTAAATTAATACGAAAGAAAGACAACTTCCAAAAAAAGTGAGAACTCGTTAATTTTGATTCAGTCTCTTTTGATGGTTTTTATCAGAGACAACTCAGCTGCATAATCCTCAAACAACTCCTGTTACTCTTTGCTGATAGACTACCTACAACTTTGGCGATATGATATGCGAAGTTGTAGCCACACCTTTTGCCAAGCAGGTTAATATACAAGTAGTACAACTTTGGTCTTTGGTGATATAGACGGAGCAACATCTTCTCAGCAACTTCTTGCTTAGTAGCTAGAATGACACGGAGGATGATCCGTCTTTATCTTCGTTTCCCCATTGAAGTGGATATACGGCAAGTAGATGAAGATACGCGTCAACATAAGAGAGACGTTGTATTAACATTTGTGATCATTATCTATCATTACACTTCATCATGTAGCTCAATAGAAGCTGTCGCGAAATTTATTACTTTAGGGAGCAAGCGAGTGATGATTTCGCTTTTTTGCCGAGTGATACAAATTTTGATGTTCAACTCATTCACGATGATGAATACATAGCAACATAAAAAGTAAGTTTTTGCACAACTGAACCCTGTTGAGTGGTCTCATTTGTGGTCTTCCTCTTCAAAACAATAGCACTATGCACATCTTTGTAGAAGTCTTCTCTTGTCTTCCTCTCGTACAACAGCGCCTACTGGCATCTTCATCCCATCTTTCTTCTTGACGTACGCGCACGGCAGCGCCTACTACCATCTTCGTCCCGTTTTAATTTTTCGCCTCGTACAAGAACAGCACTTACTGGCATCTGCATCCCATGTGGTGTCTTCTTGACGTACACGCACAGCAGCTTGTCGTACTAGCCCAATGCTCTTATCTCCTCCAGCAGCAGATGAGCTAGTGCATAACCCTGACGGATTTCTTCACTACTGCCTTCAATTTGCCTTACATTAGATCTCCCCACGGAGAGTTGTATAAGTGCATCTCCAGTACTAGCCACTATGCCTACGGAGGGTAGACAGTTGCTGACTGACAAGATCAACTGCAGTTGATTTGTTCACAATACTCTCATGCCTCAGATGAGCATGCGCATGGAGATTTGTATTTAAGAGTATCTCTGATACTAGACCCTATGGAAAGTAAATCAAACCAAGCGCAAATCTATGGAGAGAAATAAAACAAGAGGCACAAAGAAATAGCTGTAGCTAGCAGTCCTTGTAGGCGAAAGCGTAAAGGAGTTTTTCCTTAGGGTCGTAGACGGAATCGTAGCAGTGGCCTTAATAGTTGCAAAGAAACTAGGTTTTTGACTGATTAAGGACAAGGCATAGCCTTGTTGCCAGTAGTATGATTATAGCCAGATGACCGCGCGCTAAGCAATCGATGTTCTTGATATCACGACCCTAATAGAAATAGATAAGTCGTAACAGTTGCCTTAATAGATAAGTCGGCAAGTTGATTCCCTCGCTGCTGAGCCGGTCCACACTGAAGGTAACGAAAGCTGCGAAAAAGACCTGGACCGAAGTCGTGATCAAACTATGACCCGGACCGAAACTCTGCAACACGAGCAGCGAAAATTAGAAATCTACTTTGTGGTTTTTGATGTTAATTATTCACCGACCGTCTATCTAGAAGAAAAAGAAACTCGTAGGGAGGATGACGACATGGAGCCAAACAATCGTTTAGAGCAAGATACCTACTAACATTGTTGAGCCTGAAAGATACCCACTAACAGTGGTCTCTCATACAGATACAGGCAACTACACACTCACCCTCAGCTTCACAGCTCACACGAGAGTAATCAACTATGATTGATGCGATAGATTGTGTTTGTTGGGATAAATCTAGGGTATGGGGGAAAACTAACCGGTTTCTTTTTCTTTGTGCGCCATAAAAGAAGAGGAATATCAGTATGAAGAGAGCACTGTAGCCGAGCATCGTTAAGAAAATCTGATCCGATTCCAAACCAAGCTCGCGCATGAACTGCCGCTGAAGTCGCTCTTTCACCAAGATCAACGCTGCCAACTGGATTAGAGGACTCTCATTGATTCATCCATTCATTGTACTACAGGAGCCAGCAGAGTTTTTGTATTTGTATTCTCAGCAAAAATGTTCTCTTCTACCCCAGAAGCAATAGCACCATAGTAGAAGCAAGAATCTTCTGAGATATTCAAGAAGGATTCCCTCATCATTCTGACTGAGGCAAGTTAAACAGTATCCTTATCCTGTCGCTAAAGATGAATGAAGTACTATGCTGACAAGCCTTAACTGGAACTGTTCAAGGCGGAGGCGTTCTTCCTTTTCCGCTTGAACGTAAGTGTCATACAAGTCCGCGTAGGAAAAGTTCAGGCTCGGATTAGCGGAACTAACAACAAAATCATGGTGACCTCATCATTCTGGAGCACTACATCTTCTAGAAGGTGAAGCAAGAAGTGCTAGAGTCTGAAGAAGTGGAAGTACAAGGACTAGTACTAATCGAGCTAGACTCTGAGACTGAAGAGCAAGGAAGAGGAAGCAGGAAGTTATACCACATGCACGACTACATCAACGATTTTTAATAGAGCCATACCTAAGGCCTGTATGGTGCGCCGGAAGTAGCGGAAATCCATTCCCGATGTCTTCTTAGAACGTTCCATCAGAATGTAGCTGTAATCAGAGTGTAGTTTGAAGCCACGTATCTTGCGACACCTTTCCTTTCTGTTTCTTCTAGTTGACAGGGTACACAACTTTTCTCTCCTGCTCTAGTTGAAAGGAAGATGCCTTCGACAAGGTCCATTTACCGATTGAAAGAGCAATACCTTCGATAAGTTGGTGCACGACATGTAGTTACCTTTCTTAGGGGGCGAAGCAAGAACCACCAATCTTGAATGATATCCAACAAGAAATCGATATCGATTGTGTATTCTACTTCTGGAATAGGAATACAACTGCTCAGAAACGATCTATAGAGATAGACCATCTGCATTTTTATCATTTTTTCCGAAAGCGCAAGAAGTCATGTTGGAGCCAATTTGGAGCAAGTCAGACTCATAATCTTCCCGACGCCTTTGAGGATCCGATAGCAGTCGTCGAATGGGAGAAACCCCGTCATCTGTTTCGTCGAATTGCTCTTCTCAACGTCTCCTGCCGAACTCTGTTCCACAATGTTTTTTATCAGCAACTCCCGAAAGATGCTTTCTACATGGATATTAGAAAGAGCGTCGTTAATCATATATTGATAACACAACGAAAACGATGTGGGAGTAATATAAATCATTGTGGGAGGTGGGTCGATGATATATAAGTAATTATATAACGCTGTAATGTGCATGTGGTCAAAAATAACGTGAGTAGCCCTTCTAAACTACCGGCAAGACGGAACAGATTCAAGAACTTCAAGGTCAATATAACGTAAGGTAAATGTGGTCAAGAATAACGCGTATATCAAAATTGGTGTAGTGAAAGCTGCCACGGAGGAAGGATAAAGAACCAAAATAGCATCGGCGAGCTTCGACTTAATGGGGGCCAGCTTTTTGATGCTGGCAACAATTTATATTTTTCGAGTTTAATGGGGGTCAACTTTTTCATACTGACATCAACAATTTGAGTTGCTATTTTACGAGTTTAAAAGTTGGGTGTACTAATCAAGCGCCCTCAAGAGAAGTTACTCATCGTAACATCCGGAGCGACGACGACGTCGAGCGAACGCAGTATCTCTTTGGCAAACTCTACCCACATCCCACTTCGAAGCAGTACCTCGATTGTTAAGTCGGTAACAAATTCTTAGAGAGAGCTAAGTGTCCCTAGCAAACCATTGATTTTGATATCCGTGGACATCCATCACCATCTCTGTGGAGATGCATCTCTGTGGTCGGTGCTAAGACGAGCGCTATCCCCTCGCTTCCAGTCTATCTACTCTGTCCTCGTCAAGGTCAACTATCTACAGTACGGAGTAAAAAGTTAACAGGTAAATAGGTCTACTCGTCCACCACCTACGTCTTCTAGTAGATATTGCAGTTGCCATTCATTTATTTTCATGGGGTACAACGCCAGATGAAACGTTGACGGATCCCCTTGAATTGTTGACGAATCTACTTCCCTGTACTAGAGATGGATTAGGAGATGGAGCATAAAATTCGATCGGCACAAGTTCTTTTGGAGGCCATGGCGCCACAGAGGTACTCGCAATCTGCTCTTTGTTGTCTTCTGCTTCGAGATTAGAGAACTTAGAGGTGGAGCTTGTTGTTGTCTCTTGTTCTAGGTTGAGCAACAAAGTTCTTTAGTAGTCTTTCTAGGAGTGAAAGAACTACATTTTTGGAAAGAGAGTTACGTCTTCTGAAGTAGAAGCAGTACATCACGTGCGACCGTAGTTGGTCTTTATTCCTGCCTATCGAGCGAAGATCCTCTCACTACTACTTTAATAGTACATCCTACTTTTACTACATTATGATAGAGTAAGCATCTGTGTGCCCTCTTGCTATCTACAACATTCCACAGATTCCCTCAGATGGAAAAAGTAGAAATTCAAAGTTTCAAATTTCAAAAAAAAGAAGTCGAAATTTCAATTATTCTCGAAAAAGTGGTTTTTTATCGCCCAAAATTCAAATTCATTTTCTGGTGATAAGGTTTTCACGACACTTACACTTGACTAGCTAATGGCCGCTAATCACTACGACCAGTAATAGGCATCGTCAGGGACAGATTCGTATCAGCTGAGAGGAGCTCAGCAATGACGCCACAGTCACATGACAGGTCTCAAGTTTCAACAACGACACATCAAACACTCACTATCATGGAAGAACAAAGCATTCAAGATAATCAACTACGTGAAAATGAAATACAACAAGATCTTTCCTAATCCTCATAAGCCTACTAGTGTTTAGTTGAAGCTAGACACTTTCTCCTAGTGAAAGACCACGAGGACGTTGACGTAAAAGTATCTTCTAGTACTTCTACACGACGACCTCGATAAGGTTAAGATACTTCTACTTGTTCTACTAAAATAGTACTCATGTCAATGTTAATGTCCTAGTCCGACAGCATCGAGATATTTTCACTACTTCCTCTGCTGAGTGTGAATCTACTTCTGCAACTAGTACACCTAAATATACAACGACAACCTTTGTAGTCGATGGATTCGTAATGTTATACTCCTCATTCCGCATCCGCAGACCCGTTATCCACTGCCCAATGAATGTTTCAGCCATGTAAGAGGGCAGCTCTACCGTGGAGTTCTGCAAGGCACCACGCCGATAGTTAGACGGAGACGCTGTAACTGTGGGCTCCTGTTGGTCTAGAAGGTACTGGTTGTAGTCGTGCTGGCGAACAAGATGAAGCACAACAAGCAGAAGCGTCTATTTGTATTTGTTTCTTTCGTTTTGTCTACGACGAACAATACTTACATCATTCCACTTTTAGCTAGAATCGACAATTACATACAGTAGCTGGGGGCGAATGAACGCTCCAGGACCAGCCCGCGTGATAGATATAGGTGAACATATTAGCAATCTAGAGATATAGCAGGTAACATTTTTGTGTGAGATTGAGATACTTAATTCTACTTCATAAATTTCGGCAGTATGATTTGATCCCAAAGTGCTAGAATCGCGGAGTCCGGAAGCTGTATCCGATGAAAATGTAGAAAGTAGAAGAATGCTTCCCTATGGACGCCGAAATCGATCACATCTCTTAGAGCTTGGCTTCCCCCAATAATTCATCCCTGCAAAGGCACACTAATATCCTATTCGATCCTATCCCTGTGGAGATCCCTCAAGTAGAATATGCCTCAAGAGTATCTCCCTGGTATTGGGGTGCATACTATTGAGGATGAGGGATCTCCAGAGAGTTGGCGTTGGATTAGGGGAAGCTGCCTTAAGTCTGAAAATAGACTCTGTGCTCTGCTTCGAGACAAGAAGAGGCTTTCTTGGCGTGAGTCGTGTCTTTTAGAGGATGAAAAGGAGAACGTCCTCTTCACGACTTTTTAAACACTACGAGGGACGACAGGGATCGACGATTTAAACACGACTACGAGCGACACGGAAGACAAGATACTTTCAAGCTCACTCTACTGTCGCTTCACGACGATTCAAACACGACTACGAGCTACCGGGAAGATACTTTCAAACTTAAGTACTCATCTACGTCTACTGTCGTGGAAAGACTACAAAGTACAACTACACGAGGGAAAGGGATCCAGCTTTTTCGCATCCTCTGTCGTGGCTCGTGCTAGTGGCTCTTGGGCTCTTGGTCTTGCGGAGATGAGTTATCAATAAATGCCTTAACTGCTGATGCTGTTGCTGTTGGGTCAGCCTCAGCGCCATTTTCCGCCACTTTTTAGAGAGATGCTGGAGTATAATCTTCAAGACTTCTTGCTTTTTTTCAAGATTCATGTTGCAGCTTGATGAAACTCCTAGAAGTGCAAGTGGAGCTTGATGAAACTCCTAGAAGTTTCACGACTCCAGAAGATGTTGCTGCTCTTGATGTTGACGATCCACAACTCTATCAAACATTAAAAGTGGTCCGTCGACGACGACTTATTTGGGGCCTTAACCTGCTCTGGAAAATGTAGATGCTCTTCTCGTCCCTACGTCAGAGGTGTCTTCCATAGCCGTCGCCCTCCTCAGAGTTAGATGCGCGCGCGCAAATTCATCAATTGTTGATTTCCCTGCCTTCTACAGCCAGTCCTTGGTCTGACTGAGCAAACCACAAAAAAAATGCTTCTCATCGTCATCATCTATCTATGAAGATTGATGAATCAAAATCAATTACGATTTATTAGGTCCTTGACGGCGAGGTCGCGAGCCTTAATTTCTGCGACGTGTCTCTTTGTTCTGCATGTTCTCTCGCATAATGCGCAAAGAGTGCACGTGCTTGCTCTCTGGTCAATGGCAGACGCATTTGCATCATTATGAGGAATAAAGGCTCAAACCACAGACCCCTTGGGACCTGTTGCGCTGGAGGCTGTTGTTGATATTAGGCGATAGCAGATGATCATCAACATGTTTAACATTTAGGGATGGGGTTTCTGCTACCACATTCTTGAAGAAGATCATGATGTTTAGCCTTTACTAGGGAGGTTTCGAGTACTATACGGAATTGAGTATCTTCATGCTTAGGTTTCTCTCTCTCTTCTGCGTCTACGAACTACATCTACTTTATTGAAGTTGAAGACTCATCAAGAGTCTGAACACTTGTTTTTTGTCTTTCGTAACGCCCCTACGCGTATTCACTGAAAGATAAGACACCAATGGAGAATCTGAATCTGAATCAGGAAGATATCAAGATCTATAGTATATCTTTCTATCATGCCTTAGTGTCGTTGCGGAGGTGAAGGAGTAGCAACAGCTGCAGTGTTGTTTGTCTTGTCGGTCTTCGAATTCCGAGGCGCGACATGCACGCTCGAGCTTGACGAAGGAGCTTCAGCATTCTTGGCGTCACTGCTCACAAGGCCACTTTCACCTTTCGCATCCGCAGCTGCTGCTAATGCAGCTCCTTGCTCAAGTGCGGCCGTGGTCGACTGACCGACTTCTTTTCTAGTAAAAAGCAAATCCTTAATTAGAAGCTCATGTAAGTTGTAGTGCTTTTTTCACTAACGTCTATCAATCCGTAGTACAACTAGTTCTCGTTGAGTGAGCTGCCCTAAGAACTATCCCTGATACTGGTTGAGTGAGTTGCCCTCATACATTGAATATATTATAATAGAAATCTCATCCAATGTGTCTGATCTAGATTATCCGATGATAGATCATCCAACCTGTTAAATTCAGATAATGATCTTAGCTTCAGAAATCTCAACAAGCTCGTCCTCTGTATGAAGTTTCCGTGGCGCGCAGATGCAACTCGCCACAAGCGAAGGGTTGCGGTGTGTACAAAGGGAGGATCTAAACCCTTGGTAGCTTCCGAGGATACCTCCGAAGGCATGGCGACCTCTTATTAGAACTAAGGAAATTGACCACAAGATGTTGGCGGAAATTGACTAAAAGACTAAGACGCTGGTAAACAAGACGATACCGAAGGCCTGGCGACGTCTTTTTAGAGCTAGCGGAGGAAGTCGTTGGCTCAAAAAGCATGCTGGTGGATTTGAAATTGACTAAAACACGTTGGTAAAAATTGACTCACCTCGAGTAGGTGCTCTTAATCTTTGCCTGCTGTGGGTGCAGACGCGGCTGCAGCGGGTGTAGTACTCACAACTGAGGCAATATCTACAACAACTGGAGGCATTTGTTTTTTGTTGCCAGAAGCTGCGTCAGCGCCATCGCCTGCTTTTCTTAGAGCGGGAGCTCCTCCTCCCTGTCTTCACGATAGTATAAGATCTAAGCTCTTCATCTACATGATACTAATTCTCGTGACGCTCGTCGAGCTGGAGCTCTTAGTCTAAGTACATCTTAATGTACCGGCCTCCTAGGAAAACAAGATAGACGCGCAACGAGTCAAGATGATACTGTTGGTCTTCTGTGGTATAATCGATCATATTATCGCTAAAAGGTCTTGTTTAGATCCTTGTCCTAATTTTTGGCTTTCTTCTTGTGCTGCGACAACACTCATCCTACAAAGATCCATGTAGGCCTCAATGTTCCCGCTGTATGGATCGAGTGCTTCCGCTGCTTAATTTAGAGCTACCATATGCAACCCCATCCCCATGATAATGTTGATCCTTGATTGGTGCTGCATGTGCAAATCCCCAGATCTAGTGATTCTTTCTTAGTCTAGACCTCAGAAAATCAGCACCAATGAAAATTGTTGCCCTACCCAGAAGCAGTGGCGCTCAAGCGCTACTGAAAATGTCGCTCCGCCTTCTGACATTAGTAGAAAAAGAAAATAGAAATACTTCACTCACATCATTCTACAAGCCTTAATCTCTGTGCGGGCTTTGTGCCTTCAAGGAACGGGGTCGCTCCTGAGGTCGCTTGTTTCTTCAACGCAAGAGCGTCCTGAGGCAACTGCAAGCGTTCGAAGAGCTTTGTCAAAGCGGGCACGTTAAACCCATCACCAGTCAGCGATTTCACCTCTGCTATCCATTGCGTGGTATTAGAAATGGGCTTTCAGGACGAGAATATTTACTCAGCGGAGCAGCCTTATACAGTACCTATAGACTCATCACATGAGTTTGAATATCACTGCTAAATCTAAAACAAAAAAGCACACTTCTTAGCAAGCATCAAATTCAGAGAGCCAAGAACAAAGCCAATAACAAGTTACGCTTATAAAAATGAGTCCTGTAGTGGCATATCTTTAGACATTAATCCCGTCCTTCCTCCACTCGAGGCTGCTTCTCCTCCTCCCGTAGACGAACCTGTAGTCGTCGTGCAGGACTCAAAAAACTTCGCTACAGAGCTGGCTGACGATTTGCCAACATTAGAAGAAGTCTGCTACGATCGATAGGATAGAATAAGGCATGAAGATAGGAATGGCCTCATCATCTACGAGCCTTCTAACTATACGTATACCTAGGTATGTCTAGCTACCTATAGTACCATCTAAAAGTTATCATAGAACTTGGTTAGTTGATGGCCAACATTAAGAAAGAAGTTCTTTGTAGTTGGTGGCC
Source organism: Amoebophrya sp. A25 (assembly GCA_905178165.1). NCBI lineage: Eukaryota > Dinophyceae > Syndiniales > Amoebophryaceae > Amoebophrya > Amoebophrya sp. A25. The sequence goes on along the minus strand of CAJINU010000122.1, from coordinate 32,504 downwards.
TTTGCCGCGTTATCTATGAAGGAACACCAAGATCAAGCTGACTTACTGTAGCAAATCCAAATCATCCTTCAAAATAACCTAAAGTTTAAGTTTGTCTCCGATCTGTGATTCATGGGGATCGAGATGAAGCAAATGCAAAGGCAGCGACCTAGTACAAAAGTACAAGTAGTATAGTCAGGGTGAACGATTTCACATCACTGCTCTGCTTCAGTGAAATTCACAATCCTCGAAAAAGTGGTATTTTATCGCCCACCAATTCAATTTAAAACCTTAGAGCCAACTTTCTCCAGGACACCTACACGTACACCAAAGTAGTAGATTACCAAAGAGAGCAACACAAACACACTAGGAGTAGCACAATGGTGACAATGTTCACTACGAAAGAGGTGAAACAGGTGGAGCAGGATCAGGTTGATGATGACGACGAGGATGATGATTTGATGATAATGATGACGATGCTGGCAATGATTTCAAATTGAACTTCCACAATCCTCGAAAAAGTTGCTTTTTATCGCCCAAGGAATCAATTCAAAATCTGACGTGTCATTTGAAGCGACTTTCAAGTTCAACTTTCTCCATTTTCAACATTCTCTCAATGAGTTAGACTATAGCATGGTGACAGTGTCACACTGCACTATGAAAGTGACGAATCAAATCAAGTCGAGTATAAGACTGGCGCTGGTGTTTATAGAGTCATCAACGTGAGCAGCTCGGCCGTCTTATTTGAAAGGTGGACACGTGCTCGTCCCCCGTACTTCCTCCCACAATGAAAGTACCATTTTCAACCATCGAAAAGGAGCACACGGCACTACCTATTGATCAGCGAGAACCGAAGCAGCCTAATCGTGCTGCGTACAAGAGCTGCATGCAACACCTCAATACAAGACCTACATCGACAACAGCTACACGCAACACCTCAATACAAGACCTAAATACATCCAGACCTTAACATTTGTGGTGAGTCGATCGACGCCATGACAAAACGTCGCGAAGCACATCTGCTGACCGCGTAGTAACTCGTCCACGATGCGTAACTCTAGACCATTTTGGTTTTGTCCACCACCTTCTGACGCTCTACTCCCTTTTGTCCTTGTATTTATTTCGAGGCGTCTAGTGAACTACGTTTTTATCCTCTTCAGCCTCCTCCTTTTGGATCAGCCTACTGCTTTTGGAAGACTGACAGGCCATACCCGAACAGTCGCGGGGCGACACTGAGTCGCCTCCTCTGCTCTCGAGTAGTAGTAGCAGAGAGACTCTTTACTATAGAACAGCCCCAGCGCGACAAGTCGCGCGCTGACTTGTCATGATGTGTGTATTCCTCTACATATGACTGACGAATCATAGAGATCTCATCTTGGTGACGAGGTTGCATGGATGAAGTTTTGGACGGAGTCAAATTATTGAAAAACAATCAAACATCTGAATACTTAGGTCAAACATGCGGGAGGATATGCTGCGGAGCTGCAAATACAAATAGTCAATGAGAATGAGAAATCTTTTTTGGTGATGGGATAACGATAATACAAGTTAGTCATGTGAAGATGTAGGGCGAATAAATGCAACTAAGGAAATTCAGAACGCTAAATTGTTCCACCATGATACTTGCGTTGATACTATCATAAGTGGAGAGACTCTACTGAACAGTCCCAGGGGCGCAAGTCCCCTCCTGCAGACGTGCCATGTCTTGAAGAGATGTGCCACTTTTGTCCAACAGCGGGCTACATGAGTAACAAAGTATAATCCTACTCAGCGAGTCGCTCTCTGTCCGTTTTACGCGAGCATCCCCATTGTAGTTGCAAGTTTCCAAGGAAGAACTTCACACACGACACATAAGACTTCCCCCAGTCGAGCCCTAGCTAGAAAAGAAAGAAAATGAAAATGAGGTAGCACCATCATGATCACTCATAGTAGAACATACTAGCACGCGCCATGCTCCTCAGGACTTCTAAGCAGTTAGAAGCACAAACTACATTGGTAGTAGTAGTTCTGGAAGAGTGAGATTGAACGCAATCGAGGCAGTGAACGATTGAGCGCCACGGGCTCTGGTCCACCGCCGCGACTGTCTGCGCGTCTCTTCTCTCCTAAATGATGCTGAATCTACAACAAACTGCTATTATTTACTAGCAGTTCTAGGAGACCTAGTCATGGCAATATCAACTAGTTCTCTATTTCTTCTGTGCTAACTATCCTGCTACGACCTTCAAAAGAATAATTGCCGACTTCCTCCACCCTCGTCTAAGAGAAAGCTTCCGTCCTCCTTTACGAGAAAGTAAGGGTAGACAACTGAAGACTCGCAGCCATCTCATCTTCTAGCTTTACCTCGGGGACTAGAAGGAGCACTAGCCCCACTTCGGCTAGAGGGAGAACTCCCACAACTAGTTAACCCCTTCATGAGGTAGTAAACCCATGACTCATGGGGTACCGTTGTAGTAGGTAACCCATACAACTAGAAACTTCGTTTCAATTTTTTTCGGTGAGGATGGATGCATCAGTTGAATAAATCAGGAGGCGCGCGGACAATTCTTGACTTACTTCACCTAAGTACGAGTGTCTTAATAAGGCAACGGGCTTGGTGAAAGAACCTGCGTCCATCTTCATCTTGGGGACATAGCTTAGCTATACAACAATTGGGATTTCTTTGCCTCCAGTTGCTAGGAAAACAGCCACAGGCTACTTAATAAGTGTGGTTCTTAATATGCGGAGAAAAGTATAAATCTGAATAATTAGCAAACATAAACTTTAATAACGCGCTCTCGATTTTTGTTTTTCATGTTAGTTCGAACTTTAGTCATAAATGCGACGAGGTCGCGGAGGAGAAAGACATCGCAATCTTCAACATAAGTACACCCATTTACTCTGCTACCTTTCCATCTCCATATATCAAGGAAGTTATGTGCCCTCTAAGCTCCTGGCGCTGCCTTTCATGATGACCGTAGAAACTGACTGGCGTCGACTACTAGCGCTCACCAAAATGTCAAAAAAGATCGGTGACGAGGCAGTAGCTGTCGGGCGGCCCATGATGAATCAATATGGATGGCTGGATATTGCGAGCAAATTATAACTATTCGTATACTTTATGCAAGAAATGTGACCAGAGCAGACAGAGAGCCCACCTCGTCAAGAAAGTTGCACTTCAGCAAGGGAGCGCTGTCCTTGTGAAAGCATCAACATAGTGCCTACAATCCTGGATGGTGCAGATCTCCGGACGTGAGCTCGTTGCCCAAGGTAGGAACTAGGACTATTCTTGATGCATCCTATCAGCCAGACACTGTCAGTCAGACACTGCCGCTCATGTCATGTCATGGCGCCTCTTATGGAGCTATTGCTATGGCTAACTACCAATGAGGCAATCCAGTGCTGTAGTACCTTCAAAGAAGAGCCATGGTGGCCCTGTCTTACCAAGACCCAGCTTCCCTGCGAGCTTCTCCATATGATAACGATTTATCCAACTCCCTCCAGCCCTTGCTATCTTTTATTGAAGCCTTCAAATAAATTCTAAATCAAAGCGAGCCTCTGACTGAGATTGTTCGAGCGAAATAGTAAATACTTCTAAATAAAAAGAAGTGATCACGTAGCAACGTCAACACTCTTAGTTTTAGTACTCTGATACTGATCCTTAAATAATTTTTCGACTGAGATGAATTCGATTCAAAATGGTCAGACTAAAAACCCCACGTATTAACATAGTAACTAGTTGGTGTAATTCATTTTTCAAGATCCTCAACAGCATCATCGACAACAAGACATCTTCTGGACAATGCACCCAAGTCCCACTGCGCGAGATGACCACTTCTGAGCAGAAGGGCACGCCGCACCTCTTTAGCAGAAACGCCCCCTCTCGAAAAAGCCACTACTGTGCGACTAAATTACAAACGAGCGCAAATGAATGGCAGCGGGCGTCAAATTTTGGCCAAATCATGCAGGAAATCTGGCGGGCGATGACTGTCTACAGTTATAGCTGGCGCTCGCCTACTCGTGTCGCGGATGTACTAGTTACTACGATGTCCTTGTTCTTCCCACACGACGAATAGTAGCTATTACAACTGCCGCCAGTTATTTGGCTTTATCAAAGTCACCCACGTGCAGCGCAGATGCAGAAGTTGCGTGTAACATCTCGAGAGTTTGAGTTGCAGAAGAGTCTATATCCAGAAATATGCCGAATGTAAATGACGATGATAATTATGATGATGATGGCATCGAGTTTGCCTGTGTACTTCCCAGCCTTATTACGCAAAGACGTCATCTATTGAAAAATAACACCTGTACAGCAAAGCGCCCGAGTTCACCTCTCGATCAGAGGACGATCGTGAGCGCTGTTCCTGAAAAGGAGCGCTCACCATCATTATAGCAGCTCAAGTAGCCCTTCTGAACTACTGCCAAGATCGATCAAGAATGACTGGAGCACTTGCACTTGAAAAAATAGTCTAGAATGGCTGATACTTCTAGCAAAAAAATGGAAACGCTGCTTCTGGTCAAGGCCAACATATTCCGGCGCCATCTTCTAAATCAATGCGGCACTATTTACAAGGAGACGCAATCTTTTTCACTGTGTAATAAAAAATGCTTCTTCACCAATAGAGCCACTTCTAGAAATAGTTAGACAACATATGGAAAATGAAAAGTATGGCCTCACCATGATGATTGTACAAGGAAGATCCACACTTTAGAAATATCGACAAGGTACTTGCTTCGCAGAAACCCTTCAGGCGTTTTCTGCTGTTGACTAGGGAAGGCCATGAGCTTTCTATCTTTTCTTGATGATTTTTCGAATTCACATAAAAACTCGCGCAAGTACTAGTATTTACATCATTATACCCCGAAGAATATCCTTTACATCGTTTTGGTCGAAGTCTTTGAAAAAGTGGACTCCTGCAGGTCTTTCATGACTGCAGGCAGCTCCTCACCTTCTTTTTACCCTATAGTAGTTGTAGCCGTAGTGGTAGTAGGGGTAGTAGTAAGCCCCATCCTGGGCTGTTGTTGTACTACACTACAGTACCACGGAGAACTTACTACTACTTAATTACGAGACAACGCAAGACCAGTAGCACTGAAGAAGAGAAAATAGTCTTTGGAGGACATCATCGAAAGACTAGTAGATGCGACTGCTGTTATTGTAGACCTAGTCATGTCCTAAGGTGAAGGACCTTTGTTACTCAGTGCAAGAGTCAGAGTGCCCATCTTCCCATGTGACAAGTAGCGGTCTACTAGACTTGAAGCGCAGCAGTTGTAAACTACATATCCCGCCCACAGGGGACAGGGAGGCTTAGTTTAAGCGCTGGCACGACCACGAAGAGTCGGGCAGTCATATCGTTTATTTTTGTTTCCTACTCAAGGGCCACAGGAATAGTGCGTGCCTGAGGAATGCATGGCCTAACGCTGATGGTCTACGGAGTTGCCGCAGTTGCATAATTAAGTAGCACAGCAGCCAAACATAAAGAGAAACTGGGGAGCTATATTGCATAAGCTACGGACTCGGCGCAGCCATCAATATACTGCGTAGGAGACTAAACACGACTGCCGCAGGCAATCACACTAAGCACACTTCTGACCCATCTACCTTCTGCGAGGTCTTATGACTCCTGAGGCCTTACCCGCTACTCTGTCCGCGAAGTTTCTGCGTCTACACCTGCAGGAGCAGTCGTAGGTAATTCCGATAATACTAATAGATAAAAGAAGAATAAGAGAAAGCTACAAATACGAAATAACTTAATGTTAGCCTTGCTACTCGCCCGTTAGTGGCCTAACTACTTTTTTCTAGCTCAGAAAGCCAAGCGGCCTCATGTTTTTTTTTGGAATTATAACTACGAGATAGCCACTACATTTTCTGAAATTATTGCGATGCTGAAAATGGGGCGAGATAGATCGGCATAGACTGCTATTTGGTCATAACGTTCCACGCCTTTTGCTTTTTGTTCATATATTTCCATCACGTGAAGTCGTCTCGTCCTCAGCCTCCTGCAGCTCCTGAGGCCATTCATCAAAACTAGCAGTCTCCAATAACTACTCACCAGCGTTCTTGTTCTTGTGTGTCAATATGATTGGACATCCGTTGTAGTCGTCAGTTTGAGAATTTACGGACTCGGTTTACTACTTGGTGATCAGACGTCAGTTACTGTATTGAAAAAGAAAACGTTATTGGAGACGATACTACAGAAGTGCGGACTTGGGCGATCAGTTATGTCTTCTTCAAAAACAAAACGCAACAGACTGACAAGCATGACACTTATGGCATCTATGTAGTTACCATTGCAATGATAGATAAGAAGTACGATAAATAACTATGATAAATATATAAGTATGACAATCACGAATATGCCAACCTTGATAGAGATAGGTAAGTATGAAAACAATAAGGACTGTCATGGCCCGTAATTGAACAATGACAAACGCCCAGAAGGAATGCGCAAACCAGAGTCAACGACGTCTTTTGTTTGTAACACCTCCATAGTCCGTCGTCTCTTGTTGTTTCACAATTTCACTGTCCAAAAACACAGCAGCCGACTCTGTGCTTCCATTGCTTCCAGCACACCAAAAACCACTAGCCAGCCAGTAGATACCCGTAAAGATTTAGCCGTCGGAAGGAGGCACCGTGAGCAAGAGACACCACGCTGCGTCGAAAAGAAATAACAAAACCTGACGAGAAAGATTAGTAGTTGATAAATTTTGAAGATATAGCTTCATCTAGCATAAGTACTAAAAACGAAGCTGAGTGTGAGTGATCATCTTGATACTAATGCAGCAACAAACACTCATCTCATTACCAAGCCCAAGCACGCAAACTTTTAGGACAGACACTTCTGAAGAGTCGTTTTTGAAAATAGGTAGAAGATTATACCACGCAGCAACCAAGGAGAAGCAGAAGGAGACGAAGAAGGAAGCGTGCAATTTTTCCGCATCGATAGCTTGCTTCGCGACTCCGCGAAGACGAGTCTCCGGCAAAAAAGTTGGTTCTTCATCCTCTCACGACTAGACCGAAAAAATAGGTAGCAGCAAGACGCTTGGGCCAAAGATGGGCCGGGAACTGGTGGGGGATCATTGGTAGCTGTATGGATGATGAAGAAAGAGAGACAAGAGATCACTAGGTCTTTACTACGTCCAAGTCGAGGAGTAGATTTACTATGGCTATGCAACAAAGAAACGCCATTCATCGTGTTGAGTTTCAAAGTTTCCCTCAGCTCACTACTTCCAGAAGCTGAGGCCCCAACTCTAAAAATATAACTTGCGCACCTATTCCGCTGCAATGTTTCAGAACGCAACATCAGCAAGGCCCTCAAGCTCAGCCTCCGCGTCTGTTCTGACGATGAATACAGCATAGCACAAGCAAAGCCCCGCTGCTATGTATCAGCTAAGTAGTCACGCACGGCAAAAACAATGTATAGCATCCGCACCAAAGCGATGGCGCTATAGTCGTCGCACCATCATGACACCACAGCCAAGTTGCTAACGTTATCTCATCGCGGCGACGACCGCAACCCGGTCTCCCAAGCTCAAGCTCAACGGAGTTGCTATCTCATCATGGTACGAGCTCCCTCCTCTCCCGTAGGTTCTGAACGACGGCAGGCAATCACGTTGCTGGCCGCCCTTTCACCATCCTCCTAGAATTGACGCCCCTGCTCACGGTCTTTTCTTCACTACTAACGACACCCATCCGACTTCTTGCTCTGCTCACTACTAGCAACCAACCTTGCCTCCTGTTCGACGTCGACCACTTCCTCGTCGACGTCAGCCACCTCCTCCTCGACGTTGGCCACCTCCTCTCCGACGTCGGCCACCTCCTCTTCGACGTCGACCACCTCAACTTCGACGCCAACCACCTCCTCACGCCGTGTTGACTACTGAGCCACGGCACGCTTCTGCCCTCCTAGTCGTGTCTTCATTGGCGACGTTGCCTAAAAATTTTGCAAAATCGTCGTCCCCCAGCAGATCTTTTGGCAGGAGGTTTCTTCCGTCCAACTCTGCGAGCGTGCGGTTCGCGCAGACTAGTTTCTTTGCCATGTTGCTCCGCGCACGTTGTAGACTTGCCACCGCGGCTGCGCGATCAGTCGACGCCGCTTTTTCTTCTTTTCCTTCTTCTTCGTTCTTCCTCCCTTCTCCCGCTAGCAATGGTGTAAAGTCAAAGCCTTCACCCGGTTGGCATATTACGGGATCAACGAGCAAGCCGGCGAGGGTCGTTCTAATTGCGACACCTCGGGAAAGTTCTGCCATGACTTTGGAGACCGCCTGAAAGGGGAGCAAACTTGCTGCGCACATCCCGAATACGTCCAGCACTAAGGAAGTGAGCATCCTATGATGCTTCACTGCACGAAGCCAGAACCCTGCACCGTCTGCTTGTGTTGTGGTCTTAGCGTCATCTACGCCTCTGCTCAGCTCCATCGCCCCCCGTGCGATTTTTGCGACTGCGCTTGCCTTGGCCTGCCTGGTGTCCAGTGGCCCCTTTTCGATTATCAGCATAGCGTCCCACACGGCGCGGTCACGCGTAGTCGAGTCTTGTTGTAGTAATGCGATTCTTGTAAATTCGCTGACGCTAATGGTTCCGTCGGCAAGACCTGGCAGTGCAAAAACCGCAACTCGCGGATCGTTCTTCAGCGATGTAACTTCCCCTTCTGTCACGTAGGACTCGGATCCTAGTTCAGTGGCGAGTTTCGTGCTCCACTTCTCAGCGGATGTTGTGGGATCGGCAGCAAGCAAACCAGCAACGACCGCCGGGCAGATCCGCAAATGTTTCGGGACGCATTCGGGCTGACCAAGCATTTGTGCACCAAGAGCAGCGAAAGCTCGGACTTGGACGGCATCAAGATCAGGCCTGGCGCACTGGTCTTGGCTATTCCCAAAAAAGCGCTCCGCTATCTCCACAGGCATCTTCGTTTTGGCGAACCCGAACGAGCGCCAGGTCCCATCAAACCGAGGGAGAAAACCGCACAGCCAGGCCTTCTCGTGCCGGACATTCGCGGCCGAGCCTGTGGCAAAGCGGAAGAAGGCCTCCAAAATGTCGACACTCTTCTGGAGATGCGTCGGCACCCTCGATGCATAGATTGATTTCAGTAACCCAAGCGCGTGTCCCCATCTATTTGCGTCGGCTGCGCAACTTCTTGCGGTCATTTCGTTCTTCGAGCATGACACCTGCATCATCGCGTACCGCACGAAGCTTTCATCTTCCCACAAAACATCTGGATAGCCTCCGTACCCGATATCAATGTCAGAATCAAATGTTTCCAAATCAATTTCTACTGCAAAACGCGAAATGCGGAAGAAATCTGCGCGAATCTCGTCGCGCTTCCTCAGCTCATCCGTTAGCTCCTTTGTGTAGATCCCACTCGCAGCTCGGTACGCCTTTCGCGCATTGTCTTTGTCTGCTGGCTCCTGTCTCATCTGCGCCTCAGCCCTTTCAAAAGCGCCAGCAACAAAAGGAGCGCACGCAAACAAATGACTAGGGAAACAACTATCCACGACACCCCACCTGGCGAAGCTGTTGAGCATCGTAGTACCGAGAGCCCTGAGAACCTTGGCGCGATCGTGGGCCTGCTCCTGCTGTGCCGTGCAAGAACCTGGAGAAAAGTGCTCGTTAGCTACCTCAGCAGACACTAAGTTCTCCACCTCGGGGACTTCTGAATGTGATCCGCTATTTTGGTCCTTCCAATTTTTGCCATGCTCCGACCAGAGAGGGAAAAAATCGTACGTCGCGCCTTTCTGTTTTATAAGATTGGCCGAATTTGTTCCAAAGCGGAAGAGAGTCACCAGGACGTCTACGTTCTCTCGGAGTCGAAGCTGGGGCGACAATTTGCGGTAATAATTTTGCACCGCGAAGTCGCTTTCCAGCGCGATACGCAAGTCACGTGCACAGGACGCCTGCGTAGTTTCGTCCTTCGCGCATGAAATCCCTTCCATATTCGCCACAGCGTTTTCAACAGCCTCACCAACAACCGGCTTGCACGTACGCAAATGCCCAGGGAAACACTCTTCACCGCGGGCGCTTTGATCGTTGAAGCGAACCATCACAGCACCGAGACTCTTGAGAGCCTTGACGCTGTTGGCGAACTCGGGGGTCTGCTCCTGCTGTGCCGTGCAAGAACTTGCAGAAAAGTGCATATTAGCTACCCCTGCAGGCACTATGTTCTCGATCTCCTGGTATCCTGAGCCCGATCCGCTTGTTTGGTCCTGCCATCCCATGCGAGACGACCAGCGAGGAAGAACATCAGTGCACGCGCCGCCTTCACCTTGAGGATTGTCCGGATTTGTTCCAAAGTGGAAGAGAGTCGCCAGGACGTCTACGTTCTCTCGAAGTTGAAGCTGGGGCGAAAATCTGCGGTAAAGACTTTGCACCGCGACGTCGCGTTCCCGCGCGAAATTCGGGTCATTTTCACACCCCGCCTGCGTAGTTTCGTCCTTCAAGCATGAAGCCATTTCCATTTTCGCCACAGCGTTTTCAACAGCCCCATCAGCAACCGGCTTGCACGTACGCAAATGCCCAGGGAAACACTCTCGAGCGCTGGCACCTTCGTCGAAGAAAACCATCGTAGTACCGAGGGCCTCGAGAACCTTGACGCCGTTCCCGTTGGCGTGGTCGTGGGCCTGCTCTGGCTGTACCGTGCAAGAATCTGCAGAAAGGTGTATGGTAGCTACCTCAGCAGACACTACGTTCTGGCGGACTCCTGGAGGCGATCCGCCATTCCGTTTCCGGTCCTTCCACTCCCCGTCAACCCGTAGAGGGAGAAGATTGCACACGCCATGAAGGCCGTTTAGATTGGCCGGATCTGTGCCACTGCGGAAGAGAGTCGCCAGAACGTCGACGCTTGACTGGGCGTCATGAGTTAACTCTCGGAGGTAAACCTCTTGAACAGCTGCATAGCCGCCAGTCATAGCGGCCGCGTTCATCCGCGCCAGGGCCGCTCCAGGATCAAACTTGGCTGGGGTTGTCTCCGTGGTCCTAAGGTCGACGAAGCTCAGCTCATCCATCGCCGTCGCGGTGCTCATTGCGGAGCCGTTGCTTGCAGAGGTAGAAAAAGCGCGACCAAGACGAGCGCGAGTGGCTGGATGTTGAAGCCCAGCGGCTGCACCATCGCACGCGGCGCCACGTATGTTAGAAGAGGTGGAGGCTTCAGAAAGTTGACGCTCATCTATCAGATCAAGTTGAGAGATCAAGAAGAGGGCCCATTTTCCCTTCCCGAGCATCTTAGTTATCACTCGCGAAGACCACATCAAGAGAGCCAGCCTCCCATCTGCTTATTGATGGGGCAAGTCTATCTAAATAGCAAATAACTCCTCTACTAGTTTGGATTGTAAGCTTTCAGCTTCGAGCCATAATTGGCGCCACCAATAGACTCGCCAAGAATGCCGGGCCTACCACTGCAATCGAAGACACCAAGAGCAAGAGCAACAAGGCGCAGACCTTCTTGATGTGGTAGTTGGTCTGCTTGCTCATCACGCTCGCGCGGCTCATCAGCATAGCATCGCACGCCCAGACAGGCAAAACGCCACCGCCAGCACTTGCTCTATTAGAGGATAGGAAACATCTGTAGTAAAAACAGATAACCCATCCGAAGGGCACACTACAAAGAAGGCGCAAACGCCGAGGCCTCATCGGCACTACTTCTGAAGCCCGAGGATGGATAAAGATCTACAGGCTATAATAAGCTTCCGCGTGGAAGTTCTCGCTAAGTGGAACCATCACGAAAGTAGCAGGAGTATGTATGCTTGTAGCTGAAGATCGAAAAGCTGACGCTACGCGGCATAAGTGCAAGAATTTCACCACTGTGGCCACCGCCGTGGCCAGGGTCGCTCTCCATGAGCGGAGCTGCTTCGGCATATGCCTCTTCGAGGAGCGGCATCTTTTTCTCTGATTATTTTTGGCCACGAGAAAGTTTACTGAGCCACCCGCCGTTATGTTGAAGTGGCCCGGTTCTTTCGTCTCTTCGTGGTGCAAAACAAAATGGCTTTCACGAAAATATAATAGCTAGAAGGCTACATCAATAGTAGTGCTTTGATAAGAAGTAGAAGATGTTTCTAGATTGTGGCGTCGGTGTCTCTAGTTATTGTCGGACCTAGTGCTGAGCTTTCTCAACGTGTGCACTTGCTCCTATTTCTTTGGTGTTTGAAGATCGTTTTTCAAGTGATATTCTTACATGGAAGAGCATGGATGTCGTTGTTCTACAAACTAGCTAAGTACTTACATGACAGGAGCAGTATGGGTCTAGCTAGCAGCGGGCTTCGCTTTGTTTCGGTGAGACTGAGACTTTTGACCGATATATCAAAAAGATGACGCATGGCATAGACATGGAGACCGACACAAGAACGAAGACGCGCCTATAACATATACAGATGATACCTCCACTACCGTCGGTAAACGAGTGATTCATAATATAATTGAGAACAGCGCCTTCCTCTCCTCAACATCAAGTCCCTCGTTCGCATCAGGTACGACGATTATCAAATGACCCAGCAAAGAAGTACGAGTTGACCCTCTAATATTATATTCTGAAGGCGACGTCGCGCTACCCCCGTCTTCTGGGGGGGCTCTCGTACCCTCCACACCATCATTGACCACTGACACTAACTCTATTTTCATCATACTGGTCACAAATCACCAAGCCAGCAGCTAGCGCGATGCATGCGTCTCAGTTGCAATGATAGCCAGTCTCAGTGGTCACAATGCGTCTCAGACGACCTAGGCTTGACGCAAAGAAGCAACGGCTTTACACTGGATCTGGAAAACAGCCTGTAGTTCGTCATAGATATCTCTCAAGAAGATTTTCCGAAGTTATTGAATACTTTCAAAAATGAGACATCATTCGGAAAAAAGCTTTCTGCTCGCGTTTCTATCTTATCGCTCTCAGTAGGTGCAAACACTTCTTGTTCAGACGAGAATGAAAGAAAATCAAAAAACAACATTGCTCTAGCCTCCGCCTTCGCTTCCATTCTTCTAGAGATGTAAATTAATACGTAAGAAAGACAACTTCCAAAAAAAGTGAGAACTCGTTAATTTTGATTCAGTCTCTTTTGATGGTTTTTATCAGAGACAACTCAGCTGCATAATCCTCAAACAACTCCTGTTACTCTTTGCTGATAGACTACCTACAACTTTGGCGATATGATATGCGAAGTTGTAGCCACACCTTTTGCCAAGCAGGTTAATATACAAGTAGTACAACTTTGGTCTTTGGTGATATAGACGGAGCAACATCTTCTCAGCAACTTCTTGCTTAGTAGCTAGAATGACACGGAGGATGATCCGTCTTTATCTTCGTTTCCCCATTGAAGTGGATATACGGCAAGTAGATGAAGATACGCGTCAACATAAGAGAGACGTTGTATTAACATTTGTGATCATTATCTATCATTACACTTCATCATGTAGCTCAATAGAAGCTGTCGCGAAATTTATTACTTTAGGGAGCAAGCGAGTGATGATTTCGTTTTTTTGCCGAGTGATACAAATTTTGATGTTCAACTCATTCACGATGATGAATACATAGCAACATAAAAAGTAAGTTTTTGCACAACTGAACCCTGTTGAGTGGTCTCATTTGTGGTCTTCCTCTTCAAAACAATAGCACTATGCACATCTTTGTAGAAGTCTTCTCTTGTCTTCCTCTCGTACAACAGCGCCTACTGGCATCTTCATCCCATCTTTCTTCTTGACGTACTCGCACGGCAGCGCCTACTACCATCTTCGTCCCGTTTTAATTTTTCGCCTCGTACAAGAACAGCACTTACTGGCATCTGCGTCCCATGTGGTGTCTTCTTGACGTACACGCACAGCAGCTTGTCGTACTAGCCCAATGCTCTTATCTCCTCCAGCAGCAGATGAGCTAGTGCATAACCCTGACGGATTTCTTCACCACTGCCTTCAATTTGCCTTACATTAGATCTCCCCACGGAGAGTTGTATAAGTGCATCTCCAGTACTAGCCACTATGCCTATGGAGGGTAGACAGTTGCTGACTGACAAGATCAACTGCAGTTGATTTGTTCACAAAACTCTCATGCCTCAAATGAGCATGGATGCGCATGGAGATTTGTACTTAAGAGTATCTCTGATACTAGGCCCTATGGAAAGTAAATCAAACCAAGCGCAATAAATCTATAGAGAGAAATAAAACAACAAGAGGCACAAAGAAATAGCTGTAGCCAGCAGTCCTTGCAGGCGAATTGCGAAAGCGTAAGTGAGTTTTTCCTTAGGGTAGACGGATCGTAGCAGTGGCCTTAAAAATAGTTGCGAAGGAACTAGGTTTTTGACTGATTAAGGACAAGGCATAGCCTTGCTGAATGCCAGTAGTATGATTATAGCCAGATGACCGCGCGCTAAGTAGTCGATGTTGATATCACGACCCGAATACTAATAGAAGTAGATGAGTCGTAACAGTTGCCTTAATAGATAAGTCGGCAAGTTGATTCCCTCGCTGCTGAGCCGGTCCACACTGAAGGTAACGAAAGCTGCGAAAAAGACCTGGACCGAAGTCGTGATCAAACTATGACCCGGACCGAAACTCTGCAACACGAGCAGCGAAAATTAGAAATCTACTTTGTGGTTTTTGATGTTAATTATTCACCGACTGTCTATCTAGAAGAAAAAGAAACTCGTATGGAGGATGACGACATGGAGCCAAACAATCGTTTAGAGCAAGATACCTACTAACATTGTTGAGCCTGAAAGATACCCACTAACAGTGGTCTCTCATACAGATACAGGCAACTACACACTCACCCTCAGCTTCACAGCTCACACGAGAATAATCAACTATGATTGATGCGATAGATTGTGTTTGTTGGGATAAATCTAGGGTATGGGGGAAAACTAACCGGTTTCCTTTTCTTTGTGCGCCATAAAAGAAGAGGAATATCAGTATGAAGAGAGCACTGTAGCCGAGCATCGTTAAGAAAATCTGATCCGATTCCAAACCAAGCTCGCGCATGAACTGCCGCTGAAGTCGCTCTTTCACCAAGATCAACGCTGCCAACTGGATTAGAGGACTCTCATTGATTCATCCATTCATTGTACTACAGGAGCCAGCAGAGTTTTTGTATTTGTATTCTCAGCAAAAATGTTCTCTTCTACCCCAGAAGCAATAGCACCATAGTAGAAGCAAGAATCTTCTGAGATATTCAAGAAGGATTCCCTCATCATTCTGACTGAGGCAAGTTAAACAGTATCCTTATCCTGTCGCTAAAGATGAATGAAGTACTATGCTGACAAGCCTTAACTGGAACTGTTCAAGGCGGAGGCGTTCTTCCTTTTCCGCTTGAACGTAAGTGTCATACAAGTCCGCGTAGGAAAAGTTCAGGCTCGGATTAGCGGAACTAACAACAAAATCATGGTGACCTCATCATTCTGGAGCACTACATCTTCTAGAAGGTGAAGCAAGAAGTGCTAGAGTCTGAAGAAGTGGAAGTACAAGGACTAGTACTAATCGAGCTAGACTCTGAGACTGAAGAGCAAGGAAGAGGAAGCAGGAAGTTATACCACATGCACGACTACATCAACGATTTTTAATAGAGCCATACCTAAGGCCTGTATGGTGCGCCGGAAGTAGCGGAAATCCATTCCCGATGTCTTCTTAGAACGTTCCATCAGAATGTAGCTGTAATCAGAGTGTAGTTTGAAGCCACGTATCTTGCGACACCTTTCCTTTCTGTTTCTTCTAGTTGACAGGGTACACAACTTTTCTCTCCTGCTCTAGTTGAAAGGAAGATGCCTTCGACAAGGTCCATTTACCGATTGAAAGAGCAATACCTTCGATAAGTTGGTGCACGACATGTAGTTACCTTTCTTAGGGGGCGAAGCAAGAACCACCAATCTTGAATGATATCCAACAAGAAATCGATATCGATTGTGTATTCTACTTCTGGAATAGGAATACAACTGCTCAGAAACGATCGATAGAGATAGACCATCTGCATTTTTATCATTTTTTCCGAAAGCGCAAGAAGTCATGTTGGAGCCAATTTGGAGCAAGTCAGACTCATAATCTTCCCGACGCCTTTGAGGATCCGATAGCAGTCGTCGAATGGGAGAAACCCCGTCATCTGTTTCGTCGAATTGCTCTTCTCAACGTCTCCTGCCGAACTCTGTTCCACAATGTTTTTTATCAGCAACTCCCGAAAGATGCTTTCTACATGGATATTAGAAAGAGCGTCGTTAATCATATATTGATAACACAACGAAAACGATGTGGGAGTAATATAAATCATTGTGGGAGGTGGGTCGATGATATATAAGTAATTATATAACGCTGTAATGTGCATGTGGTCAAAAATAACGTGAGTAGCCCTTCTAAACTACCGGCAAGACGGAACAGATTCAAGAACTTCAAGGTCAATATAACGTAAGGTAAATGTGGTCAAGAATAACGCGTATATCAAAATTGGTGTAGTGAAAGCTGCCACGGAGGAAGGATAAAGAACCAAAATAGCATCGGCGAGCTTCGACTTAATGGGGGCCAGCTTTTTGATGCTGGCAACAATTTATATTTTTCGAGTTTAATGGGGGTCAACTTTTTCATACTGACATCAACAATTTGAGTTGCTATTTTACGAGTTTAAAAGTTGGGTGTACTAATCAAGCGCCCTCAAGAGAAGTTACTCATCGTAACATCCGGAGCGACGACGACGTCGAGCGAACGCAGTATCTCTTTGGCAAACTCTACCCACATCCCACTTCGAAGCAGTACCTCGATTGTTAAGTCGGTAACAAATTCTTAGAGAGAGCTAAGTGTCCCTAGCAAACCATTGATTTTGATATCCGTGGACATCCATCACCATCTCTGTGGAGATGCATCTCTGTGGTCGGTGCTAAGACGAGCGCTATCCCCTCGCTTCCAGTCTATCTACTCTGTCCTCGTCAAGGTCAACTATCTACAGTACGGAGTAAAAAGTTAACAGGTAAATAGGTCTACTCGTCCACCACCTACGTCTTCTAGTAGATATTGCAGTTGCCATTCATTTATTTTCATGGGGTACAACGCCAGATGAAACGTTGACGGATCCCCTTGAATTGTTGACGAATCTACTTCCCTGTACTAGAGATGGATTAGGAGATGGAGCATAAAATTCGATCGGCACAAGTTCTTTTGGAGGCCATGGCGCCACAGAGGTACTCGCAATCTGCTCTTTGTTGTCTTCTGCTTCGAGATTAGAGAACTTAGAGGTGGAGCTTGTTGTTGTCTCTTGTTCTAGGTTGAGCAACAAAGTTCTTTAGTAGTCTTTCTAGGAGTGAAAGAACTACATTTTTGGAAAGAGAGTTACGTCTTCTGAAGTAGAAGCAGTACATCACGTGCGACCGTAGTTGGTCTTTATTCCTGCCTATCGAGCGAAGATCCTCTCACTACTACTTTAATAGTACATCCTACTTTTACTACATTATGATAGAGTAAGCATCTGTGTGCCCTCTTGCTATCTACAACATTCCACAGATTCCCTCAGATGGAAAAAGTAGAAATTCAAAGTTTCAAATTTCAAAAAAAAGAAGTCGAAATTTCAATTATTCTCGAAAAAGTGGTTTTTTATCGCCCAAAATTCAAATTCATTTTCTGGTGATAAGGTTTTCACGACACTTACACTTGACTAGCTAATGGCCGCTAATCACTACGACCAGTAATAGGCATCGTCAGGGACAGATTCGTCTCAGCTGAGAGGAGCTCAGTAATGACGCCACAGTCACATGACAGGTCTCAAGTTTCAACAACGACACATCAAACACTCACTATCATGGAAGAACAAAGCATTCAAGATAATCAACTACGTGAAAATGAAATACAACAAGATCTTTACTAATCCTCATAAGCCTACTAGTGTTTAGTTGAAGCTAGACACTTTCTCCTAGTGAAAGACCACGAGGACGTTGACGTAAATGTATCTTCTAGTACTTCTACACGACGACCTCGATAAGGTTAAGATACTTCTACTTGTTCTACTAAAATAGTACTCATGTCAATGTTAATGTCCTAGTCCGACAACATCGAGATATTTTCACTACTTCCTCTGCTGAGTGTGAATCTACTTCTGCATCTACTTCTGCAACTAGTGCATCTAAATATACAACGACAACCTTTGAAGTCGATGGATTCGTAATGTTATACTCCTCATTCCGCATCCGCAGATCCGTTATCCACTGCCCAATGAATGTTTCAGCCATGTAAGAGGGCAGCTCTACCGTGGAGTTCTGCAAGGCACCACGCCGATAGTTAGACGGAGACGCTGTAACTGTGGGCTCCTGTTGGTCTAGAAGGTACTGGCTGTAGTCGTGCTGGCGAACAAGATGAAGCACAACAAGCAGAAGCGTCTATTTGTATTTGTTTCTTTCGTTTTGTCTACGACGAACAATACTTACATCATTCCACTTTTAGCTAGAGTCGACCATTACATAAAGTAGCTGAGGGCGAATGAACGCTCCAGGACCAGCCCGCGTGATAGATATAGGTGAACATTTATTAGCAATCTAGAGATATAGCAGGTAACATTTTTGTTTGAGATTGAGATATTTGATTCTACTTCATAAATTTCGGCAGTATGATTTGATCCCAAAGTGCTAGAATCGCGGAGTCCGGAAGCTGTATCCGATGAAAATGTAGAAAGTAGAAGAATGCTTCCCTATGGACGCCGAAATCGATCACATCTCTTAGAGCTTGGCTTCCCCCAATAATTCATCCCTGCAAAGGCACACTAATATCCTATTCGATCCTATCCCTGTGGAGATCCCTCAAGTAGAATATGCCTCAAGAGTATCTCCCTGGTATTGGGGTGCATACTATTGAGGATGAGGGATCTCCAGAGAGTTGGCGTTGGATTAGGGGAAGCCCTAAATCTGAAAATAGACTCTGTGCTCTGCTTCGAGACAAGAAGAGGCTTTGGCGTGAGTCGTGTCTTTTAGAGGATGAAAAGGAGAACGTCCTCTTCACGACTTTTTAAACACTACGAGGGACGACAGGGATCGACGATTTAAACATGACTACGAGCGACACAGAAGACAAGATACTTTCAAGCTCACTCTACTGTCGCTTCACGACGATTCAAACACGACTACGAGCTACCGGGAAGATACTTTCAAACTTAAGTACTCATCTACGTCTACTGTCGTGGAAAGACTACAAAGTACAACTACACGAGGGAAAGGGATCCAGCTTTTTCGCATCCTCTGTCGTGGCTCGTGCTAGTGGCTCTTGGGCTCTTGGTCTTGCGGAGATGAGTTATCAAATGCCTTAACTGCTGATGCTGTTGCTGTTGGGTCAGCCTCAGCGCCATTTTCCGCCACTTTTTAGAGAGATGCTGGAGTATAATCTTCAAGACTTCTTGCTTTTTTTCAAGATTCATGTTGCAGCTTGATGAAACTCCTAGAAGTGCAAGTGGAGCTTGATGAAACTCCTAGAAGTTTCACGACTCCAGAAGATGTTGCTGCTCTTGATGTTGACGATCCACAACTCTATCAAACATTAAAAGTGGTCCGTCGACGACGACTTATTTGGGGCCTTAACCTGCTCTGGAAAATGTAGATGCTCTTCTCGTCCCTACGTCAGAGGTGTCTTCCATAGCCGTCGCCCTCCTCAGAGTTAGATGCGCGCGCGCAAATTCATCAATTGTTGATTTCCCTGCCTTGTACAGCGAGTCCTTGGTCTGACTAAGCAAACCACAAAAAAAACGCTTCTCATCATCATCATCTATCTATGAAGATTGATGAATCAAAATCAATTACGATTAGGTCCTTGACGGCGAGGTCGCGAGCCTTAATTTCTGCGACGTGTCTCTTTGTTCTGCATGTTCTCTCGCATAATGCGCAAAGAGTGCACGTGCTTGCTCTCTGGTCAATGGCAGACGCATTTGCATCATTATGAGGAATAAAGGCTCAAACCACAGACCCCTTGGGACCTGTTGCGCTGGAGGCTGTTGTTGATATTAGGCGATAGCAGATGATCATCAACATGTTTAACATTTAGGGATGGGGTTTCTGCTACCACATTCTTGAAGAAGATCATGATGTTTAGCCTTTACTAGGGAGGTTTCGAGTACTATACGGAATTGAGTATCTTCATGCTTAGGTTTCTCTCTCTCTTCTGCGTCTACGAACTACATCTACTTTATTGAAGTTGAAGACTCATCAAGAGTCTGAACACTTGTTTTTTGTCTTTCGTAACGCCCCTACGCGTATTCACTGAAAGATAAGACACCAATGGAGAATCTGAATCTGAATCAGGAAGATATCAAGATCTATAGTATATCTTTCTATCATGCCTTAGTGTCGTTGCGGAGGTGAAGGAGTAGCAACAGCTGCAGTGTTGTTTGTCTTGTCGGTCTTCGAATTCCGAGGCGCGACATGCACGCTCGAGCTTGACGAAGGAGCTTCAGCATTCTTGGCGTCACTGCTCACAAGGCCACTTTCACCTTTCGCATCCGCAGCTGCTGCTAATGCAGCTCCTTGCTCAAGTGCGGCCGTGGTCGACTGACCGACTTCTTTTCTAGTAAAAAGCAAATCCTTAATTAGAAGCTCATGTAAGTTGTAGTGCTTTTTTCACTAACGTCTATCAATCCGTAGTACAACTAGTTCTCGTTGAGTGAGCTGCCCTAAGAACTATCCCTGATACTGGTTGAGTGAGTTGCCCTCATACATTGAATATATGATAATAGAAATCTCATCCAATGTGTCTGATCTAGATCATCCGATGATAGATCATCCAACCTGTTAAATTCAGATAATGATCTTAGCTTCAGAAATCTCAACAAGCTCGTCCTCTGTATGAAGTTTCCGTGGCGCGCAGATGCAACTCGCCACAAGCGAAGGGTTGCGGTGTGTACAAAGGGAGGATCTAAACCCTTGGTAGCTTCCGAGGATACCTCCGAAGGCATGGCGACCTCTTATTAGAACTAAGGAAATTGACCACAAGATGTTGGCGGAAATTGACTAAAAGACTAAGACGCTGGTAAACAAGACGATACCGAAGGCCTGGCGACGTCTTTTTAGAGCTAGCGGAGGAAGTCGTTGGCTCAAAAAGCATGCTGGTGGATTTGAAATTGACTAAAACACGTTGGTAAAAATTGACTCACCTCGAGTAGGTGCTCTTAATCTTTGCCTGCTGTGGGTGCAGACGCGGCTGCAGCGGGTGTAGTACTCACAACTGAGGCAATATCTACAACAACTGGAGGCATTTGTTTTTTGTTGCCAGAAGCTGCGTCAGCGCCATCGCCTGCTTTTCTTAGAGCGGGAGCTCCTCCTCCCTGTCTTCACGATAGTATAAGATCTAAGCTCTTCATCTACATGATACTAATTCTCGTGACGCTCGTCGAGCTGGAGCTCTTAGTCTAAGTACATCTTAATGTACCGGCCTCCTAGGAAAACAAGATAGACGCGCAACGAGTCAAGATGATACTGTTGGTCTTCTGTGGTATAATCGATCATATTATCGCTAAAAGGTCTTGTTTAGATCCTTGTCCTAATTTTTGGCTTTCTTCTTGTGCTGCGACAACACTCATCCTACAAAGATCCATGTAGGCCTCAATGTTCCCGCTGTATGGATCGAGTGCTTCCGCTGCTTAATTTAGAGCTACCATATGCAACCCCATCCCCATGATAATGTTGATCCTTGATTGGTGCTGCATGTGCAAATCCCCAGATCTAGTGATTCTTTCTTATTCTAGACCTCAGAAAATCAGCACCAATGAAAATTGTTGCCCTACCCAGAAGCAGTGGCGCTCAAGCGCTACTGAAAATGTCGCTCCGCCTTCTGACATTAGTAGAAAAAGAAAATAGAAATACTTCACTCACATCATTCTACAAGCCTTAATCTCTGTGCGGGCTTTGTGCCTTCAAGGAACGGGGTCGCTCCTGAGGTCGCTTGTTTCTTCAACGCAAGAGCGTCCTGAGGCAACTGCAAGCGTTCGAAGAGCTTTGTCAAAGCGGGCACGTTAAACCCATCACCAGTCAGCGATTTCACCTCTGCTATCCATTGCGTGGTATTAGAAATGGGCTTTCAGGACGAGAATATTTACTCAGCGGAGCAGCCTTATACAGTACCTATAGACTCATCACATGAGTTTGAATATCACTGCTAAATCTAAAACAAAAAAGCACACTTCTTAGCAAGCATCAAATTCAGAGAGCCAAGAACAAAGCCAATAACAAGTTACGCTTATAAAAATGAGTCCTGTAGTGGCATATCTTTAGACATTAATCCCGTCCTTCCTCCACTCGAGGCTGCTTCTCCTCCTCCCGTAGACGAACCTGTAGTCGTCGTGCAGGACTCAAAAAACTTCGCTACAGAGCTGGCTGACGATTTGCCAACATTAGAAGAAGTCTGCTACGATCGATAGGATAGAATAAGGCATGAAGATAGGAGTGGCCTCATCATCTACGAGCCTTCTAACTATACGTATACCTAGGTATGTCTAGCTACCTATAGTACCATCTAAAAGTTATCATAGAACTTGGTTAGTTGATGGCCAACATTAAGAAAGAAGTTCTTTGTAGTTGGTGGCCTTTGCCGCGTTATCTATGAAGGAACACCAAGATCAAGCTGACTTACTGTAGCAAATCCAAATCATCCTTCAAAATAACCTAAAGTTTAAGTTTGTCTCCGCTCTGTGATTCATGGGGATCGAGATGAAGCAAATGCAAAGGCAGCGACCTAGTACAAAAGTGCAAGTAGTATAGTCAAGGTGAACGATTTCACATCACTGCTTTGTTTCAGTGAAATTCACAATCCTCGAGAAAGTGGCTTTTTATCGCCCACCAATTCAATTTAAAACCTTAGAGCCAACTTCCTCCAGGACACCTACACGCACACCAAAGTAGTAGATTACCAAAGAGAGCAACACAAACACGCTAGGAGTAGCACAATGGTGACAATGTTCACCACGAAAGAGGTGAAACAGGTGGAGCAGGATCAGGCTGATGATGACGACGAGGATGATGGTTTGACGATAATGATGACGATGCTGGCAATGATTTCAAATTGAACTTCCACAATCCTCGAAAAAAAAGGCTTTTTATCGCCCAAGGAATCAACTCAAAATCTGATGCGTCATTTGAAGCGACTTCCAAGCTCAACTTTCTTCATTTTCAACATTCTATCAATGAGTTAGACTATAGCATGGTGGCAGTGGTGCACTACACTAGACTATGAAAGTGACGAATCAAATCAAGTCGAGTATAAGAATGGCGCGGGTGTTTATAGAGTCATCAACGTGAGCAGCTCGACCGTCTTATTTGAAAGGTGGACGTGTGCCCGTCCCCCGCACTTACTCCCACAATGAAGGCACCACTTTCAATCATCGAAAAGGAGCACACGGCACTACCTATTGATCAACGAGAACCGAAGCAGCCTAATCGCCCTACGCACAAGAGCTGCATACAGCACCTCAATCCAAGACCTACATCGACAACAGCTACACGCAACACCTCAGTACAAGACCTAAATACATCCAGACCTTAACATTGGTTGTGAGTCGATCGACGCCATGACAAAGCGTCGCAAAGCACATCTGCTGACCGCGTAGTAACTCGTCCACGATGCGTAACTGTAAACCATTTTGGTTTTGTCCACCACCTCCTGACGCTCTACTCCCTTTTGTCCTTGTATTTATTTCGAGGCGTCTTCCAGTGAACGTTTTTATCCTCTTCAGCCTACTGCTTTTGGATCGGCCTTCTGCTTCTGGAAGACTGACAGGCCATACCCGAACAGTCGCGGAGCGACACTGAGTCGCCTCCTCTGCTCTCGAGTAGTAGTAGCAGAGAGACTCTTTACTGTAGAACAGCCCCAGTGCGACAAGTCGCGCGCTGACTTGTCATGATGTGTGTATTCCTCTGTATATGACTGATGAATCATAGAGATCTCATTTTGGTGACGAGTTTGCATGGATGAAGTTTTGGTGGACGGAGTCAAATTATTGAAAAACAATCAAACATCTGAATACTTAGGTCAAACATGTGGGAGGATATGCTGCGGAGCTACAAATACATCAAATAGTCAATGAGAATGAGAAATCTTTTTTGGTGATGGGATAACGATAATACAAGTTAGTCATGTGAAGATGTAAGACGAATAAATGCAACTAAGGAAATTCAGAACGCTACGCTGTTCCACCATACTTACACTGATGCTGTAACATAAGCGGAGTGACTCTATTGAACAGTCCCAGGGGCGCAAGTCGCCTGCTGCGGACGTGCCATGTCTTGAAGAGACGTGCCACTTTTGTCCAACAGCAGGCCACATGAGTAACAACGTATAATCCTACTCAGCGAGTCGTTCTCTGTCCATGTTACGCGAGCATCCCCATTGTAGCTGCAAGCTTCCAAGGAAGAACTTCACACACGACACATAAGACTTCCCCCAGTCGAGCCCTAGCTAGAAAAGAAAGAAAATGAAAATGAGGCAGCACCATCATGATCACTCATAGTAAAACATACGAGCACGCGCCATGCTCCTCGGGACTTCTAAGCAGTTAGAAGCACAAACTACATTGGTAGTAGTAGTTCTGGAAGAGTGAGACTGAACGCAATCGAGGCAGTGAACGATTGAGCGCCACGGGATCTGGTCCACCGCCGCGAGGACTGTCTGCGCGTCTCTTCTCTCCTAAATAATGCTGAATCTACAACAAGCTGCTATTTGCTAGCAGTTCTAAGAGACCTAGTCATGGCAATATCAACAGTTCTCTATCTCTTCTGTGCTAACTATCCTGCTACGACCTTCAAAAGAATAATTGCCGACTTTGTCCCCCCTCGTCTAAGAAAGAACTTCCGTCCCCCTCTACGAGAAAGAAAGTGTAGACAACTGAAGACTGGCAGCCATCTCATCTTCTAGCTTTACCGCGGGGACTAGAAGGAGCAGCTCCTAGCGCCACTTCGGCTAGAGGGAGAACTCCCACAACTAGTTAACCCCTTCATGGGGTAGTAAACCCATAATCCATGGGGTACCGCTGTAGTAGTTAACCCATACAACTAGAAACTTCGTTTCAAATTTTTTCGGTGAGGATGGATGCATCAGTTGAATAAATCAGGAGGCGCGCGGACAATTCTTGACTTACTCCACCTAAGTACGAGTGTCTTAATAAGGCAACGGGCTTGGTGAAAGAACCTGCGCCCATCTTCATCTTGGGGGCATAGCTTAGCTGTATACAACAATTGGGATTTCTTTGCCTCCGGTTGCTAGGAAAACAGCCACAGGCTACTTAACAAATATGATTCTTAATATGCAGAGAAAGGTATAAATCAAAATTATTCGCAAACATAAACATTAATAACGCGCTCTCGATTTTTGTTTTTTATGTTAGTTCGAACTTTAGTCATAAATAAGACGAGGTCGCGGAGGAGAAAGACATCGCAATCTTCAACATAAGTACACCTCCCATTTACTCTGCTACCTTTCCATCTCCATACATCAAGCAAGTTACGTGCCCGCTAAGCTCCTGGCACTGCTTTTCATGATGACCGTAGAAACTGACTGGCGTCGACTACTAGCGCTCACCAAAATGTCAAAAAAGATCGGTGACGAGGCAGTAGCTGTCGGGCGGCCCATGATGAATCAATATGGATGGCTGGATATTGCGAGCAAATTATAACTATTCGTATACTTTATGCAAGAAATGTGACCAGAGCAGACAGAGAGCCCACCTCGTCAAGAAAGTTGCACTTCAGCAAGGGAGCGCTGTCCTTGTGAAAGCATCAACATAGTGCCTACAATCCTGGATGGTGCAGATCTCCGGACGTGAGCTCGTTGCCCAAGGTAGGAACTAGGACTATTCTTGATGCATCCTATCAGCCAGACACTGTCAGTCAGACACTGCCGCTCATGTCATGTCATGGCGCCTCTTATGGAGCTATTGCTATGGCTAACTACCAATGAGGCAATCCAGTGCTGTAGTACCTTCAAAGAAGAGCCATGGTGGCCCTGTCTTACCAAGACCCAGCTTCCCTGCGAGCTTCTCCATATGATAACGATTTATCCAACTCCCTCCAGCCCTTGCTATCTTTTATTGAAGCCTTCAAATAAATTCTAAATCAAAGCGAGCCTCTGACTGAGATTGTTCGAGCGAAATAGTAAATACTTCTAAATAAAAAGAAGTGATCACGTAGCAACGTCAACACTCTTAGTTTTAGTACTCTGATACTGATCCTTAAATAATTTTTCGACTGAGATGAATTCGATTCAAAATGGTCAGACTAAAAACCCCACGTATTAACATAGTAACTAGTTGGTGTAATTCATTTTTCAAGATCCTCAACAGCATCATCGACAACAAGACATCTTCTGGACAATGCACCCAAGTCCCACTGCGCGAGATGACCACTTCTGAGCAGAAGGGCACGCCGCACCTCTTTAGCAGAAACGCCCCCTCTCGAAAAAGCCACTACTGTGCGACTAAATTACAAACGAGCGCAAATGAATGGCAGCGGGCGTCAAATTTTGGCCAAATCATGCAGGAAATCTGGCGGGCGATGACTGTCTACAGTTATAGCTGGCGCTCGCCTACTCGTGTCGCGGATGTACTAGT
>CAJINU010000121.1:241314-266220 GCA_905178165.1 Amoebophrya sp. A25 | reverse complement strand
AAGTAATTAGCATAGTACAACTTGGTTAGTTTATTGAGTACTCGGCGTAGGACGAGTCCCAAGGTGTAGGAGGACACCTTGCTTTTCATCTCATTTTCATCAACCTTGGAATCCGCTAAACACAGACATCTACTTCTAGTTCTACATCACATGACCATTATCCACCTATTTTTCATCCTGATCACAAACACAATTCAACAATTTCAAGTTATTCTCGACACAACGAACTGAATCACAAACACAATTCAACAAGAATTCCAAATCTCCGCACAACTACTTAGTAAAATTAGACTCCCCACGACAACATCAGGCTGTCGCAGCTTGTCTCTCTTCCCCCGGTGAAATGCTTTTGTGGGAGAAGCATGCTATGCTAGACCCCTTCGTCGCTGGGACGCTTGCCCCTCTTGCAATTGGTGAACTAGATAGTAGATCGGAGAAGTCGATTATTTTGGGCGAATCTACGGAGCAGCAACTATCTTCTTCTATTAAGGCTCAGCTTTCAATGGTCATTGGGGTTGGTCACTGAGATCGAAGAGGCGACCCCTTGAGACAACAGGGGGAAACGAAGGGAAAGAAGGGGGTCTCTTCCGTTCAGCATCAGTGACCATTGAATGCTGCGCTTTAATTCTAGTCAGCCTCCGCGTGACACCGAAGCCGGACAGAAATACAAAGAGCATTTGCTCGACACAGTGGACAAGTATGAGAAGTATGCAAAAGCTTTGCTTGCCTTGACAAAGTGGGAAAATCAGGTAGCGTTTCAACGTCAGCGTCGAAAAGTGTTGTGGTCAGGACAAAGTGATCAAGTGGTCAAGTTTCTAACCTCAGTCGTACCGGATCAAGTGGCTGACATTCTTGTTGAACAACAATCTCACGATGATGTCGACGTCCTCCTCCAAAAGCAGAAGAAGCATCTCACAGCCGTGGTAGAGAAATACGGAGAAACGATCCTCTGGTTGAACTATGAAATGGGGAAAGAAAACCCTTGCGCTCAGGAATTGTTTCACAATGAGTTGGACGCAACAACGACCTTGGTCCGCGAAGTGAAGCAGGCGCTTTATGAGGTATTGGCGCAGAGAAAGAGATGGGTGCAGCAGTATGACGAACATCGGCACGATTTTCATTTCTGGGTAAACGGTAGTAGGACTGGTCTGGGCCTGGGTTTTGACGTTTCGTCGGACAAAGAGTCGGAGAGATTTCTGTCGAAGTTGATGAATATCCTCAGAGAGGGAGACCAAAGTCAAGCTCAAGCGGATTCTACTTCGGAATTTGATGCTGCTATTGGCTTCTTGTCTTTTTTTCGCTCGACCTCGACACAGCGTAGGTCAACGTCTGCTACTAGTTCTAGTGCTAGACTGCAACTAGATGGCTACGAACGACTAGTTGGCAAATTGCTAGCCTCCGAGGTGAGGAAACTGTCGCAACGCCTGCAGGACATGACAAAAGGATTTAGCGACCAGGGATTGGCCATCATCAATGCCAACACTGATTTGAAATTGCAGCAGTTTGGTGCAGCAAGACGAGTTTTTCAGCAGCGAGGAGATGTGGTCGATGAAGAGAAAGCCAAAGAAGGAGAAGATAAAACTCAACAGACTCACAGCAACGTGGTGAACAATGAGGACGGAGCCTCTAGCGTGAAAAATGACAGTCCAAGTTCAACAACTCCTGGAGGGAAGTTTCTTGGACATCATTTGTACCACGGATTCACCGGTGCGATGAGTACAGTAGCAGGACGTTTGTTCACGACCAAAGCTAACGATGCTGTGGATAGCAATGAATTTATGCTTTTTAAACACGTTGTTGATAGATCAGTTTTACTTCACCAGGCTGGCTTCTTATCGGTAAAATAGTAAGCGGACTCACGACTATGCACATCTTCTTCACTCTATAATATCTTCAATGTGAGAAGTTGTTCTACAATGTCGTGTATAAGAATGTAGATCTTCAATGATGTGAGGTCTAGCACTTACCCGACATCAACACTCT
Source organism: Amoebophrya sp. A25 (assembly GCA_905178165.1). Lineage (NCBI taxonomy): Eukaryota > Dinophyceae > Syndiniales > Amoebophryaceae > Amoebophrya > Amoebophrya sp. A25. The sequence continues at coordinate 264,237 of CAJINU010000121.1, read as the reverse complement.
CACTCCGACTTTGAATTATTCAGCTTAACTTTCCTGAGTCTGCTAAAGTCTACTAAGTTACCTCAAGTAGATCAAAACAGTTATTCAGCTTCTAACAAGCTACTTCTCGTGAATCGTCGCAGAGAAGCTGAATTTGCGCATATGCGCGCGGTGCCGCACACTCGAAGACAAGACAAATGTGAAAGGACCGGCAAGGCAGGCGACATTTCTCTCTGTCCGTTTCTTGCTGGACAACAGAGGAATAGTAGGCCATGATGATGATACGCGGATCATGAAGAAGTTGGGCGGATGGTGAATAGTAGGCCATGATGATGATACGCGGCTGTTGAAGGAGATCATGGGATGGTATGCCGCGTATAACAGCGCAGATGCTGGTATGCGTACTATAACAGCGCAAGCAGATAATTGCAGATTATACTAATGCAGGATCATAGAGAAAGATTTTTAATCTAGACGGTGAAGACGATGAGCAAAGAAATTGAATACTTAACCTTACGATTTTTAAGTCTAGGTGGATGAGCAACACAGTCAATATGACGGCTAACTTATATAACACAGACACAGACTCAGACTCAACAAAGAGACATAATACTGACAAACATAAAAGTAGGTCTAGAAGAAGTAACATAATCATAGTCGGGAAAATGAAACTCTAACTATTACCTTCAGGTAAACACAGAATCTCATAAAATCATCATCATAGACTACATGAACGCAGACTGTGCTATTAAGAATCTGATTAGATAAATGCACTCTTGAGCTTTTCTTCCTCGCTCCTGTTTCGACCTTCTGCTTTTAATAGAAAGATACTCGTGAAAGATTTAAATATGAAATTAAGATGACGACTTTACAATTCGATTCGGTATTAGGGGTGTCGAGGATCGCGTGGTAGTAGTAGTGCCTGAGTCGCTTCAGTACCACCTGATGTGATGGACAGTGGCTCTGTGTACTATGCGACTGATCAGATGGACAGTGGCTCTGTGTATGCGACTGATCAGATGGACAGTGGCTGAGTGGCTACCTGAGTCGCTCCAGTGCCTGATGTGTATGCGACTGATCAGGCATCACGCTGTACCTACTTAGACTACTACACGCACACAGTATTCCTAGTGTGATCGCGTGGTTGTAGTAGGACTCAACAAGAAAATAATAGATTTAACCTCATTTTTGATGAAACGCATCAACATCTTGTTATGGCTTCTTGTGTCTGGTTTGTCTTTGTGCCGGAGCTAACAATTCAGTATAGATTTCAAGTCTCTACTTGTACTACAAATAGGGTCAGTTGCTGTAGTTATCCTCAACTACATTCATAATCTTTTTACAGTCCCGAGTACGAATTATAGGAGTACTTATAGTGATTCTTTTATTAACACCATAGTCATACGTAATGTATAGTGAGGGATATCGCCTATGACATCAACCGTTTGACATAGGGTTCATCCACGCTGTTTTCATCAACCGTTTGAAACAGATGAGGGATTGTTTTCTTAGAACTAATAGGGTTTAGGTACGACCTGTAGATCTCAAAGATCGTATATGGAGTTCACTTTGCTTCGTCCATTTCGATATTAGTCTCGATGAAAATTTAGAAGTGGTAAACAAACTAAAAGGAAAATATGTTGAAGATTCTGAGTGGTAGAAGTGGTCACTTCAAAAAGAAGGTACAGAATAGTTGAAACGCCTGAATTAGCTGAATAGAAGACGTTACTTGATGTTTCAAAATATATCTTTTTCTTCTGGCGGTATGAGTCTTCGATGGTAGGGGTGCGCACTTCTAGTTTCCTTCATCATCATCACGTTTCTGTCGTGGTGTGCTGGACATCTTCTAGTTCCTCAACAACATCATTCTAACCTTCGTTTCTCTTTGATTGTTGATGGATTGAGATGTGAAGACCTCGTTACGTGTAGGACCTCGAGACGTGCAGACACGTGGNTGTGCTGGACATCTTCTAGTTCCTCAACAACATCATTCTAACCTTCGTTTCTCTTTGATTGTTGATGGATTGAGATGTGAAGACCTCGTTACGTGTAGGACCTCGAGACGTGCAGACACGTGGTCCAGTGTTGATTTTCCAAAAAGCATCTTACGCGGAAAATACGCAGGTAGGTTTTGATTTATCGGAACTCGCTCGTACTACAAAAAAAAAAATCATTGAATTGAATTGGATGGAATTTCATGTGGTCGGAAAGCAGGGCAGCGAAAGATTGGATAAATCAACAGATCACTCACTTCTCTTCGGCAGCAGAAGCTAGTGTTGTAGCGTTCATTACTATAGATACCCCCGGTGCAGCGTGCGTTTGCGTCTTTGGTTGTTGTATTCAATACTGATTTGCGATGAGCAATAAAGAAATATTGCCTCCTGATGGATGTAAGTGTAACTGAATTTCATCTTTGAGAAGCGTAGTATCATAATTCGGCCTTTCTTATGATCGATAGAAGCCGTCCCAGCAGCAGCGGAAGAAGAAGCAGTCCCGGTCCTGACTAGAGTTTGATATCATTACTGCTCATCCTTCTTTCGAAGTAGCTTCCTTCGTGAATAAATCCAACGCGGCAACGCCTATAATTCCAACGAGCAGGGTAAGAATATCAAATACTTAATCCGTTAGCACTCTTCTAAGATACTTTTACCTTCTGGTAACAACTAGTTGAGTACGCGTTTCTTGCATTAAATTGCTTCCGTCTTCTAGCTGCATTTATTCTTGCAAAAAAATCTGCAGCAACTTTCTTGTCTAAGTAATCCCAATCTCCAAGGCAACAGCCAGCAACTACTTAATAAAGCTCTACTAGCTCAGCTCTACTAGCTGCCAACGAGCAGGGAGCACGACATCGACAAAATGGGCAGTGGTTCGCCAAAGTTTTGGGGTAATATGACCCTAGAGTCCCCCTTTTTTCTCATCCATACCTGCGGTTCAGTCGTGTTGACCTTGGCGGTCATCCTCTTTCTGGGGTTGAAGAAGTGGCAAGAAGCAAATCTCAAGTGTCTTTCGAATCATCAAAAGTTATGGCTCACCCTTATCATGATCCATCTTCGGAAGCATCTCTCTCAGAAACGTTTGCAAGGGGATAACGGTCTCAACAGGATGGACTTCGAGAAGGATTACTTAGGGTGAGCTCTAAATGAAAAGGTTAATAGCAACGAGGACAAAGTCGGAAAGGAGCAGAAAGACGAATCTGCGACGCCTTCTGAGAAGGCTCCTGGAAAACCCTGTTTTAGTGTTGCAGGAGCTTATCTCTTAGATGGATCATGCCAACATGGAAATGGTACTAAACACGCACACGCAGTCGTGGCAGCGGCCAAGAAGGACAAAGAGGTGGTGGTCTTGAATCATGAAATCAGGATGAAACTGAATCAGGAAAAAATTTCGAAGAAATTTCAACAGAAAGTGTATGCTCACGTTGCGTATCGTCGAAGCTTCTTGGGATGCGCGCTCTACTGTCTGATCACGCTGTTCGTGCTGCATTTGATTAAGGCTTCCAAAAGAAGGCACTAGAGAAGGCGAGTTTCTACATGGACATTCTCAGTTTGTTGACATTCTGTCTCAATAAGTATTGCCCTCAGTCATTCCAACTCGATCTCGAAGTCGACGTATGCTGGAACTTTTTGAGCATGAAGATGATGATTTTCTCAAGAACAGGAGGTAATTAGTTGCCTGCTCGTCATCCTCTTCTACCTAGTTGTAAGAGACAGACAGGAAGGTGGATGCAATTCCTCCTTATCCGTGCTCTAATTCCTCCTTGTCCGTGCTCTTTACGAGTCTGGCCTCCGGTTTGTGGCTCAACGAAGGAGAAGGCGGTCTAGCAAACGGCCCATTTGCGTTTTTCATGCCTGATGTGTCCAAACCGCTCAACTGGAATTTCAATTATGGCTTGTTGGCTGCCTCCAATCCATCCTCGGAAGCATCTTCTTGCAGACGTTTTCAAGTGGAAAGCGGTCGTAAGTAGAAAAGACATCGAGATGGATTAGTGTAAGCGCTAATTCAAGTTCTATCTGTTCTATACGACTCAGTTTTTGGGTCTGAACATTTGCCCTCAGTCGGTACTGGCCTTAGATCAAGACATATACGACAAGGACTTTGGCACACTCTTCTTTCCCAGAGAAGCCTGTCGAGAAGGATTTGGGTTTGGCTTTCCGGCTCACTGGTTTTTCGTCTGTTTCATGGTCCATTGTGGAGGCTGGGCTGCTGCGCTTTTCTATTCGAGCACCTTGGGCAAGTATCTAAAACGCGAGTTGTGTTTACGACGTGACGCGGAGACACACTTGGGCAACTGCTCCCATGTGATCACCTTTGAAGTCGCTTTGGCGCCGGAAGAGGAGGACGAGGCAGATGAGGAGATTGACGGTGATGCACGAAAAGAAGTTGATGCTGAAGCTGATGCACTAGAAGATCCTCTTCGTAAACAAGAATTACGCCTCGCACGTCGTTTGCAGAAGGCTTTGTTTCCGCAGCCGTTTTTTTGCAAGGGGAAAAGCAATGTTCTTGGGGATAATAAAACTAAGAAGACTTCTAAGAAGACTACATCCTGCTCTGCAGCATCCGCCTTGGAAATCGTCGAAGTGAAGACGCAAAAAGCGACTGGTTGCCGTGAAGTGGTATCTTTGTGCTCGTTTTTCCGCTTTATGCCTCGACATGGGAAATTCGTGCGACCTCAGGAAGCGATGATGGACGACCTTAGGGCGGAGCAGGGGATGAAACTCAAAGGTTCATCCGATCGTGGCGTCGTTGCTAATTTCGTGGACCGATTGTGTAACTACCAAGCTGGTTCTTCCAAGAAAGATGGCAAAGAAGATGAGCGAGAAGCTAAACTCCAATTCTTTGGGCAAAACCGTCTTCATGCAGAATTCCAAAATTTTTGGCAATTCTTCTGCAACAAGTTCAGGGATCGCAGTGTCTTGCTAAGTCTCCATATGTCCGGTCTCTTCGTGACCAGTTCGCAGGTTCAGTACCTGCCAGTCTGGCTTTTTCTGCTGATCAGCCTAAACCTGTGGGCTGCCTGGGATGACGCAAAGAATCAAGGAGAATTTTAAGGCTTCCCGTATTTCATCACTTAAAAGGCGTAAGTACCTTTGACAAGGTCTTTTCAAGGGGTCTGAAAAAATGTGCCAAAGATGACTTTCAAGATGAATTTATCTGGCAAGTTCTAAGAATTGAAAGATGCCGTTCTGGGAACTGCGACGTCCAAAACAAGAGGTTCGAACAAGGGCGGTTCTTCGAACAAAGCAGGTGGAGGTCCTCTGGACTTCCAAACCAAAGACGGAGAAATCCTAGAGTCGTCGCAGCTGGTACCGGGAGATGTGGTTTATTTGAGTAAATCAGCCTTGCGAAGGGGGCTTCCGGCTGATCTGGTGTTGGTGTCTGCGGAAGATTCAGACTCATCTACAGCTATGGTCCCTACAGGAGCTAACTCTACAGGAGCTATGGATATGGTCCTCCCCACAGGTGCTTCAATTCCTGACCCTACTACAGCAGCTACTTCTGCTGCATGTACAACTTCTGCAACAAGAACCTTCACAACAAAAAGCGTCACCTGTAACGAAGCCTCTTTGACCGGTGAAAACGTTCCTGTTCGCAAGTTCTGTCCCCGCAGCGAAGAAGACGTAGCCACAATGCTTGGGCATGGCACGTCGGGTGGCAAGTGCTCCTCCAAGGTCAAGCGTTTGATACTCTTTGCGGGGAGCAGCATTGTAGACTGTGGTGAGAATGGAGGTGGGAAGTTGACGCAGGACGAAAGTTCGTCTAATGCTGAGTCGCCGCTTATCGCCGCCCTTGTGCTCCGAACCGAAGCCCATAGTCTTCGTGGTGCGCTTCTTCGTGACATGTTGCTGCACAGGAAGAGTGAACTTCAGCGCAGCACGATGGATAAAAGCCGGGAGATCGTGATGGTTGTGATGCTCATTCTGGCGATTATCATGAGCACGCTGCCAGGTATTCTCAAAGGAGCCAAGTTTGACGCTTTGGGATTGGTGCTGATTCAGGTGACCCTAGCCCGCCTCTGCAATCCTGTCGGCCTTTCAGGCGCAACGTACGCTTCTCGCAAAGCCGCTCGTCGTTTGCATGAGGGTGAGTATCAGATTCGAACTATGATCCCTGCAGAGTTGATGGATGCCGGTCAAATTCGAGTGATGTGTTTCGATAAAACCGGTACCCTCACTGAAGAGAGTTTGAAATTTCATAAATTTTCAGTTGCTGGTGGTGGAGGTGGAGCTTCTGGACGAGCTTGTGGAAGAAATGCTGGACAACACGTAAAGTTTCTTCTTCACCAGAGTCTTTCTGGTGAAGACGATGATCATGATGAGCTACAATCCGATGCTGAGAGTTCCGGTCATGCTGAGAGTGTTTGCCCTATTGAGGAGATATATGGGCGTGAAAATTTCGGCAGTTGTCGAAATCATGGTCAGGATCAGGTTAATAACTCATCTGGAGCTGGAGGTGTTTTACAAGTGAAGAATCTCTCTCAACACTCCCAGACGAGGAGCAACTACAAGCTTCAGGAACAAAATCGTCCTCGTGATGATAAGCAAGTCGTCTCGCTACTGCAGCAGCTTGAAAGCCTTCAACAAGAAGAAAGTGGACGACTCATGTTGAATGCAGATTGTTCCAGAAAGAACAAAGGCAACAAGGGTTCTCCTGCTCATCGCAGTGAGGAGAAAAATGACATGGATTATTTCTTGCTGCAATTAGCTGCTTGCGTGTGTAATACGGCTACGGTTGTGGAGGAGACCGCGACTAGCTGTATTAAAAACCAAAACGGCACTTCTCTAGTAGACCTTGATGATGTAGTACCTGCAACGTCGACGTCAAAGAAACCCGTATTCCTGGGCAACGCAGTCGACTGCGAATTACTTCGGATTGCTTTTGAGAAATTGGGTGTAGTTTCTGTAGTTGTGAACGAGCACGACGACAAGAAAACAAGTGCTGCGAGGACGAACGGTGTGATCAAGACTTGTGATGCCACGACGGGACGAGTTCTCGCAAAAACTTTGCACCAATGGGAATTCGATCAGGATTTGCAATTACAATCTGTTTTGGTAGAAGTTTGTCTGGACAACAGTGGTGATTGTGCCGGTGGTGGAAAAAAGTCAAAGTCTATCAGACGTTCAGGAATTTATCCACGCACGAGAAACCTTACCCGTTCGATGAAGTTGCAGATCAAGATGCGGTATCAACATGTTGATGGTGATCAAGATGAACCTTCAAATGCTGAGGAAGCTGCAGAGCCGCAGAGCGCGTCAACGTCCAGGTTCTTCCTCCTCAGCAAGGGTTCTCCCAAACGTTTAGCGAGTATGGGTACGATGTCTGAGGTTGATTCTCGCGAAGCCGCTCAATACGCCCGTCAAGGGTTTTATACTTTGGCTGTTGCCATGCGTGAAGTCGACAGTGCCTTTGTTCGCCAGGTTGTTGGAGGAGACTTGTTCTCTGCAGGAAAAGCTAGTTCCGACTCCACAGAAGAAGTGATGCTTCGCCGATCAGATGTGGAAAAAGATATGCGATTTCTAGGATTGTTCCTGTTCGCAAATGCAGTAAAGTCGGACTCTGCTTGTGTCATCCGACAGTTTCAGGATGCGTCTATTTTGCCTCAGATTATCACGGGTGATAACATTTACGCTGCTGGCAGTGTCGCGGCACGATGTGGCTTCTTTGATGGTGAGTCTACGTCTACTTCTCCCTCTGTGGATGCTGTGTCTGCCTCTAAGCAAGACCTAAGCACCCAGGTGGACCAACTAATGATCCAAGATGCCGACACCTTCTGCGATAAACAACATCAACTTGATGTTTTGGCAATTGATGTGGCAAATTCTAGTGATGGAGGTAAACAACCGAGCACGACTAGTACGAGAGACGCAGCCTGTGGAGGGTCGTTCGACACTGTTTTTGTCAATGTGACGCCCTTTTCTTTGGTGAAAAAATCCGGTACGAACGACTATGAGCTTATTGAAGCTACGAGATTCTTGTCGCGGGAGGAGATACTGATGCGGTTGCAGGCGATTAAGACTCAGTCGTGTCACGCGTCGTCCTCATGGAGGAATCCGGGTCCGAGTGCGCGATACCTCCTGACGCAAGACGCGTTTTACACACTGGCTGCGCACGAACACGATTCGGATACTCCGTCTAAAGCTGGTGAAAATGCTGAGCGTAGAAATGGTGCTGGTGGGAATACGAATACTTCTACAGCAACAAGTTCAACAAAGGAGGGTCTTCGTGTTGTTGTTAGCGGTATCCCTGCACGAACCAATGCGGATAAGGTTGAAGCAGCTGATGAACAAGGCGCATCATCGGATAAGACTGATGAAGCAGCTGATGAACAAGACGCATCATCGGATAAGACTTCCACTAACGGAAGCTCCTCCACTCGCTCAAGCGTTGTCTCTACTCCGTCGTCTTCAGCTACTTCTACAGATAGTTCTGGAATTTCCCTCGTTGTGGGTACGACGCCCACACATCATGGACCAAATGGGGGTCCCGGTGGATCGAGTACTTCTTTCCTCCTATCAGTATCTGAACTTCCATCGTTGTCAAAGATGCTGTCGTCAGTAGTCGCCTTCGGCTCGATGACCCCAGGTGGAAAGAGCGATGTCATTCAGTATTGGCAACATCTTCAGGGTGACATCAAGGTTAAAGTGGGGATGTGTGGCGATGGCGGAAATGATGCGGCTGCGCTGCGGGCTTCAGACATGGGGGTCGCATTGATGAATCACTCGGGTGGTGGTTCCAGCAAGGACCACGACACGAAGAAGAGTAAGAAAAATAATGATCAAGGCAAACAAGAAGAAGGTCAACAAGGTCAACACCCTCGAGAGCAAGATCCAGACGAAGACAGCGTTATCACGTTCCTTGCTCCCTATGCAGCCACAAGCGGTAGTATTCGTGCCTGTGTGGAGGTTGCGAAGGAAGGTCGAGTTGCGGCTGAAAATGCTCTTGCCATCTATCAATGGACGCTGCTCTACGGTATCGCGTTCAACGTCACGAGAGACGTGCTACGAGTAAACTATTCCTGGTTGAATTCTGCCATGGGGACATCCTTGGATTTGATTGCCGTTCCATTAGCGGTCTATTTGCTGTCGAATGGGAGACCGCCATCAAATGATCAAACGAGTACTAAAATAGAGATGAACATGAATGGTAGTTTTGTTGAAAGAACTACATCAATGACTTTGACGAGCACGAGTGCCGCCCGTGGCTTCAAGATTGGAAAGGAGGTTCTTGGAAGATCGGAAATGGTGCCTCTCCTAGTTGACGACGAGGACGATCTTGAATCCAATCCACGGGAGATTCGCAGAGCCAAAGAAGAGACAGCTCTCGAGAAACGACGTCTTCAAAAGGAACAGCAGCAACGTGAGATGAATCAGAGAGAGCTCTTCCCGGATGTGCCGAATTTGTCGCCTCTGGCTCCTATCCGCGTGTGGCTCCTTGGAGTGATTACTCCGCTGCTGATGCTCGGATTTTTGCTCCCTGTGGGTTTCTTGCAATTGGCTTCTACAGTTAAGACTCCATTCATTTTCATTATAGAGTAATAAAAAAGTCAACACAGGACGTCTGCGAACTATCCGGAACTTCCTCTGAAGGTCAACGTGATGGACAAGTAGATCACTAGATCACTTACCACTCGGGTTTACAACTTGAAACATATATTATAGAGTAATAAATAATAAATATGCATTTCCTTATTATACGGGAAATTCATTTTCTTTTCCAACGGCCTTTTTCCTTTTCTTCGGTTTCCTTACACAGGCAATTCATTTCCTTTTCCTGTATCTCCAAGTGTATTTGTCAGGCAATAGACTTTTGAAGAAAACCCTTTTCTTCAGTTTCCTTCTTAGGATTCTGAAGAAGTAGGCTCGTCGCTCCTGAAGAAATGACTGAGAATATGAAATGCTAGTAGTTTTGCGCTCTAATACGGTTCCGGAAATTGGTGCCAAAGAGTGGCTCAGTATCCCAAACAACGCTAAAGGGTATCTTTGCGAAGGCAATGCTACGTCCACCGAACAATCGTCCTCCTCCATCCTCAGTGGCCTTTTTACAACGACTGCCTTTGGCCTGTTGGGCTTTTCTTTGCTGTATCTGAACTCGGGGAGCAAATATCGTGCTGGTGTCCTCGAGTCGCTGCTTCGGCGGAAGGACGTGTACTTGATTTTGCTGTTGTTAAGGTCTTGTTCCCCTAAAGTAGCTACTCCATCATCTTGTTGAGCAGGGACATCTTGTTTTTTACAGGGGTTTTCTTCAAGAGGAAAACAAGGGGTCGTCAAGGATTAATCTCAAGATCGATTGGGAACTCTTCTAATTTGGTTTTTCTTACCTGGCCTCCTCCTTCCGCTTCTGACGGCAAACAACTACTTCGTCTGTACTATGCCTGCGAACTGCGATCAGCGCACGAGCTATACGATTATGCACGGCACATATCCGGCTCTTGACAGCGCGCTGAAGTGGTTACATTAAGGCTATAGTACGTACATTCGTCACTCTTCGGAGTCGAGTAGGTCCCGAGGGTGCTCGATGTGCAGGATCCACAACCTAACCTAACTCCGCTGATCACTTTCTTCACTATCTGGCGTAGCTGATATGTTAGAAAGATGATCTTCCTGTTCGTGGGTTGTGAATGATTCAGATCACTCCTCGGGCTACAGATTCAGATTGATTCCTGGCTTTAATCCTTGTTACGACAACCGGACAAACCCAGCGATGCCGAGATCTATGGCGCTGCCGTATGGTTCTATGAGCCAGGGCAAAGAGAAGTCGAACGCACGAAAGCTTTTAACGAGGTTGCTGAGACTCTGATGAAGGGTTCTTCTAGTTCTTCTGATACTAATGCTAATGCAGGGCGAGTAGTCGTACAACCACAAGCGCCTCAACAAGCTCAAGCTATTAATGCAGGGCGAGGAGTAGTCGTACAACCACAAGGACCCCCTCAACAAGCTCAAGCTCAGGAGCAGAGTAAAATATTGTGGTCAAGCGCAAAGGACCGCTTACAGTATTTAGATGCGACATACGACAGCATGCCTTCGTTCAGCTTTGGGGCGATCAGAGGTGCTGCATCCATATTAAAGGAAGAAGACGAAGATCCTGATGAAGGAAAGAAAGACGAAGATGGCCTCACCTCCTCCAGCAGCAAATACTATTACAGTTTGAAGCCAGGGCATTTCAGCTTCCAAAAAGTTGCTGAAAGAACTGAAGAATACAACGGCGCACTCATCCAAAGGCTCTCGTGGCGCGTGTCCCTGCCCCTTTCTAGCGCTGGAGACGGCTACAAGTGGCTTGAGGAATGTCTCAGCGCTTACATTTCTCATCCTTCAGTTCTTGGACAGCTTGCACCTACCCAGCAGCGCCGCATTTTTCATCCTTCAGTTCTTGGACTTCGTGACCTTATTCAAGCGGAGCCTGATCTGCAGCAGCTTCTTCTGACGGCAACGTTTGGGATGTCGCCAGCCTTGATTAAGCGCTTGGCTGCAGCACTGTTCTACTTAAGGCTGTTGTACCTAATGCAGGATAATTCTTGAATATTATACGTATGGAGGAGTACTTATCCTAAGGGAATACAACTCCCCCATACTTTTCAAGGATGCACTTGAAAGATGAATTGCCGACAGTTCTAATATTCGCGCACTCCGACGCGGGCGTGGCTGATAGAGCCGGCGAACGAAGCATATACGTTACATGGCTCTACCAAGGACTCAGGAAAGCGGCAGAGGCTCTTCAAAAAAGCCGTGAAGATAGCCGTGAAGCACTCAGGAAAGCACTCGAGGCGCTTAAAGATAGCAGTGAAGCTGCGTCCGAGGAATCCGATAAAATAAAGACAGAAGCAGAGGCTAAAATAAAGAGAGACGCAGAGGCCAAGATAAAGAAGCTCCAGACACCCGAATTCCTTCAACGCCTCCTGGCTCCACGGTTTGAAGCCTACATCGAAAAAAGTCTAGGACTAACTGGACTCGGTGAAGAAGAGAAAGATTCTCCCGAACAAGCAAGGTCTGCTTCTACGGACAACATGAATATCAATCCGGGACGAGGTTCATCTACGGACAATACCACGGCTCTTGTTGCGGGTTCCTCATCCTCTGCCGCGGAAAATTCGTCTCCAGCGGCTCCTGCGTCACCTGCGACGTCAGGGTCGCCAACGACGCCAGCGCCTTCAGGGTCTCGTCCAGAGGGATCACCGTTGACTCCCGCAACATCAGGAAAGAAATCAGAGAAGGCCGCGTCAGGCAAGGCTGATCCAGCTGCAGCTCATCGTGCCAAGAAGAAAGCGGAGGACTTCAGTCTGCTTGAAGATATGAAGGCGAACTTGATCATGGTGGAAAATCGGATTGGCGAGTATCAGGAAAAAATGCATCATTTTGTCAAAAAGACATTGAAGGGCTCTACGTTGGATGAGCTCAGGCAGATGTTCGCAATCTTGTACAAGCACGAATCGTGTACCCTCAGCTTGGTGAAAGTGGACACTGCGGACGTTCGATATCAGTTGGGCATGGAAATTAAATGTAAAGCTACACCTCTTCCTGTTGAAGTTTCATCTTCATCTAGCTCTACAGCTTCTACACCTCGTCCTGTTATTGCAACCCGCCTTTCTCTCCTGAATGACAGTGATTTCAACTGGATGTGTCAGGAGTATTGCAAAGCAACCTGGCTGTTGACAGCCGACGAAGGGCAGCAGAGTCCGTTCCACTGCCACTGGGTTGCACTGGGCCAGAAAATGACTGAAGCGCAAAATTATATTATGAAGAAGTGTGGATCGCATTTTCAGTGATTTGTTTTAGTTTTTTGCAACTATCTTATCAATTATGTTGTTGTTGAAACAAGAGTAAAAACAAGTAAAATTAAGCATGATCTTCATTCCATATTAACACGTGCTTGCTAGTTCTTACAGCCTCCTCTAAAACAAACGACCTTTCCTCTCGTACCTCCAAGCGTGAATATCGCACCCGCCGATGCGTGTTGTTTCCGAGAATCGATCGAGAAGAAGGGGATGCCAATCGATTTCCCGGTCTCAAATTCGAGAAAGACGAAAACAGGCATGCCATCGGTCCTGACTTCCCGGAATTTGTGCGCAGATTCAGAGGTGGGAGTGGAGCAGGTAAAACTTTAAATTTGTTGCATGAAAAAGAGTACTGCGGGAGGTGCTGGAACAAGAAGTATTTAACATAAGTATTTAAGGTGCTGGAAGAAGTAGAATAGAATATATTAGAGAACGGAAGTAGGATGGACCCCCTTAGTAAATCTTCCGATCCTACTTGAGGCGCTGGAAGAAGTATGCCTAGTACAGATTACTGCAGCTAGCAGCTACACGACAGTCATGACTGCTGTTAATCACGATCACGTTTCTCTGTCGAAGTTCCATTTAATATATTTCATGTGGAAAGTATATCAAACGTTCGCATCTCCATAATAGTAATCTTTATCTTCTATGACCTAGGTAACATCAAACGAGGCAGTGAGGAGGATGACAAGTTTATCAAGGAGCATAATGGGTCGGGACTGAAGTTTAATCCAGCGCCTCGAAAGCCCAGTGTACAGCTGAGAGGTGTGCAACAATTAAGGCTTGAGAAAATCCATCTTGTTCGTGTTCCCCAACACTGTCTTCTCTTAGTTTTGATGAGAAAACGGGACTTTCTTGTTCCTCAACTACACTCCCCTCGTCCCGTTCTCAGTTGTAGTAAGTAGTAACCTCTAAAACAGCTGGACGCTGAGTCTGAGGTAAAGAGTGACGAGAATTTACTGCGTGTTTACTACGTGAACCGCCATGCGGTGATCGGTTGGGACTCGGCACAGCCAGCAGACGTTAGACATGTCCACACTCCGGGAAAGCGAAGTACAAGGGCACTCTTCGGAATCTTTCTGCCGCTTTTCTTGCTCCTGTGCACGCTGCTGGCTGCTACGAGGACCCTAGTCAATGTCGTGGAGAGGAGATTTTTCAGACTGAAGACTGTACGAGGGGGACAGTAAGAGCACTATATCTTCTGCTTCTGCCTAAACCCCAGAGTCACTTGGAGTTGTGTCACCACTGACTTGATGAAGGTGCTGGAGCGGATAGATGGTGCTCCTATGCGACGGGAGTACGAATGTAGTAGCGGATAGATGGTGCTCCTATGCGACGGGGGTACGAATCTAGTAGCGGATAGATGGTGCTCCTATGCGACGGGAGTACGAATGTAGTAAAGCTCTTGTTGTAGTACGGCTCCTGATTTACTGATGGAGGTGGCACAGCTTGTCGTGTCGTCAGGTGCAACCGCAGCTCTGCGGATCTTTCCTGCAAAAACGACAGTTGTGAAGATGAGTATCATGAAGATCCTCATTTTATAGTCTAAAATTTTGCAGCATAGTTTTCTTTTCATTGTAAGACTAAGAAGTCTTATTTGTGCTAGGTGCCTCATCCAAGAACTTACTTCCGACAAGTCTCTCGGTTGTAGTAGTTTCTAAAAAAATTTTTACATTAATATCATTGAAGATTAGATAGATAAGCATGTTGATTGAATTTGAAATTACTTATGAAGTAGTGAAGCCACATTATCTTTGTTCTCTTGAATGATCCGTTGCACAGATGCCTCAACTTCTTGACTTGATGGAACTTCCGATGTTGAACGAATATTACCCATAGAAGATACTTGATGTATCATCTTCCTATTTCTTTATACAATCCATTTCTTCGAAAATGCCATTAACATAATTATAGGCAATTTGCTCCTGGTCGCCATGCTGGATCTACTAAATGTTCTTTGCAATCGATGATATATTGGCGCAGTACTTTCACATGATCTATTAGTTTCTAAGACGAGTAGATGGAAGGATAAAGAGGTACTATAAAAAATATCGTAGGTGGGACGAGTTGTTATCTTGTATTCGGGCAATCACGTGTCTGACGTAGCGCTAGTTGGTGTACAGGTGGTTCGGGTGTTTTTTGTTTCGTTTCAAATACCCTTTGAGTCCGTGACGGCGGGAAAATGCACAGTGCATAATATCTTCTACTCGACGGCCTTTGTCGTGGTCTGTTTTCACACCTTCATAATTCCATTGATGTTCATGACGTAAAACTACGGGGGATCATTGATTCTATCTTGCATATCTCGCGAACCGCTGTGGTCCACGCCGCGTCCGTGCGACTGAGCTTCGAGTCCATGTCCATGCTGCAGGAAAAGGATTGTAGTTGTACTCCATTTGGTTTCCATTCCTCTGTCACCGCTGCTGGTGCGTCGATCTTTCATCCTGGAAAATATGTGGGTCATACTAATTTTTTAGTATACCGCCCGCCATAACCCACTGAAAAACTTGTAATTGTAATTGTAATTGCTTGCGGCGTCTGAATAAAATGTAGGGTTCTCTCTGCCTCCTTGCGTCGTGTGGAGATGTTGGATTACAGGCATCGGTCTGCGAAGTATCATTTTTGTCTGAGCCCTAATATCCACTATGTACGATTCCCTTACCCCCTCCTGCCTGTCCTTCCTGCGTTTCCTCCACAAACATTTTTTGCTTTGAGTAACAAGTTTAAAAACTATGATCGATACCAGGTGAATGTGGAAAAGGGAGTCATTTGTTCTTGCCTCTGCATCCGCTTATTCTTGTACAGCTAGAGAATTTATAAAGTGGTCTACTTTTGAAAAACTTGTTTTTGGCTCTTCAGCAGCCATTTATGTCTGCCAGTTTTCCTGGTAGGCCCACACCTAACCTAACCTTTATTGATCATTGCATCTGCATATTCTTGTACTACATCATTGGGTAGAAAATTTGTCCACAGCTAGAGAATTTATATCAGAGTGGTCTTTTCAAAAAACTTGTTTTTATTGCCACAGAATGAGGATACTTTTTTTGAAGGGTTGGATTTGTGGAATCCGAGGCGTCTCTGGTACGCCGCTCATGAATCCAGCACATGGACCAAGACAGGGAAATCCAGCACATGTTAAGGCTACAAGAATTATTTCCTCACTGCCATCTTGGTCCTCGTATCTCCCATTTTCAGAGGCATCTTGGTCCTCCCGTTTTTAAAGGGAAAAGGAGACCCAAGATGCTGCTGAAGGTGGATTTCTCTTAGTTCTAAACATGGGCCCTACGGTGGTGGAGCGCATGACCCATCATGTGGCATCGGCCCCCTGACAAAAATCTTTGGAAATCTCAAGCTGTCCTCAAGTGCGACGTCGTGTGGAGGAGGAAGAGAAGGAGTAGAAGGTCGTGTGCCACTGATGGAAGAGACAGGCTTGTCACAACAAGTACAACAAGACGATGATGTACCAGCACAAGAGGTGGACTCACTTACGCCTGGGTCGAGGGGTTCTTTATCAAGGCCGGGGGCTTCTGAAGATGGAGATAAAGATGAACGAATTGAGGCCCGAGAAGTAGATGCATCAAAGCATATTAATCTACAACAATCTCTAGCTCTCACAGAGGATGTTGCCAGTTCTAGAGCGTGTAGAAGTTCAACATCGAAAGGTTCTTTTCCGGTTCTAGACTTGCCAATCGACGCTCAAATGACGGTTTTGGAGCTGTCGGGATTGTGTCAACGGTTCTCAATGGCTGCCTCTCATTCGTCTGAGCCGTCTGTACAGCCTCCTGTTGATCTAGATGTAGATCCACTAGTGCGTACAACTGCAGGTAAAACAGCGCAGCAGGAGTTCTCTTCACTCCCCGGGGAGGATAGACTGACTGATCATCCAGATCCAGTAGGTTGTTGTACTCCTGAAGGTACAACGCAACAGCCTTCTTCACAGCAGCTCCAGCTTCCCTGGAATCGATTGGCAACAGTAGGTCAATATAGTTGGAAAGTCTATGAAGGAGGCGTGTTTCCGTCTCCCGGATGGCTCTATAGCTACAACCAAATTCCAGGCACGCGCACAGGACGTTACGTTCATCTTTAAGGCAGCTAATTGACGGCTAGAAACTAGAAAGAGATTTACTTACTTATATCAATCGATATAGATTTTCTCTTTTCTATCTTCCTCTGGTCTTTCGTTTTTCATCTAGTTAGGTCGGCTCCACCACGAATATAGATTGCGACTGGGTAAATCAATCAATATAGACTTTCAGTGCTGGCACTTAGAAGACTTTCAGTCATCTTCTGCTTCTTGACCTTGGCCTTGAAGCACGAAGAAAACCTCCGCATCCTCCTCCTCTTGATTTTTCCTTCTGCTTCTAATTCCTCCTCGACAGCGATGCAACCACCGTGGGCAAGGAGCTCGCTCGTCATCAGACTAGTCGGGAAGTTGGAAGTGTAGCCCTGGCTTACGCTGGTACTAGGAGTGGGGGCGAAGCCTGTCTGCCCCTATGTATGGATCTCGTGGATTCAGTCCGCAGCCTAGTTTTCCCTGAAGGCAAGAGCGGCAAGCGCAGGGCCTTCCTTGCACCTGGCACGGAAGGGAGGGAAAAGATGCTCCATTGTCCAGTATTGAAGAGGCCCGCAGTCGTGCCTACTGCAGCGATTAGGGAAAATGATCCACATGTTGACGCTCATCTTCATCACGACAGATCTAATCAAAGAGCAAATATTATTACCGATACTGATATGAAAGGAAAAAGTGCACTCACACTCAAGAGATTGCCTACTCAAGAGTAGCTACAAGAGATTGCCTACTCATACTCAAGAGATTGCCTACACTCACAGCACTCAAGAGTAGCTACTTTCTTGTTCTTGAGTGTGAGTGCACTTTTTCCTTTCATAACTGATGTTCAACATGTTGATACTCATCCTAGAGGGCGGAGCACACTGACTCGGGATCCAATGAATATGATCTCTTTGGCAGGTCGTGGTGCACGTGGAGCAGGTGGAGGAGGAACCGGAGTTGCGGCTACGCGTGCCTCCAGGAGAAGAAATGCCCATCCTGCAACTTGTGGCTTCTCAAGAGAGCACTTGGTGAACCATGAAGCAGTTCGCGCTTGTCCAAAGCAAAACTATTTCGATGTTGCTCCCCTTCAGCCACAGACGAATACACGGGATGCGCTAAGTAGTGGAGGTAGCGGACGAGTGAGAGAAGATAATGAGACGACGCATCTTCAAGGGGACCCGAGCATCAATTTAAGGTTCATTTTGCTGGTATTTGACGCCTTCTGACGTCGTCAGAAGGTAGCTCGTCTGTGAGTAGGCCTTGTTCGCAGGATGGCCGAAAAAACCCCGAAAATTATATCGTCAGACGGGCTTCTTCGGGCTTTTTCGGCCATTCTGAATGTGAATTTCACACGTGAGCCCTTTCTAGCTTTCTAGTCCGTTTGACGGGTAAGAACAAACTATTTGTCCGTACTTATCTCTAACGCATCCAGCACAACAGCACGAGGAAGTACAAGAACATGTACTGACAACCGAAGATGTCTTGGTATTGCAAGACCTTTGCGTGAAGATCCCGCATTGTGCGGGATTTCAGTTTGACAGGGAGACGGGAAGATTACGCTTGCTCTCAGATGACGAAAAGTTGGGTGAAAAGTATCTAAAAGTACAACAGAGTCCGGCGCCTACGTCTGCGACCACTCCTTCAACATCAGTAGTGCAACAGGAGCACGAGGAGCAAGCTGGCCGTGCTGGTACAACGTCTGGAGAAGACCGACTGCTAGCGGGAGGAGGTGAAGATACGGTAGACCTCAGTGCAGTAGAAGGCGAAGTGATACTAGGGAGGTCTAAGAAGTCTACGAATGCATCCACAGTCAGTGGAGCTGCTCTGAGTAAAAGAAGTTTCGTATATCTTTTACAACGACATCGCTCAAAAGGGTCATGCGTATGAGAAGTTGTTGCTAAGAAGGTAAGGCGAGTTTCAGCTTAGAAGAATCATTGTTGCAATTCCAATTATTTTAGTTGTTTGTACAGTCTGGCTATGACTCAAAGTGTGTTCTGCACTTCTATAATAATATGAGTATGACTGTGATGTTGATGAAAAGCAGTAATTGATGTACAGGTGGTGATGCCTTCACTTTTGACTTCTTGTTTTCGTAGTATGATTGTGCTTCCACGTTCCACCTTAAGAGATTTTGTTTTCTTCATAGATAATACTGAACTCTGGATTCTTCTTCTACCGTTCGTTTCTTCAACACGGTCGTAAGTATTTATATTAATGAAAATTGTTTCCTTGTTTCGTCCTCGATGGATTTTTGAACTCGCGTCTTCAGAATTGTTGAGATTTTTTCGTTGTTGGAGCGAGAAAGTTGTGACTGCCTTTGCATCAGTACAACCTTTGCAAATTAAGTACAAACTTTGCAATTAAGTACAAGCTTTGTGACTGCCTTTGCAATTAAGTACTATAAACTTTGATGTGTGATAGAGAATTAGAAGGACCTGACGCATCAATAGCAAACTCTTACTCTGTAAGGGATTACATAGAGGATCTGTCTGAGAGCGTGACGGTGAGAGAAGGTGAGCATTAGTGCTTGTGAAGTTGAAGCTAGATAATCTGTCGCGAGAGGTGGCGCGCCACAAGATAATATGATCTTCTGTCTCTTGAGTGAAAACAGAAGAAATTAGAGATTTGAATTCCGTTTCGGCCTATTCAAATCTCTAATCTTCTAGATGAGGATCTTCACCCTGATGGACAAGCACAGCTGAACCGTATTTACGGACTTTGATTAGGTCAAAAAAAACCTCAAAGTCCGCAACGATGAGTACTCTGTTTGAGGACAAGTCGGATCTGTTTCGAGAGCTATGCTATGAGAAAATAGGCAGTCTGTGGAGAGATGTGCAAAGGTCTGTTCCTGGCTGGTGGATTATATTGAGTAGATTTTTTGATAAAAAGACTGTGGAACAATTCATTGATCTCAAGAAGGGGGTGGTGTTCTCACCTTCGTACTTGCCTTGACTATCCTCTTTTCTTTACCAAACTCATCCTACTTGGAAATGTTCTGGATCCTACAACCCGCCTTGTCCCTTTTTTCTCCCCTTTCTCAGTCTTACTCGTGTTTCGCTAGTATCGTTTTCTACTCCTTTTCTCTTCTCCTAAAATCTGATTAAACCAGTCATTGTACTACATCAACTAGAAGACGCTTCTTAAGATTCTTGAGTATAAAAAAATCACTATTTTTACTCAGACTCACACTTCGCGTTTGTGTTTGTAAACTACACCCAGCGTTACCACTGGGATAAGTAACGCAGCAAGTACTCCTAGTCATAAACTACGCACATACAACATCATCAAGATGCTGGACGTTCCTGAACACAACAAGATGTTGGACGTTCCTGAACATACAACTACGACTGCTACGCGAGCAGGAAGAGAGCATCTTCATCTGACAAGCTTGGCTTTTTCTTCTGCTACGATGCACGGTCCACGGCCACGACGTTCGTATTTGGTGTGGGCGACGTTGTTCTTTGTCCAATTCAGCAACGCCACTTTTCGAACTGCGAGAGACCACGAAAACCAGATGAGTCAGGAGAGTACTGCTGCGGATGAAGAGCATATTATCAGTACACCTTTCTCTGAAGATGACAGCAAACTGAACAGCAATGGTGGAGGCATGGTACAACTACATGAAGATGGAGCTGGAAAGTCGTGGCTTGAACAATCGTGGCGCAAACAAGAAGTTGGTGGTGAAGAAGAGAAGCAATTCTTCACGATGAAGAAGTCTTTCCTCGAAAGACGTCGAGAAGCGCCGGCACCGGGAGAAGGCGACGGCGCGGATGTCCCGGCAGACAAGAAGGGTGCTAAGGCCTTACTGGGCAAATATTTCGCTGCGAAGAAAGGTGTACCCAAGGTGAGTGTGACAGACCGGGTGTACATCAGTGGGGCTGTGTCGAAGCCGATAGACAAAGACCAAGCAGAGTCGACGGGGGCGCAACAAAATCCCGCGTGGTGGTTTGATGTACATCAAGCTGGACGCGTGTTTGCTGGTTTTCCCATGATGAACAATCGTGATCACCTTCCTGCCTTTGCGGACATTACCCTTGAGCAGGGCCTGCAGCTGCCTGCTAGTAAAAAACATCCATTGCGGGTTTTGGTCCTCACGTACAACCTTGCTGGGAAGCATTTAGACAAGCAGGACCTGAATTGGCTGACGGAGTTTTCGAAGGCTGTCGCTGGGGGGAAAGTCGTGAAATACGATGTGATCCTGGTCACTTTGCAGGAAGTGTTTGTTAAGGCTAAGAAGTTTACTAAATAAGGACTCACTCTTGAAGTAGACAGGGTAACAGCAAGTATGGTGCAATTATAATCTGATGATGAAGATTCATTCTTGAAGACAGAAGAGTAAGTTTCTAAGTAAGTAGTTGTAACTATAATCCTAATGATCTGTCAGGAGTCTCACTCTCAGTTCTTTCCCCCACGATCATGGATTCATTTCAGTCAGAGTAGACAGGTACTAGAAGATTCGATTTGATGAGAGTAGATGAAATCAAGATAGTGATTTGTTGTAAAATGTAGCTCTAAGCATAATTGCGGCAGTGCCACTGCATCCGTCCAGGCTATCGTTTCTGGCGTCGACGAGAAACGAACGGAGAATCGCAATATCCTGGTGAAGTGGTTGGACGGACACATGCTTATTGGTCAGGTGCATTCGCGCCAGTGGCTCACAAAACGGCCAGGCCCTCTCAGTGTTTATGCGTTTGGGGTGAAGACCGTGCAAGACGGGCACGGCAACGACAAGGTCTCGCCGTACGTTGCGCATGACCTCAAGAAGGTGGTGCTTACTGACAGCGGTATTGGTAAGTCCTTCACAAAGCATGCCGTAGGACTCGAGATCAGAGGACACGGAGATTAAGGCTTACAGTAATCTACTTCATCGGTTTACCAATCAACATGACAGGTCCTCCAAACCCCCTCCTATCTTTCACCGCCACAAATTCGTCATCGTTTAAGATTAAAAGGTCTAGTACAGGGGTTAGTCAACTTAACGAACTACAATCTAGTCCTCTCATCATTATTTCCTCCAAATCAAAGACAACCCGCGAGCACTTGTCTGATCCCGCGAGCACCTCACATTTCCTCCAGAGGTCTCTCTAGTGGGAAAAATTGAGTAAGTACATTGATTCATGGTGTGAGCTCTAAGACCGCGACAAGGATAAAAAGGACATTCACATTCTGCGCTTCGTTGGGGCGCATTTTTCAGCCGAGGGGACGGAAAAACGCACCGAGGCCTTCAAAAAAGTCTATAAGGAATTTACGAAAGGACAAGCCCAAACTGTTCCCCTCATCCTCGCGGGCGATCTCAACAGTCGCATTGTAGACGAAGCTGCAACGAAATTGGCGGACGGCACGTGGATCAGGGAAGTCTTAGGCCCCGAGACGCACGGTCAGCCACTTTCTCCAACGGACGCAGACCTTTTAGATGAGTTAGGAGGTTGGTTGCAGATGAATGACGATCAACAGGATAAGAATGTGAATGAGCATCTGATCCTCGCTGATAAAAAAGGAGATGGTAACTCTCATGGATATGAAAGCGAGTCTTGGAAGAGAGTCTCTGACCGTATCACGCCTGATAAGTCTGCACAACCACCGCCATCGTCGACTACAATGCGTTTAAGCCAATGGCCGAGCTTCAAGTGGAATGCGGAGGTGCAGAAGTCGGAAACCGACGGGGATGGAGCTGGATCTGCCTAAGAAAGGGAGTAAAAAAAGAGGAGGCGGAGTGGATCCCACATCCCCTGTCGCTACAAGAGTATGAGTCAATAGTCTCGTGCTTAGATGCCTGGGTGACTCCGTCGTGACTTTTTCGGGTCTCTCTGGAATCCACTGCGCGCGTTACTGCTGGGTCGATAATGACGAAGGGAGGAAAAAACTAGAATCAGAGCAAATATTTTCTGCGAAAGACTGTCGCTGGTGTCTGTGTCCACTGAATCTTATATATAAGATAAAAAGACGATAGCGTCTTGGCTTATAGAATGCGAAGCCAAGCGAAGTCCCCACTCCGCATTGTCCCCGAATATAGTGACGGGCCTGATCTGAAAAAGAAGTAGGGAAGTCGGTGAAGGGCCTCGAAGTAGATAGCTGGTGGTGGGTTGAATATATCATAACGCACTCAAGGAAGAGCGGGCGCGAGGGG
>CAJINU010000121.1:194452-227039 GCA_905178165.1 Amoebophrya sp. A25 | reverse complement strand
TCCGGGTGTTGTTTGGGTTTCTGCTGGGCTCTTCACGGACCGCGTGGCGGCTCTTTGCTGTCTTGGTTGGTTGGTTCGGTTTTTCCGGGTGTTGTTTGGGTTTCTGCTCGTTGACTCTTTGAGGCCTCTGCTTCCGCAGGGCTGAAAAAACGCCAAAGTCCGTAACGGTAGATACTCTGTTTGAGGACAAGTCGTATCTGTTTCGAGGGCTATGCGATGAGAAAATAGGCAGTCTGTGGAGAGATGTGCAAAGGCCTGTCCCTCGAGTGGAGCAGATTTTTTGATAAAAAGACTCTGGAGCAATTCATTGATCTCAAGAAGGGGGTGCTGTTCTCACCTTCGTACTTGCCTTGACTAAAATCCTCTTTTCTTTACCAGACTCATCCTCTTTGGAAATATTCTGGATCTTACGACCTGCCGTGTCCCTTCTTTCTTCCCTTTTTCTCACTCTTACCACTCATTGTGCATCAACTAGACGCTTCTTGAGATTCTTGAGTATAATCACTCTACGGCGCTCTGCCCTCAACTACGAACGTGGCAACTACGTCCTTTTAGTGTTTGTAAACTACAGCCAACATTTTTGCCACTAGTACAAGTGCGGTAGCACATAGCATTGCTCCCTTTATTTTGTAGTCATAAACTACAATCAACCGCAACCTTTTTACCACAAGATGGGCAAGATGTCGCTGATGAAGCTCAACACCTTGGGCGGTTCGCACTACCCTAGTACGATCAACGGCACGAAGCATGATCGTGTGCAACTCTTCAATGAGGTGAAGTTAAGGCTCCTATCCTTAATAAGACTCTACCCTTAGATAGTTGCTAACTCATCGCGCTGTAAACAATGGATGATCCTAATTCAGCATCTTGGGCAAACAATATTAGACATCTAAAGCTCGCTTTAGCTGCTGTTCATTTTTGGTGGAATGATGGAATGAGCAAAAAACTTAGGTAAGTGCCAGCATTTTCATGTCTTATCGTCGTGTTTCACTCTCTTCCACCTGTATTACATAATTACACTAAAAAATGAAAACCGTTATATTGTTTGCCCAAGATGCTGGATTAGCATCATCAAACTTTGAACTCAAAATTTCAATGAAGTACTTTCTTAGATGTTTTCCTCTCCTGCCATGGGGAGATCACGTCGAAGGCGTCAAAGAAATCAACATAGATTGAGATGATGAATTAAAATCAAGATCTGTAAAAAGGGTTTAATAGGGTCGTTAAGAATTAAGATGTGTAAGCGTACTTGCACTGACGATGAGATGTGTAATGCTTTGATCAATGCACACGTTTGCTTATAAGGAAAAGAAGCCTCTTCCTGCTTAGAGACCTTCCTCCTGCTTAGCTTCCTTGATTTTGCTTCAGGTACTTAGAAACCTCCTCCTCCTCCTCTAATCAATGCTTTCGGACGCAAGGGCGTTTGCTCTGAGCACACTGCTACGAAGATCTGGAAGGATGTGTGTGATGGCCCGCCTCTTCCGACCTCAACCGAGATCCGCTGTACTCTCAAATATTTATGGCCAAACAACTACTAAATCAGAATCACTCTTAGCTAAAAGCATCGTTTCATCATACGACAGAAATATGATTAAGTACTACAATAGAATATGTAGTGTTTCACGTCAAACTAGAGCAGATGGTGTGATTACTACTACCTCAACTGCTATGTATTTTGTCACCAATTGATTCATGAATTGACAATCTATTCGGGAAAAAGTACACAATTCGACTCCATTGCACTAAGTGCTATAGTAGTGGCATGTTGTACTAACACAAAAAATAGCAACACAAATATGATATTCGAATATCCTCTTTCCACAATTATTGCATGTCAAGGATATTATCCTCGTTCAGGAGTCTCACACAACACAAATGCAAATACCTCGTCCACGCACACAACTACAAACATTTATATCCTCTTTCATACTCCGGCTTGCGCACTTACAACAAGTACTCATCTCCGGGAGCTCGCGGTTTTTTGATGGGCAAGATTGGAGGTGGAGATGGCGGCGGTCGCTCCATGCAGATGAAGGCTTCCAGAGCATCCTCCACGAAGATGAAGGTGATTCCCATGTCGAAGAAGGTGATGTCCATGTCGAAGAATGTAAAGATGATGCCCATGAAGATGAAGACGATGCCCATCCTGAAGAAGATGAAGGTGAAGCCCATGAAGATGAAGATGACCTCCTCAAAGATGAAAAAGGTAAAAATAACTTGAACTTGTTCTATGTCGTAAGTAATACGGAAATTACGGGTACGGATTGGCATTAGAAGTCTCCTGGTTGGTTAATAATCACATTGTTATATTATGCTAGTTTTAGCAAAAGCAAAAAAGTCGAGATAGAGAAGCTATAGTAAATACGTATACAATTTGAAGGTACTGGTGCAGCTGGTGGCCACATTAGATGGGATGACAGTCTGATCGTCGTGAAGAAGTAGAAGATGAAACTGATGTACGCGTAGTCAAGTAAGTAGTTAAGTCGTTGCTTCGACAACTCTGTACGTGTAGTCACCTCTTCTTCTCATACAGGTAATGAAGTCCGGCATGAAGCTGAAGATGTCTATGAAGTTGAGGATGGCTATGAAGGCCGCACCCGCTCCGGTCGTCGTCCCGTTGGTATGAGTCTCCTTTTCTATTCGGTTGCTTTTGGGTTAACTCCTTTGGTTAGGGTCGTTGCTCCTTGGGTGAGAGGGCTATATAATATTGTGATGAAGTGTCGAATCGGGCGAAAGAAAGCATGATGTCGGTCTCGCCTGTTGTAACTACTTTTGTGTTTTTGGGCAACAACTACACTATCGTGATCATGTCCACAACAATAATCACACTATCGTGATCATGTCCATGTCTCGTGATCGTACAGGGAGACCCAAACTGAATGAAATGAATGAATGATCGTGTCATTATACTCTCAGGTCGTTGCCCCGATGAAGCCTGTCCCGATGCAGATGATGTCTACGAAGATCTCTGCCCCGATCAAGTCCGCTCTGATGAACGTTGCTCCAATCAAGATGATGCCGCTGAAGATCGCTGTTCCGCTGAGGGTTGCCCCTAAAAAGGTTGCCCCGATGCAGACCTTCCCGCTCAAGGTTGCTCCGATCAAGATGATGGCCATCCAGGTCGCTGCTCCGAAGCAGGTTGCTTCGATGGAGATGGCTGCCCCACTGAAGGCTGCCCCGATGTTGAAGCTGATGCCGATGAAGATCGCTGCTCCGATGAAGATGGGGGCGATGTCTATGAAGATGGCAGCTCCGAGCCCGATGGAGGCCGCTCCGGTGACAGCGGCTGCTCCGCTGAATGCCTCCCCGATGAAAGTAGTGTCTACTATGAAGATAGAAGTTGCTCCAAGGAGTGACTCCCCGATGAAAATGGAGGCCATTAAGACGGTTGCTCCGATGCCAGTGAAGGAAACCTTGATGGAGGCTCCTCAGATGCGGATGGCTGCTCCAATGGCAATGCAGGCTGACGCTGACCCATTGAAGAAGCCCCTCAAGGATGGCCACGCAGATGGTGATCGCAGCCTTTCCCTCATTTAAGGCCACACTAAATCTCTTCAGTACCTACTGGCATAAATCAACAGAGGTCGGCTGTTCTTCTTTCTTAGAAGAAAGGACGCGATCACCCAAGAGTCCTTCTTGTGACTTTTCTCCTCGTCAATTTGTAATCCGATCTAGAAGTTGTACACATGATGTAAAATAACCTTTTTTTCTTATTTTCCTTATTCCCTAGTAGCTGCTTGGTGCTTAATTTGTACAATAACTATAGCCTTTTACACTTCCCTTATCCCCTACGCCTACTTGTTTCTCTTGTCCCTTTTCCTCCTTTATCCTTATTCCCTACTTCCCTTATCTTGGTCCCTTACTTTCCCTATCCTTATTCCCTACTTCCCTAGAAAATGTCCCTTCGACGTATCCTTTACGCCCTGACTGTTCCTAGAGCTTGTTCCCCTCCTCATCATCAGTGAGCTGCCCCTCCTCATCCTCTTTCCCTTCTAATTTCTGGAGCCGCGAAGGAATCTCTTGGAGAGTGTCACTCCCGCGAAGGATGACGGGCCACCGCCAGAATGGGGACTGGCCACGCCGGGGGCCCCCGCAACTCCCGCAACGCCGTGCATATCGTGCAGGCCTTGTCGAATTGCGCCTCCTGTTAGCAAGCTGCTGGCGTTCGAGCATCCGGCGGTAAAGCAGGCGGAGCATGATCCGGATGGGTCTGCCGCTTGCCGACGTATGAAAGAGCTGGAGCGTGCAAACAGCGAACTGCAACAGCAAGTGAGTGCTCTGCGCTCAGAGTTGGCCACCGCGCGAGGCGACGCCGCTGACAGCCTCAAAAAGGTGCGGGACGAGTCTGCGCGAAATTTGGCGGAGAAAGCTATCGAGGCTTCATTCTACAGAGAGCGACTCGGTGCTGTCGCGAAGCAGATCGTAGAAGCGCAGGAAGAGACTGCGCAAGAGCGCGCGGAGTGGGAACGTGAAAGGCGGAGGCTTCTGAATTCTCTCGGTGCTGCTTCATCCTCGGCGCCGTCAGTAGCCCCCATCCGCATCTTGCCTCCCGCTGTGGAAGGCCCGCGGGCATCTGGCCCAATGCCAATCCGCATCCTCCCGCCCGCTGCGGAAAGGCTGCGCCTGACGGTAAAGCAAGAAGATGCAGGCCAAGAAACGGGGCCGGTGGCGGAGAACCTGAGGACGCCCGTCAAGGGAGGGCCAGCGCATGGACGTAGGCCCAGCCAGACGCCCTCGTGGCTTGAGGACACCGACGCCGCCGGCAGTTCTCTGGAGCTCAGCGCCTCGTGGTGTTTGTCGTCGCCTGGTCGTTCGGAGCCGGATCTGTGTTGTAGCAGACTGCTCACCTTCGACCTGGAGCCTCGGCACTCGGTCTGTTCGACAACCGCGTCGGAAACGGAAGAAGCTGGCTGGGCTACTGTCCACCGGGTCCCAAGCAGGAGGGTGGCGGCGCTCATCCGCAAGGCGCGGCGGTGCGTGGCGGATCGAGTTCTTTCATGAGTATGAGGATGAGACGAAGACGGGGATCAGGATCGAGCTGGGCTCTTTCCTTTCGTGCTCGGTGGCATGGCTTTCAGGCCGCGCGTGGTGGCTCACCTCTCGGCCTTGCTCGGAGGCTCTATGGTATTACGGAGGAAGGCAGCGGCGTTGGAGAATGATGCTGAGGGCGGGATGCTTTGCGTGGCTATGTTTCTCTGGCAGTGCCCCCATCTCGGGCAGTCGCGGCACCTGGCCACCGATCGGGATGGAGCCTCGTGAGTTTTTCTGCAAGATCTACCGGCGCACGTGTGGCCGCCACCTGACTGATATTGAGAAGCATGGCGGCGACAAACTCGGCCACTTTGTCACGCGGGTCGCCGCGTGGGCGTGACCGCACAAGAGCAGTAATCGAGGAAAGTTGCCGCAACCACTCGACGCGCAACCACCCATGGGGGGGCATGTTGTTCGGACACTCAGCAGGCGAGGCTCTGTCTGTGAGGTAAGCACGATGATGATCCACTCTGTCTTAAACATGCACGCACCTTGGTCCACCCCACATTCGCGCACTTTGAGAACTATCTTCAGTCATCTTCATGCTATTACACGATCTATATCTACTTACAGATATGTCATCTACAGCTTTTCCATGTAGTTGACGTTCGCTAAATTACTATTCACAACTTCTACTTATAAAAACTTCCAGGTACACTGATCGCTGCTTGACACTTGAGGAAACCATGACTGTCGCGTACTATCGAAGTTTGTGCGGGGCTTCGACGGTTTATCCCAACAATCTGGGCGGGGTCTAAGTACGCGTGCGGCGTGACCCGTGAGAAAATCGAGGAGATGCTCGTAGTTGCCTACAATTGCACTGGACTCACGCAGGTACATCTATGGTCACTTGTTCAGGTCTTGGTTTGGACCACAGAAGATGCACCATGACCATGCAATTAGGACACTTGCGTCTTTATGATGAGTAAGAGGATCACTTATGATGAGTAAGAGGATCACTTGATCACAAAAGCGTAGAAATGGAGCAGCATCGTGTAGGAGCTGATATTATAATTACACAAACTAGTTCAGATTGTTTTTTTGTGCTGGTTGTAATTCCTTGATGTAGAATGGGCTAGCAGACGGGTTGTAAATAATCAGCACTTTTTCTTCATCTCAGGTCGGTTGCGATCAAAATGATCCGAGCCTGGTACTACGCCTTTTCGTAGCGCCTACCCCACGGAGCTGGTTGTTGTAGGCATTATTCATGAGAGATCATCGCTGAGTTCTTCCGTAGCATCGTTGATTTTTACCGTGCCGTAAGGTCGCGCGTGGCGAGCAACGCTGTGATCGTTGAGACTGGTCCGCCCAAGCTCTACTTCCGCACTTCGGCTACCATGAAAATCGCGGGCACCGAGAAGCGAACGGTGCAGTACGTGAAGGAACTACATCATGTCGCGAGTGAGACAAGAACCGCCTCCACACCTTCCCGGCATGTTGCTTTGGCACCTGCTTTCAAACAGATGGCTCGCGCCATGACTGCTATTGCCGGCCTCCGCTTGTTTGCTGAAAAACGTCCAGAGACGCACTACCGCAGCCTTTCAGCAAGGGGAAACTGGTACTGCCGGCGTCGACGGCCCAGTCTTTGTATTGTTTGATGCATTTTTAGGCCGTACCGAATTCAAAGACGACAATAAGACACATCAGATGGAAAAAGACTGAGCAGGGCGCTGCTCGAGGGCTCTATGCATGGCATCACAGAGGAAGGCAGCGATGAGCCTATGGGGATCCAACATCGAGAAGCGGAAGATGCCGAAGGTGAGCGTATCTTTGAAACGAATTCTCGCACTGGTTTTGTTACCCGAGCATTGATGTCGGTCGAGGAGGAAGCTCCTCACAACTAAAACTCTCCACATCAGTCCGTCGCAGCTTGTCACTTTTTCCCCGGTCAAGTGCTTCTATGGGAAAAACATGCTGTGTTTGACCCCTTCGCACCTGGGACTCTTGCCCCTCAAGGCTCTAGAAGTCCTTGTGCTCTTGCTGACACCGAAGCCGGACAGAAATACAAAAAGCATTTACTCGATTCTGTGGACAAATATGAGACGTATGCAGAAGCGTTGCTTGCCCTGACAAAGTGGGAAAATCAAGTGGCGCTTCAACGTCACCGTAGGAAGCTGTTGAGGTCAGGGCAGAGTAATCAAATGGTCAAATTCCTTACCTCAACTGTACGGGATTAAGTGGGTGAGATTTTTGAAGATCACAGCGGAGATGACGCCCTCCTCCAAAAGCAGAAAAAATACCTCGCAACTGTTTGGGAAAAATGCGGAGGAACTACGCTCTGGCTGAACTATGAAACCGGGAAAGAAGGCCTTTGTGCTCAGGAATTGTTTCACAACGAACTGGGTACAGCGATGGTTTTGTTCAGGGAAGTAAAGCAGCCCTCTATGAGGTTCTGGCTCAGAGAAAAGGCTGGGTCCAGCAGTATGACGAGCACAGGCGCGACTTCCACTTCTGGGTAAATAATAGTAGAAATGGATTGGGTTTTGACGTGTCGTCGGATAACGACTCGGAGATTTATCTCGGCTCAGATTCGCGGAGGCCATCTGACGGGAGGAAGCACAACTACGGTGTCCGTCGTGAATCCGCTACTACTAAGTAAAGTGTTAGCACGACTCCTGATGACGGTGTCCGTCGTGAATCCGCTACTACTAAGTAAGTGTTAGCACGACTCCTGATGACAACATGTCCTGTAGAAACGGTGACCATGTTCATGTTGACGATGCTGATGAGAAAAAGTCCTGGTCCTCGACATCGTCAGGGGATGCGTCTGCTTGGATGGTTACTGGAGATGTCGTGACTCCGTATTCTCCTCAGCGTCTAAATCCTATTGGTATCCCAGACTGCGAGGCTGCACTGCACAACAACATCGTATTGACCACGTCAGGCACAGCGACCAACGCAATGGGGAGGTCGGATATCCATATCATTGTGGAGCATGCAGGACTAAAGAAGGTGTATGACGTGACAGATTATACTTGCTGGAGCATCCCGGTGACGTGACTTATTCTCAGGAGTGTGCGGGCGTTGAGGTTTACTGCACACCAGAGAAAATCTTGCTTGCGCGTTGTGCCGGACCCTTTCAGCAACATCGTGCTGCTCAGGTATTTGCTGATTACGACTATTTATGTCAGGCGCGTCGACTACTAGTAAGCGCAAACATTTAGGAGTCAGCAATGCAAGGCGTGAAGCTTTTTTTTCACTGACATGCACCCGGAACAGATGACTGATATTTGTTCGTCTATAATCAATATTCAGGTAGGTGAAGCTCAGAGTAGAAGTAGCACATCGTCGAAGTCCGCTGTTAACCATAGACATCTTTTGCATTATGGCCATCAACACGCCTCCTATTTTTCAGCGCAATCACAAGTCAACTCTTCGAATATAAAAATTAATTGAAAATTTATCTCCACATCACAGGCTTCTGTCGCGGCTTGTTTCTATCAGCCTGCTGAAGTGCTCACGTGCAGGAAGCATGACATGCTAGCACCTTCCTTCGCGATTGGCTTAGGCTCCTCTTGCAATTGGTGAATTGGCTAGACAAGTATGAGAAGGCTTTGCTGGCGGGGGGGGAATGCATAGGGCTGGACGAGGAACGTCTGGGGCCGGATGGGGGACAAATGGGGCTGGGTGGGGGAGACTGGGGCATCAGCAAGCAGCTGTGAGTATGTAGTTTTTCCATTAGAGTAGGCGCGCAAGCGGGCAAGGATCGGACAGGAAACGAAAGTGCGCCAAATGTGGTCTCGTGTCTCTGTTTTGGTTGCCGCCACTGATTGCCGCCGCCTACTGCTTAGACGAGGGAACTGCCCACCGAATAAGAGCGGCAGATGCCAGGGGGCTGGTTCCTTCGTCTGCGGCGGGCGTGGGGTGGTCGCGTGGTTCTCGGTGGCGAAGGTGGAGGGGGCGGCCTCGCGAGTAAGGGCGTCCGGTGCCAGCGTGTGCCTCGCCTCCTCTGCCTTCATGCTAGAAATAGACTCTCACTCACGCCCCTACTACGTAGCTGATATAGACATCTATACAGTAACTTGCATCAAGGCAGCACAGCGATCGACAGAAGTAACAAACCAGAGAAGCTTGCGGCAATATCTCTCGGAGATCCTAACTTTTTAGACGAACTAGCAGCAGCCGGCATCCCACAAGTTGTCAATGTAATTGCTCTAGCTGGTTTTCTAGTTTTCTACCTGGTGTTTGTCAAGATCACGATGTCAACTCAAGTTGTAGTGCTGCATACTGTCATCAGAGGTGAGGTGGTGCCATGCTGTAGCTTTAAAGAGTAGCATCAAGCTTCTGCTCTTCTTCGCTTACCATCAACATTAGTCCGGCGCCCAGGCCCCGCGGTGGAGCACGAAGGACGGACTTCTGCTCTGCCCCTAAGCCGCTCTCTCCATAATGTGCTTGTTAGATCTAAGCTCAGTCGCTAGCCCATAATGGTGCACATATTCGAAGAGAAATCTATAACTTTTCTCGGAAAAAGCCCACACTTCTCCTACTCAGATACGAGAAGTAGACCCTCCCACTTACATAAGAAAAGTAGGACTGACAGAGTTGTAGTAGCATCAGAAGCCGTTGTATCTTCGTGGGTTGTAGTAATAGTTATAGAAGTTATAGTTATAGTTATAGTTATAGGTAGTTCCTCGCTCCGGTAAAAAAAGGCGTCGCAGCCGCTGCGCCCCCTTCGCCTTCCACAATACCAAAGACCATGGTTAGTGTTTAGCCTTAGGGCCGCTGTCTCCCGGGCACCTGGTCCCCCTTATGCTGAAACGAGATTGCGCTTTCCATATCCACTTACGCTGAAACTTAATTGCGCCTCATCTTCTTCATCTTCTTACTTTTACGATATGGTTGAACAGCAACAGAGGAACTGTATCACGCTTCCCCCTTATGCTGAAATTAGATCTCTCCCGGTACTTCAAGTGGGGCCCATGGGTATGGATAGTCACATGGTTGTGATAGTTAATATTGATCGTTCTGATAGTTAATAAATTGATGGTTCTGATGTTAAATTGATGGTTCTGATAGTTATTGATAATTCTGAGAGTAGTTATTGATGTAAACGTGGCTACCCTCAGATCCTAAACGTGTTGTAAAAAGAGGCTACCACGCCAGTACTTGCGTTTGCCACTATCATTAAGCCTAAAAATTCTCGAGAGTGACTGCCCGACTAAAATCTGTGTACTAGTTTGAGTTTGCTGCAATAGTTTTCCGATCCCGGACTTATCAAAATGTGTAAAAAACGGTTACCATGCCAGTCCTTGCGCTCGCCATCATTATGATTAACCTTGAAAATTCTCGTCGGGGACTGCCCTACTATAATCTGTGTACTAGTTTGGGTTTGCTGTAATAGTTTTCCGATCCCAGAGGACTAATCAAAACGTGTAAAAAAAGGTTACCATGCCAGTCCTTGCGTTCGCCGTTGATTAAGATTAGCCTTAAAAATTATCGTCAGTGACTGCCCCACTATAATCTGTGTACTAGTTTGGGCTTACTGCAATAGTTTTCCGATCCCATACTAATCAAAACGTGGAAAAAAGGGTTGCCATGCCAGCCCTTGCGTTCGCCATCATTAAGATTAACCTTAAAAGTTCTCGTCAATAACTGCCCCACTGTAGTCTCTCTGTGTACTAGTTTGGGTTTGCTGCAATAGTTTTTCGATCCCAGACTAATCAAAACGTGTAAAAAAGGCGCGTCGGTGTTGACGCCTCTATTATGTTGGGTTTGCTGCAATGGCTTTTCGCTCCCAGACTAATCAAAACGTGTAAAAAAGGCGCGTCGGTGTTGACGCCTCTATTATGTTGATCTGTGTCCTTCTAGTTTACTGCCCTTCTTCTAGTTTTCTTCGCGCACTAATTATTATATCCACCTTTCATCTAGTTCGCCGTTGTCACTTTGCCCCGTCCCATGCATGCAAAAAGAAAAAAAAAACCCCGGCCTTGCTTACCTCGCCCACCCCCCTCGGGCCTTTATTCCAAGGCCCCCCACTGTTCGAAAATGGCGCGGCGGCAAAGTGTGCCAGCTCGAAAAACGGCACTCAAAGGAGAGCAACACACAAAAAGGGCGCAGCTGGTCTAGAGTAACATGAAAAAAGAAAAGTGGTTTGGTACAGCATCCACTTGTGAAAATGAATGCAAATAGGGCCGAGAGATTATTTTTTTATTTCTTTTGCTTTTCAGGAAACATTTGACTGATGAAGCCTTTGCTTTTTATCACATAGGATAGCTGTTCATCATTTGATAATTGCGTTTCTTTGATGTGTGACTCATCTTTTTAGAAATTCGAATTACTTCCTCTCTCGAAATATCGACTGTTACTGTTTTCAATCATCTACATTTTTCAGTCATGTATCTATGTCTCATGTTCGTTCTCATCATCGATAGTCGGTCTCTACTCATCATTCATTGGCATTCATCGATAGTCTGTCTCTACTCGTCATTCATTGGCATTCATCGATATTAGTTTCTACTCTCATTCATCGATAGTCTCTTCGCTTTCCTCATGATTCATTGACACCTTTTTTCCTCGCTCTCATCATTGGTAGCTTTTCATCTTGTTCTTTCTCTCTCAAAAAATCAATCCAAATGCAGGCTGTACTCTTCTTCTTTCACATTCATCACGTTCTTCATTGAACGACGCTTTCTACGTACAACCAAAAACAATCAGGAATACTGATAGTCTCACAGGAATAGCCATTGATTATTAGTGTCGTGTTACGTGTACAAATCAAGTAGTATACTATAATAGAAGCAACGTATTTTTGAACACTATTAACTCCATGGCTTGGCTTTTGGTTTTTACCTATAAGAAAAGGTATGCGCGTTGCAATCACATTCGCGCGAAAAAATTCTTCCTATCGGCCTCGAGCACTAGCCTGAACCCCCCTCAGCTCAAAAAATGGGGGAGGCCTATCGATATGCGGAGGAATTACTCCGGTGGCGGTTTTTCATAATGCTGCGCTTTGGAGTAGTTTTAGAAAAACGCCTAGGTTTTGGATCCGGGTCCACTACTTGACATCACAAGGGTACTTTTTTTAGTGCTCTGGATCCATAAGCATTGACGCAGGTACTAAAGAGTGGCTTCATCTACGAAGTATACTAAATACTAAGTATGTAGCTCTAGTCAAGGTCAACAACTTATAGCTGATCACCGTCTACCGTCTACTTGTAGGTTTCACACATTATTGAGAAGCAGGTACAGGCACTCCTGCTCGCAATCAAAGTCTCACAAAACAAAGACCTATAATCTAAGTTTTGATTGATATCCCATCTCACCCTTAGACTCGATAGTACAATATCCTATCATCTAACAGCATTGTTAATTATATTGACTAAGAAACCGGGGAACAACTTTTTATTACCAAGGGAATGATCAGTGATTTAAGTTGGAGTGACTAAGGGAATGATAAGTGATTTAAGTTGTATATATAAGTGTCACCAATAAGTAATCTGAAAGCCATGACTTTGTCGTCGTTGTTCTACCCGACAATGTCTTTGGATCGACCGTCCCCGGCCTGCGGAGACGCTCTGTGTAACCTTAACGAGAGGACGCTGCTCTGTAACCTTAACGAGGGGACGCTGCTGTCTTTGGATCGACCGTCCCCGGCCTGCGGAGACGCTCTGTGTAACCTTAACGAGAGGACGCTGCTCTGTAACCTTAACGAGGGGACGCTGCTGTCTTTGGATCGACCGTCCCCGGCCTGCGGAGACGCTCTGTGTAACCTTAACGAGAGGACGCTGCTCTGTAACCTTAACGAGGGGACGCTGCTGTCTTTGGATCGACCGTCCCCGGCCTGCGGAGACGCTCTGTGTAACCTTAACGAGAGGACGCTGCTCTGTAACCTTAACGAGGGGACGCTGCTGCATAACCACAGCAGGAGCACGCGCACGCTGTAGTGCGTGGTGTACGAGAAGACGCTGCATGAAGACCGCAGCAAGAGTACGCCCTAGTGCGTGGTGTACGAGAGGACACTGGATGAAGACCGCAGTAAGACTATGCTCTGCTGTCGCCTGTACTACGAGAGTTCGCTGCAAGATCGCAGCGAGACTCCGCTCTGTCTGTCACCATACCGAGAGTGCGCTACGTTACCGCAGTGAGCCCTCGCGCGTCGCGTTATCGTCTAAGGGCCGCAACGTAAAAAGGCTTCATCACTCCAGGCGCTGCCTGGGCTTCTGCCGGGCTCTTCACGGACCGCGTGGCAGCTCTTTGCTGTCTTGATTGGTTGGCTCGGTTTGCCCGGGTGTTGTTTGGGTTGCTGCCGGGCTCTTCACGGACCGCGTGGCGGCTCTTTGCTGTCTTGGTTGGTTGGTTCGGTTTGTCTGGGTGTTGTTTGGGTTTCTGCCGGGCTCTTCGCGGACCGCGTGGCGGCTCTTTGCTGTCTTGGTTGGTTGGTTCGGTTTGTCCGGGTGTTGTTTGGGTTTCTGCCGGGCTCTTCACGGACCGCGTGGCGGCTCTTTGCTGTCTTGGTTGGTTGGTTCGGTTTGTCCGGGTGTTGTTTGGGTTTCTGCCGGGCTCTTCACGGACCGCGTGGCGGCTCTTTGCTGTCTTGGTTGGTTGGTTCGGTTTGTCCGGGTGTTGTTTGGGTTTCTGCCGGGCTCTTCACGGACCGCGTGGCGGCTCTTTGCTGTCTTGGTTGGTTGGTTCGGTTTGTCCGGGTGTTGTTTGGGTTTCTGCCGGGCTCTTCACGGACCGCGTGGCGGCTCTTTGCTGTCTTGGTTGGTTGGTTCGGTTTGTCCGGGTGTTGTTTGGGTTTCTGCCGGGCTCTTCACGGACCGCGTGGCGGCTCTTTGCTGTCTTGGTTGGTTGGTTCGGTTTGTCCGGGTGTTGTTTGGGTTTCTGCCGGGCTCTTCACGGACCGCGTGGCGGCTCTTTGCTGTCTTGGTTGGTTGGTTCGGTTTGTCCGGGTGTTGTTTGGGTTTCTGCCGGGCTCTTCACGGACCGCGTGGCGGCTCTTTGCTGTCTTGGTTGGTTGGTTCGGTTTGTCCGGGTGTTGTTTGGGTTTCTGCCGGGCTCTTCACGGACCGCGTGGCGGCTCTTTGCTGTCTTGGTTGGTTGGTTCGGTTTGTCCGGGTGTTGTTTGGGTTTCTGCCGGGCTCTTCACGGACCGCGTGGCGGCTCTTTGCTGTCTTGGTTGGTTGGTTCGGTTTGTCCGGGTGTTGTTTGGGTTTCTGCCGGGCTCTTCACGGACCGCGTGGCGGCTCTTTGCTGTCTTGGTTGGTTGGTTCGGTTTGTCCGGGTGTTGTTTGGGTTTCTGCCGGGCTCTTCACGGACCGCGTGGCGGCTCTTTGCTGTCTTGGTTGGTTGGTTCGGTTTGTCCGGGTGTTGTTTGGGTTTCTGCCGGGCTCTTCACGGACCGCGTGGCGGCTCTTTGCTGTCTTGGTTGGTTGGTTCGGTTTGTCCGGGTGTTGTTTGGGTTTCTGCCGGGCTCTTCACGGACCGCGTGGCGGCTCTTTGCTGTCTTGGTTGGTTGGTTCGGTTTGTCCGGGTGTTGTTTGGGTTTCTGCCGGGCTCTTCACGGACCGCGTGGCGGCTCTTTGCTGTCTTGGTTGGTTGGTTCGGTTTGTCCGGGTGTTGTTTGGGTTTCTGCCGGGCTCTTCACGGACCGCGTGGCGGCTCTTTGCTGTCTTGGTTGGTTGGTTCGGTTTGTCCGGGTGTTGTTTGGGTTTCTGCCGGGCTCTTCACGGACCGCGTGGCGGCTCTTTGCTGTCTTGGTTGGTTGGTTCGGTTTGTCCGGGTGTTGTTTGGGTTTCTGCCGGGCTCTTCACGGACCGCGTGGCGGCTCTTTGCTGTCTTGGTTGGTTGGTTCGGTTTGTCCGGGTGTTGTTTGGGTTTCTGCCGGGCTCTTCACGGACCGCGTGGCGGCTCTTTGCTGTCTTGGTTGGTTGGTTCGGTTTGTCCGGGTGTTGTTTGGGTTTCTGCCGGGCTCTTCACGGACCGCGTGGCGGCTCTTTGCTGTCTTGGTTGGTTGGTTCGGTTTGTCCGGGTGTTGTTTGGGTTTCTGCCGGGCTCTTCACGGACCGCGTGGCGGCTCTTTGCTGTCTTGGTTGGTTGGTTCGGTTTGTCCGGGTGTTGTTTGGGTTTCTGCCGGGCTCTTCACGGACCGCGTGGCGGCTCTTTGCTGTCTTGGTTGGTTGGTTCGGTTTGTCCGGGTGTTGTTTGGGTTTCTGCCGGGCTCTTCACGGACCGCGTGGCGGCTCTTTGCTGTCTTGGTTGGTTGGTTCGGTTTGTCCGGGTGTTGTTTGGGTTTCTGCCGGGCTCTTCACGGACCGCGTGGCGGCTCTTTGCTGTCTTGGTTGGTTGGTTCGGTTTGTCCGGGTGTTGTTTGGGTTTCTGCCGGGCTCTTCACGGACCGCGTGGCGGCTCTTTGCTGTCTTGGTTGGTTGGTTCGGTTTGTCCGGGTGTTGTTTGGGTTTCTGCCGGGCTCTTCACGGACCGCGTGGCGGCTCTTTGCTGTCTTGGTTGGTTGGTTCGGTTTGTCCGGGTGTTGTTTGGGTTTCTGCCGGGCTCTTCACGGACCGCGTGGCGGCTCTTTGCTGTCTTGGTTGGTTGGTTCGGTTTGTCCGGGTGTTGTTTGGGTTTCTGCCGGGCTCTTCACGGACCGCGTGGCGGCTCTTTGCTGTCTTGGTTGGTTGGTTCGGTTTGTCCGGGTGTTGTTTGGGTTTCTGCCGGGCTCTTCACGGACCGCGTGGCGGCTCTTTGCTGTCTTGGTTGGTTGGTTCGGTTTGTCCGGGTGTTGTTTGGGTTTCTGCCGGGCTCTTCACGGACCGCGTGGCGGCTCTTTGCTGTCTTGGTTGGTTGGTTCGGTTTGTCCGGGTGTTGTTTGGGTTTCTGCCGGGCTCTTCACGGACCGCGTGGCGGCTCTTTGCTGTCTTGGTTGGTTGGTTCGGTTTGTCCGGGTGTTGTTTGGGTTTCTGCCGGGCTCTTCACGGACCGCGTGGCGGCTCTTTGCTGTCTTGGTTGGTTGGTTCGGTTTGTCCGGGTGTTGTTTGGGTTTCTGCCGGGCTCTTCACGGACCGCGTGGCGGCTCTTTGCTGTCTTGGTTGGTTGGTTCGGTTTGTCCGGGTGTTGTTTGGGTTTCTGCCGGGCTCTTCACGGACCGCGTGGCGGCTCTTTGCTGTCTTGGTTGGTTGGTTCGGTTTGTCCGGGTGTTGTTTGGGTTTCTGCCGGGCTCTTCACGGACCGCGTGGCGGCTCTTTGCTGTCTTGGTTGGTTGGTTCGGTTTGTCCGGGTGTTGTTTGGGTTTCTGCCGGGCTCTTCACGGACCGCGTGGCGGCTCTTTGCTGTCTTGGTTGGTTGGTTCGGTTTGTCCGGGTGTTGTTTGGGTTTCTGCCGGGCTCTTCACGGACCGCGTGGCGGCTCTTTGCTGTCTTGGTTGGTTGGTTCGGTTTGTCCGGGTGTTGTTTGGGTTTCTGCCGGGCTCTTCACGGACCGCGTGGCGGCTCTTTGCTGTCTTGGTTGGTTGGTTCGGTTTGTCCGGGTGTTGTTTGGGTTTCTGCCGGGCTCTTCACGGACCGCGTGGCGGCTCTTTGCTGTCTTGGTTGGTTGGTTCGGTTTGTCCGGGTGTTGTTTGGGTTTCTGCCGGGCTCTTCACGGACCGCGTGGCGGCTCTTTGCTGTCTTGGTTGGTTGGTTCGGTTTGTCCGGGTGTTGTTTGGGTTTCTGCCGGGCTCTTCACGGACCGCGTGGCGGCTCTTTGCTGTCTTGGTTGGTTGGTTCGGTTTGTCCGGGTGTTGTTTGGGTTTCTGCCGGGCTCTTCACGGACCGCGTGGCGGCTCTTTGCTGTCTTGGTTGGTTGGTTCGGTTTGTCCGGGTGTTGTTTGGGTTTCTGCCGGGCTCTTCACGGACCGCGTGGCGGCTCTTTGCTGTCTTGGTTGGTTGGTTCGGTTTGTCCGGGTGTTGTTTGGGTTTCTGCCGGGCTCTTCACGGACCGCGTGGCGGCTCTTTGCTGTCTTGGTTGGTTGGTTCGGTTTGTCCGGGTGTTGTTTGGGTTTCTGCCGGGCTCTTCACGGACCGCGTGGCGGCTCTTTGCTGTCTTGGTTGGTTGGTTCGGTTTGTCCGGGTGTTGTTTGGGTTTCTGCCGGGCTCTTCACGGACCGCGTGGCGGCTCTTTGCTGTCTTGGTTGGTTGGTTCGGTTTGTCCGGGTGTTGTTTGGGTTTCTGCCGGGCTCTTCACGGACCGCGTGGCGGCTCTTTGCTGTCTTGGTTGGTTGGTTCGGTTTGTCCGGGTGTTGTTTGGGTTTCTGCCGGGCTCTTCACGGACCGCGTGGCGGCTCTTTGCTGTCTTGGTTGGTTGGTTCGGTTTGTCCGGGTGTTGTTTGGGTTTCTGCCGGGCTCTTCACGGACCGCGTGGCGGCTCTTTGCTGTCTTGGTTGGTTGGTTCGGTTTGTCCGGGTGTTGTTTGGGTTTCTGCCGGGCTCTTCACGGACCGCGTGGCGGCTCTTTGCTGTCTTGGTTGGTTGGTTCGGTTTGTCCGGGTGTTGTTTGGGTTTCTGCCGGGCTCTTCACGGACCGCGTGGCGGCTCTTTGCTGTCTTGGTTGGTTGGTTCGGTTTGTCCGGGTGTTGTTTGGGTTTCTGCCGGGCTCTTCACGGACCGCGTGGCGGCTCTTTGCTGTCTTGGTTGGTTGGTTCGGTTTGTCCGGGTGTTGTTTGGGTTTCTGCCAGGCTCTTCACGGACCGCGTGGCGGCTCTTTGCTGTCTTTGTTGGTTGCTTCGCTCTTTCGGTTTTGTTCGTTTTCGGGCTTCGTTTGTGTCTATCGCTTCCACTTTGCCCGCAGCCAAGCGAGATAAACATAAAAGGTTCATCTCGTGGCGTGATCGGGTAGTCACTCGAGATCAGGTAGTGGCGCCCATTGATTGCGGTATCCAGCCCCAGCGGCGGTAGGCGATATGTGTAGCGTGGCCTCCGACTGCCCATATCACGTCTGCTGTACGTACATTTTGATTTGTCTGTCATTCATCTCGCAGTCGCAATGTGGCGACATTCGTTCCAGCGTTTCTCGTTAGCGAACAGAGAGAGGTATGTAAAGATCTTTGCGCCTAAGCCTGTCCACTCCCAGAGGTCCTCGTCGTCGTGTGATCAAATGTATGAGAGTTTGGTGTCATCGGTGATATTTCAATCTTCCTTTCCATCAGCCTGTCATGCCAGGAGAAGTCGTTTCTGTGTCTTTGTGGCGAAAGTTTTCGTTTGTATATCATACAGGGTTGCCTGAGTCTCGGCGGCATATGGCTGTGAGAGTGATCGTAAATCGTTTCAATTGTATTGTCGGTTTGACAAGTACTATTTTCCCATTCACTAGCCGCATATGCAAATTGAAATACGTAGATTTTTTTGAGTTCACTCGCTCGTACAGCAATATAATGTTGAAAGTCATCTTCTCGCTGTTCGTGGCAGGAGTCACGGCTGTTCCGTTTTCTCTGCCGCAAGAGCTCGTCATGGACCTCAACAAGCCCGCGCAGAATACGATCAACATCATTGCAGATGCAGCATCTTTTCTGAGGTCTCCGATTGAGGCGAGCGTGAAAGCCGTGCATGCTCAGGAATCCGATGCTATGATCAAAGATACTATTTCGCGCGCGTGGAAAGCCGCTGCGGTTGCCGAAGGACTGCCGGCAGATGAGTTTGCGTGCTTTCGTGACTATTCAGGAGCCCCTGCCGGCTGCGGCGACTTCAGTGGAATGACGCCGGCTGAGAAAGCCACTGCAGCCGCCGCGTGTGGAGCTAAGTTTCCGTGCGCCTAAAAAAGGGCTCAGGCAGCCGAGATTTCTTAAAATAATGTTGTATCTTTTCATCATCTGCTTCGCGAGTCTTATAATTGACTTTGATATGTGAGGTATACATTCGTGTTCGAATTCGATCGGTCTCTCGACAGCGGAAAGTGAGTATAGTAGAGTTAGTTTGGCATTGACACTCCATCGCAGAATACCATCTCGAGATTTGAATGTTTTCACGTGTCGCGACATCATGAGACTAATCTGAATGGCATCAAACAAAGTAACGCTTCTATATTATCCTTTCTAGTCCACACTTTACTTTTTTTGCAAACGAACTGCGAGACCATGCGAGTGTCAAGCATCTTCCTGGCTTGCGCTGTCGGCGTGTCTGCCGAGTTGCAAAAGAGCGATGCCGAGGCCGCTCTTGAGCAGGCATACTCTGGGTTGATTTCGTCCTTCAACACGGAGGACTATGCTACCCAAGCACAGGCGATCTCTTTTTTAGCCCGCTCTCCGGCTTTCCAGGCTAAAATGGCTGCCATGCCTCAGTGCGATTTTGGTGCGGCTGAAGGCGCTGCTGCGAAGAAAGGCGTGTCTGCGTACCCAGGTGGCATCGTCGCCCGTTTGTTTGGCTCAGATCTCAGCTCCTTGGTCGCCAAGATGGCCCCGCAGGGTCGCGGTGCCGCGGAGGTCTTGGCCGCCAACGGCCTGGCCACTGGCGCAGGCCTCGTTCAAAGCGCTATGTCAGCCCTGCTCAACGTTGCTCCTCCGCTCATTGGTGCACCGGTGTGGATCAATCAGCCGCTTCCATGCATGCCTTTGGCAACGGCCTCGAACTGTGGAGGAAGCGTTCTGTACCCGATCACTGCCAGCGACTTCGCTATGGCAGATGTTACGGATAGACAGTTGGATGGTACCATTGCTGACTTTCCTCGCTTTTACCGCAGCACTGTCGGTAAGACCAGCGACGCTGCCTACAAGGCCTGCTTTGCAGCTTACATGGGAATGCAGTGCGCTTCCGTCTTCCCGCGTTGCGCAGTGCCGATGGCACGCGAAGAGCCAAGTCCAATGGGAAGACTGCCATTGTGCTTCACCAGCTGCTTGCTGACGATGACGGCGTGCCCAGGAATGTGGATTTCGGATATGAAGGACGAATGCAGCATGGTCAGCGCTCCGCCGGCGTGCTCCATGGCAATTTTTCACAACTTCCAGTTGCTCCCGCCGCAGTACGAGTCCTTCGAGGAAACGATCGGTGCCCCGACCGAGTGCCCTCAAATGCCGGCCGTTGCGTCTCAGTTGGGTCTTGGAGCAGACAGTGACGTGTACACGCTTGGTGGTGCCTCCTCTGGTGCTTACAGCAGTGGAGGAGCTTTGCCGCATGCATAATCCTTTTGGGAGCCTGCGACTTTTTGAATCCCGTTGTCAGCATGTTTGAGTATCTGCAACAGTAGACCTTCCATTCTAAGTAATCGTTCTTGGGAAAGTGATAGAGGTGTTCCTAATCTCGCTCGGGCGTAAAGCTACTCGGGCGAATAATCTCATCGTGCGATTGATTTTGGTTTTGTTTTGGTATGAAATTGTCCATGATAATCTTCTGCTGAATACTATTTTTATCGCAAGATTCCAACACAGTAAGTCTTTTTTTGCATCCTACAGCATCAACAATGCGCGTCTACTTGTATTCCGCTCTTGTTGGCGCGGCAGCCGCTAACGGAGCTAGCGATGCCGTTCTCGCAATCGTAAACTCCCTTTCTCGAGGGTCTCCCGCCCCTGCTGCTGCAGTAGCGCCTCCTACTAACGAAAAAGTGGTAGAAATCCAGAAGGCCTTGACAGAGGGCGCCATGGCTTTTGCGCAGGCTTCTGCCTTTGCGCAGTCTGCTGGTCTTAGTGAAGGAGCTGCGGCTGCGTCGGGACTGGGTGGAGCGCCGGTCTCCGGATCGAGTACGGGGGCAGCATCGTTTCTTTCTCGAGGCTTGGACTCTACGCAGATGATGGCGATTGCTAGCAACGTTATGGGCTCGGTTAAGGTGAAGTCTGCTCGTTCTTGCGGCACTGGAATCCCGAGTGGTGCTTGCCCTAAGTCTTGGTCGGCAGGCGCAAACGGAGTCTGCACACCGACGGCAGGCGGATCTTACACAGGCTACTGCGCTGGAATTCCAATGGGCCTCTCCGCTGTCGAAGCTGAAGAAATGGAAATCTTCTGTGGCGTTTGCTATATGTAGCTGCATTGATTGCCAACGACACATTGATTGCCAACGGATCTGTCAATGTTCTGCAAGTTTGAAGAGACATTCTTTCGCCATCGTAACTAGCGATTTGCTGGATTGGAGGATTCGAGCGTCTGCCTGTTTGTGTTTTTTAATTAAGTCAATCGATCGTACAAATCCAATGACGCTATCACTTTACCTATGTCTTAGCTTCTCTCTGATCATGTGCGACTCGTTGAATATTTCTCCTCTCAATCCCAATATCCACAGCTTTTTTTCTTCTATTCTCAACAAGATGCAGCGTGTTGGATCTCTGCTTGTGACCCTCTTCGCGGTCACCGACGCTGCGGCACCCCTTCGGGTAAAGGTAGCTGGTGCAAATCACTATGCCGCAGGTGCGAAGGATATCGCTGCGCTGGAGAGCCGCGTGGTAAACTTCATGGCCGCTACCATGAGCAAGGGCAGCTT
Organism: Amoebophrya sp. A25; assembly: GCA_905178165.1. Taxonomy (NCBI): domain Eukaryota; class Dinophyceae; order Syndiniales; family Amoebophryaceae; genus Amoebophrya; species Amoebophrya sp. A25. The sequence goes on along the minus strand of CAJINU010000121.1, from coordinate 205,635 downwards.
TCTTCAGGGCAAAGGCGGCATGGCTACACCGGGTAGCGGCGTGAAGCACGCGCTTTTTCTGACGCAGCCAATGAGGTCTCCCAGTGGAGTGAAAATCAACGTTGTGGAGAAAAAGCCGGAAGCTACTGCATCGGCAGCTGCCGACGCACAACAGGCGGCATTCAATATGGAAGCCTTTGTCGCTGGACTGTCTGACCTTGCGGGTTCCGGTCGCGCATCCTTTGTCGCTTCCGACTCTCTTGAGGGACTGGTCAACCGGGGTACTATGGCGCGAGTTGCAACGCTGGGTGCGTATCAAACGATTTCGATGCCCGTCCATGTGCTGGCGGCGGTCGTGAAGAGCGCGTGCGGATGCGTGGATGTGTACACCGAATCCAAGTGCCTGTTGGCAGCTAATCCAGTGTGCCCCCCGTTGCACAGCCTTTTGCAGCGTGCTTTCGCCATGCAGGAGCAGGTGTGGAATGGCGTCAAGTTTACGACTGATAAGGCAGGCAAGGTTGTTGGAAGCCCCCTCATTGCCAGCCCCCCGTAATTGATCACGGATAAAAGCAAAAGACACTCTGCAGCTTGGTGTAGTGTAAATGCATGAATCGTAAACTTCCGTTGCTTTCGGCTGAGCTGAGAAAAGCAAATGATCTCTGATAGACTTTCGGTTTCGCTTTCGGTAGATCGATGGTGGAATTGATACGTTATAATATCGACGCATATTGATCCTTAAGTACCGAAGGAAGGGAAGTAAGCTGTATGAAAATAATTGGCATGTTCTTTCTTATGAAAAACAGTCAAGTTTTTGTTCTCGCTACCTCGTTCAAAAAATGAAGTATTTCGCTGTTGCAGTGTGCGCGATTGTCGGCGCGGAAGCCGCAAAGCCAAGCTTCGCCACAGGGCAGGCATTGGGCGCTGCTCTTTCGGAAGCGATTTCTTCCGGCGAAGGATCGAAAATTTCTGCTGCGCTGCTCGCCGGCCAGAGTTTTCTCAAGCGCCCCTCTACGCTTAACTTGCATGTCGGAGAGACCGCGCAGACTAGCTCGTCCGACCGTGCTGCAACGGCGTCGGCGCTAATGGCGCTGGAGTCAGGCGAGGCCCGTCTTTTGGAGACTCTCAGTCAAAAAAGCTCTTTCATCCAATCGCCCCTCAGTGATTTACAGCGATTGGGAGCAGAGGCCGCTGTGTTCAAAGACGCTCTCACTTACTACGGCGGACTCGTGGACGCTGGCGACCGCCGGGGTCTTGTCGGTCTTTTGCAACTGGCCAGTTTGCCGAACGCACGCGTCCCCATGGCGACAGTTCTCTTTAAATGCACTCAGTTCGCGAAGAAAGAAAGCACGTCTGACGCCGATCGTGAACTTGCTGGCTCTATCATCACTTACCTGACCAACATGCCGGTGGCTTTCCAGTCCAGTGATGCAGCGTCCGGTTCGTACGGCCATACCAACATCGTGCTACCAGCTCCAAGCCGCGTCTATGGCCACTAGGTGGTGAAGCTCTGACGCGACCACAGAAAGCAGTATGAGATCCTAACGACAATTCGGAGATCCTGCATCATAATTAGCTTGAAATAAAGAACTTGAATTTCAATTTCTCGCCGTGCTGTTTCTGTTCTCAGGTTTGAGCCTGTTTCGTCATCGTCTCTCAAGAATCGTCGTATGGAAAGCTGCGAGCGCGTGATGAGCTTATCTTTACCGGGTATGCCTATGAATCAAAAGTACTGACTCTTGCATCAATTCATGTTTGGCATTCTAAATAGACCTCACTAGCCTTTTTTTTTCAACGTGTGCAAACGCAAAGATGATGCGAAGTAGCCTGCTGCTCTTCGTGCTGGGCTTGATCATGCCTGCAGTGGCCTTCAAAGACATCAGCAGCCACTCCGGTGCTGGCCCTGTCGAGGTCATCACAGTCGCGACAGAAAGTGGCGTTCCCGATGCTCTTGCTGCGCGAAGATATGCCGAAGCTCGCCGAGCCGAATCAGCCGCATTGGCTGCTGTGGCAAGTACTCGCTCGAGGGCTTACCGCAACCTGGAGCAAATGCTGACCACAGAGCGTCTCTCTGCAGCACAGCTCGGCTGATCCCATGAGCCGGATCCACATTCATAGATACTATGATCTTTCCGTCGACAACAAAGAGATGAAGTAAAAATATGCGAAGCTAGAGGATTACCAATTTCGTTTTTTCACTTCGAGTGTTCACCTACTGATTCAAAAATAGTGTCGTCTTCGATTTCAACTTCACAGCGTCAGCGGCTTTCCTTGGTTTTACAGTCATGACTCCAAGAAAAGCGGTCTTACATCAAACCTAGTTTTTCTTTCTTTTAACACCTAACGAAAATGACTTTGAAGTCACTGTGCGCCATCGCCTTGGGCTCTTACGCCGTGGCTGAAGGTGCCAAGCCGGTCGTCGAATTGTCGATTGCCTCCGCCTCGACCCCCTTCCCGGCTGTTTCCGATGCTATCGCTAGCGCGGAGTCCTCGCGTGCAGCTGCCCTTCGACAGGCGTCGGCTGAGGTCGATCAGGCATACAAGGAGACCCTTGGGCAGGCCTCGGTAACGCTTGGCAACACGATTGCGAAAGCGCTGGGGCGAACGTCATTCGCAAATATTGCTGAGCCAACTATCTCGGTTTCTCTTGCCAAATCTGCTTCCGATGAAGCTGCAGGCGCCTCGGCCGTGAAAAGTGTGGAGGGAAAGCGCGCGGGTGCTGCGGCTGCTCTTGTCGCGTCCGCAAAGAAGGAGTTCCAGGAGGTCGCGAAGGTTGTGATTGCAGAGTTCGAACGCCAGGTCAAAGGGAAGGCGAGCTTTTTGCGTTTTTCCCGTGAGATTAACGTCCGCGCAGTCGCTGATCCGAGTTATGCGACAATTTCGGGTTTGATCCAGGGAATGGAATCACGCCGAGATTCCGAGGAAGCTCGCCTGCGCAGTCAAATTCTTCTTCGCGAGCTCGACTTGGTCCGCGCGCTCAACCGAGTTGGCGCTTCCGCCTTGTCTAAGTAAGTAATCGGCCAGCTCGACGGGGTCATGAAATGAAAAGCGATTGTGTAGTGATGAAAATCGAGCGTTAAGAAGAAGATAGATGGCCTTGGTGATTTGGGCAAATTGTGGTCGCTGTTCGTATTGAGACTGACTCGTGAGGAAATAATGATAATATCGTTCATGATATCCATATGGAATGCAACATCAATCTCAACTGGAAATTGTCGAGGCTTGTCAATCAATGAAATTGATGGAATTTTTTCTTTTCGAGTAGAGGAAAGTTTTTGTTTGTCATCTGCAAAACCAAAAGTATGTTCGTTCGTGTAGCGACCTGCGCTGCTCTCCTCGGAGCACATGGCGTTTTCGCTGATTCAGAGCCGCTGATTGAGGTGGCGTTGGCTCCACCGGTGGGAGGCTCCGCGGGCTTTGCAAACTTCGCAAAGCAAGAAGCATCGATGGAGGCATCGGCCCTGCAGTCGCTGTCGGGTGCATACCAGAGCGCGATCGCCTCTGCCAAACAGCAGATCGATGCTGCAGTCAAGGGTTCTTTTCTGCAGAAGAGGTCCGATGAGATCTTCGTGCGTGTGCTTGATGCCCCGGCACCTGCAAGTCTTGGACGCGCAGAGGCTATGGAGGGAATGCGCCAGAAGATGGAAAGCGCCTCTATCGCACAGGCTATGAGCGAATTCGATAGCTTAACGAAGGTGGTCGTTGGCGAGTTGCACAACGCTCTCCACAGCAGCTTCTTGCGTGGAGGTCAGATTGGCGTCAAAGTCAAGGCATCGGACATTCCCTTCGCCAGCACCCTGGACTTGCTGCGAGCACAGGAGACTGGCCGCGATATGTCTGAGGAGAAGTTGCAGTCGAAGGTCCTGGACATGCAGATCGCGTTTGTGAAGACGCTCAACGGCATGATTGCAGCTGCTCTCGCGTAATTCTCGCTGGGACAGATGATGGGACCATGATGGATTCTATGACCGATAGTGTGAGACTCTGGACAATCGATAATGAGAGACTCTGGTTCTAACTGCAGCATGAGCTAAGTCACGCGTATTCTTTGTCATGTTCGTCGGTATTTTTCAAGTGTTCGTAAACTCGTACAAACGTTGCTAAGTATTTATTATGAATGACAAATATTTGAAGGTTACAAACAAAATATTCTGCAAATAAATCTGACTAGTATTTTTTTTTGCATTAAATAATTCACAGACAAGATGTTCCTGCGAGCATTGGTTGCAATGATCGGAGCCGTGCTCCTCATGAGTGTGAATGCCCAGAGGGATCCCACACTTGACGATATTGCTACTGCAGCTGCGGCATACCGCCAGGCCGGACAGGCATATTTGCAAGCGAGCAAGAGCGCTGCAGAAGCTGCTGCCGCGGGGGCGGGTTGCGTAAGAGATGAGACAACTGGTGCCTGCACGTCTTTCCTCAAGTCCCGTTCTCCTATTGCCGGCGGCGTGATGCGTGGACTCATCGCGCGAGTCATGGGGGCCGATGCTGCTGATACCCCTGAGCGTCTGACGCAATCTCCGATCGTGCAGATGCACTTGCACGCTTGATAGGTGCATTGCCGAATCGGGTCTAGTGACTTCGTTGATATCTCGTAGTTGCCGCTGCCGAGCGTTTATTGTTGCAATAAGGATTGACATTGATATGTCGAGAGTATCGCCATAATGATGTATGCTATGTGAGAATGTCGTGTTCTAATGCTACGCTTATGGTCATTGAAGACCGAGTAAAGCGTGAGATCCCACCTACTTCGCATCGTTTCGTAATCGGCAGTTAGTCGAGTGACTTTCAATCTTCAACCTTACGCTGAATGACAAATTTCTAGCTAATCTGTTTTTCAAAACACGAAAAAATGATGCGCATCTTGGGACTCTGCTGCCTTTTCGGAAGCGCTGCAGCTTCAGTTTATCCAGGGAATACGGCTGCTGCGGCAGGTGTTATCACCAGTGCATTAAAGAGTGCTGCGTCAGCCTCCGCTGGCAACGGTGCGGCTGCCGAAGCGAAAATGATTGCCGCGTCAAGTCAGGCACTTGCGGAGTCCGTTTCTTCCGCTATGAGCCTCGACGCCCTCAAAAAAGACGCCTTTATCATGGCCCATGTTTCAGCACGCAAGTTTCTCGCTACCGGTGGCTGTGCGCGGGACTTCTCCGGGTGCCCCGCAGGATACGTTGCGGACGCCGGTAGCTGTGCCCCTGGTATGTACGACGGACCGTGCGGCGCTTTTAGCGCATCTATGGATGCCGCGACAAAGGCGGAATGGAGCTGGAAGTGTGGCGCCAGCTGGCCTTGTGCCTAATTTGTCTGGTGGCCAGACAATTGTGATGTTTAAACTCTAGTATTTGGAAGTCCTCACTCACAAATGCTCGCCTGATTCAATTTCTAACGCCTCTCGGACTTAGCTGTTCTCCCACGATTGACTGTATGATCGATTCGTCGTTTCGCTCATGGTAGTCTCATCATTTTCGATCCATAAAAGTACATCATCAAATCAAATACGCATGTCTATCAAAAGATTAGGTTTTTTTCGAAACTCAGCAACAAGAATGGGTGTCCGAGCTTTCTCTGCGTTCGTTGCTCTGGCGCTAGGCGCGCGCCACGCCGCTGCGTACACAGCGAGCAACTCTCCCTACATGCCTGGTAACTGGAATCTTCCGGCCGCAGGCACTGAGGTATTCGGCGCTGATGTTGCGAAATCGCTTCCGGAAATCTATGTTCGTTTTCAGCTTCCAGAAGTGTCTGCGCAAGCGCTTGCCGCCGATGTGGAAAGCGCAAGTGAGATTGACTCGCGGATCCATGCGATCGCCCAGGAGCTCGCAGCAGACAAGAATTTGATTGGCATGATGGCACCGTCCTCATTTTTGCGTAGGGGTGACGCCGATATTTTTGCAGCTTTGAACTCCGTCAAAGGAGGATCCGGCTCGGGCGGCTTTCCAGGTATGGATGCTTGGAGTGAGTTCATGGAAGGTGTAGCGCACTCCCCCCGGCCACATGTGTCTCAAGCGGCTGCCGCTTCTGGCTGCTGTTAGAATTTCATTGAGGCAGTTCTGACAACGTACTTCTAGTAGCGCACTGTCTGGATCTATGTCTATGAAGAGATTTTGTATGCTTTTGCAGTCTTGAGAACAAATTGTGTTTCGAGCTACAGGGCCAGCCCCATTCGTCGTGATCGAAGTAGATTCCTATGTATTGAGCACTCGTTCACGAAATTGATCTTCGAGACTAAAAAGAATGCGCTTCCTTGGGTTCCATTCTATCAACTCTTCTATTCCGTGAATACTAGTGACCCTATTTGTTTCTTTCGTCGCTTTCAATCTCCCTAGAAAGATGTTGACCTCTCGTCTTTTCGTCGCTGCCTGCTTGGCATCGTCCGTTGAGGCGGTCCGCATGAGCGCTATCCCAGACCCTCTCTCTATCTTGCCCCCAGGAGTTGCGGGAGGTATTGCTGCGGCAGTTTCGGACGAAACCCCGTATATTTTGAATTTGATGCCTCCGACGGAAGACGGTGCGGCCATGAACGGCCTCATAGACTCTTTTGCGGGTATCGAGAAGTCTCACGAGCAAGCTATTGAGGCGCAGGCAGTTGCAGACAAGCAGCGTCTTCTCGCTGCTGAATTGCAGAAAGTGAGAAGCATCGTCGCGGCAAAGCACTCCGCTTTCCTCATGACTCCCCTTGCGCCGAAGGCTGACCACGCCTTTGTGTTGCATGCTCCCTCAGAATCTGCCTCTGACATTTCTGGTGCGGTTAACTCGATCATGAAAGTCGAGACGGCGATTGCACAGCAAGCGGAAAGCGGTGCCGCTGCCATGAAGAAAGCGCTGCTTGCTCACGAAATCGCAGCTATCGGCTCAATCGTGCGTGGGGCCGCTCATTAGTTTTGTGAACATCACACACTGACTCCTCGTATGCGTGAATGAAGATCACGAATTGTCGGCTTTTATCGAGCGGAATTATCGGCTTTTAACTAGGTGCATCTGGTCTCGTGTTCTACTCGCCGTTGTTGTGACATTATTGCTCTATTCTACTACTACTTATGCGTTTGACCTCTACCGTTTTGGCCTTCATGCTAATAATGCTTCACACTTCTAACAACGAAACTTGCAGACTCTCAAATTTTTTTTCGTCCACTGACGCGTAAAAACCCAAAAGAAGATGTCGTGCAAAGCTGTTATCATCTCCCTGGTCGCAGGTGTCGCGGCTCTCGAGCCTTTCGTCCCGCCAATCGCAGTCCAAGATGTCATGCAGGCCAGTCTTCCTGGAGTGATCGACATTCATTACGATGTCCCAGCCGGCTTAGAGGCACGCAAGGGCGCATCAGACGCCCAATCTGCATTGTACGGACGCACGTCGTTCTTGAAAAAAGGCACGACTGATGTATACTTCGAGAAGCCAGCGTCCGCCGCGACGCTTGAGCAGAGTTACCAAGCCTTGCTCTCTCAGGTGAAGTCCAATATCAAAGCGAAGTTCGACGCTATGACTGGTGCGTCATTCTTAGCAACCTCTCCGTCTGTCAATGTGTTTGTGGGAGAAGGAAAGGGCATGAATGTCGACATGGCACGATTGACCATGGATGCCTACGCATATGCTGGTGAGCTTATTGCCGGTGCTCGCGCAAGTTTCTTGGCCGGTGACGACGTGCCACACCCTCTTCCGGTGCTGAACATTGACGTGACAACGCCAGCTTTTGTTTCGTCTGAGGCGACGACACTGTCGCAGGCACAGGCTGCCGCGGTTGCCAAGCTGCAAACTGAGCTGAATGGCTTGAGCCACTAGACAGATTCATTGAGGGTTTTCTGTGCTGCTGACTGAAAGATGTGATAGCTTCAAGCTTGATATGAAAGTGAAACAAATACCCTGTGCCTCGAAGGCGTGCCTGTCGTGACGAATGCTCGACGTGTTCGTGCTCCTTGCCTGCGCTTGCACGCGACTGATCGGTGAAGGCTTTTGTACTATTCAGATCTTTGAGCTTGATCCTAGCGTTCAAATGTGGAGTGGCTGGTCATCAAGGGGTGGCTGACGGCTGATCATCAAAGAGTAGCTGACCGCGAAGCAGGACTAATTACTCAAAGAGTGAATAAACAGGTATTCTTATTTTCCAATTACGCCGCCTGTGCACCAGCGCCGTCGTTATCTAAGAAAGCAGGACGGCCGAAAAAACCTCAAAAAACATTTCTTTGTGGTTCTTCGACCTTTCTGCATCCCAGTCACCGACCTTTCCGTAGCCTAAACTGCAGCTTCCCTAGAAGAGCTCAGCTGTTTTTGAATTTTGATAGGATTCATTCTGAGATTAAGTACATCCTTTCCTGGATGAGCCGTTTTAATAGCAATGTAGTGAGATAAAAACCTCTTCATGAGCCCCCGCACTCATGAGCGAAGGCAGGACGGCCGAAAAAACCGCAAAAGACACCCGCGGTTTTTCGAGCTTTTTCGGCCGTCCTGCAATTTTGGGCTTCCCGTACTTTCGTAACCGATGTTTCTATTCGCTTTTCGAGGCATCCCAAGTGACAAACTCGGCATGAAGATTACATTAGGTATTCTAATAGCAATGTGAGATTTAGAGCTCTTCATGAGCCGCACTTATGGGCGAATGCAGGACGGCCCAAAAAACCACAAAAAACGATTGTGCTTTTTCGAGATTTTTCAGCCGTCCAGCAATGTTTACCTTCCCGTACATTCGTAACCGATGTGCCGGTGGTTTTCGCCTGGAGAGACACTGGGGTCAACCTTCCCATCTTTTCCGAAGCGGGTTGCGATTCTTTTCAGAAGACGTTGATATTCTTCTTCTTGGACTCGGCCGACCGGATGGAAGATCAGGCGAGTCCTGCAGGGTAGATCTGGAGGATCCTCTTTTCTCCTTTCCAGATTAGGATAACTACGATGTCGCTTCGTATTCTTAAGGGAATCTTTTCGCGCAGGCATTTATAATGGTAGATCCGTATCCTCAAGATGAACGAAATCCCATCACAAGATTCACAACTAGAGTCGTCGGCTGATGTAAGTGTGTCTCGAATCTCAAACGCATCCCCTGCCTAAGAATCAGCATGATATCGCGCCTTTACCCCAATTCGCGCCTTTACCCCAATTCGCGCCTTTACCCCATATTCGCTCTCGTAGTATTGAAGCATCGGCAAAATCTGAAATTCAAAGGTATAAAAGTGTGAGGAGATTTATCTCTTACCTTTTCAGATCTTTCCATCTCCTTTATCACTTGCTTCTTATAATATTGAGAATATCGAGTGAAAAAATCTTTGGCATTTTTCCATAGATATCTTCAAGCATCATAATCATAAACATACTCCTTCTAGCCCTTCATCCAAATCATCTTCTTCTTCTTCAGCTCCTCTACCGTTTGGTCCTTGCGGACCCTTCTCTCTTGTTTCTCTGTCTTTGGTGATTCCGCGTTGCGTGCGTACCCTTAGTGTATCGCGTGTTTTGCTGTCCAGCGTGCAGTAGTGGTTTTCCTGCCGAATTGCCTGCCGTGTTGTTTCGTTGGGCTGTTCCAGCCTGGCCTAGTCCACGAGTGCCACATGGTCTTGTGGGTACTCGTTACAGACGAGAGACTGCACTTGTAAGGGAAAGAATGATGCCAAGTGGACGAATGACTTGATGAACAAGTCAAGAAAGTAAAACTAATTCTTTGGATGCAACTCCAAATAAGATTCTGTATTTACTGATGAGAAGCACGACTGATGAACAACAACAAATACACGATGTTAAAGCATTAAAAAACGCTAAGAAGTACAAGATGTTATACCAACAAGTACAAAATATTACTGAAAGAAGTACAAGAAAATGTTACTACAGCAACAAGTCGAAGAAAATGTTACAACTAATGACATTGAGGAGGAATACAACCGACCAAACACACACCCAGAGTGCTGGGTCCAACTCCTCAGATTCAGGGTCCTCTCATTGGGTACAAAGAGTTTGGAGTGTCGTGCGTATGCTCGACGTGGATGATAATATTGGAATTGAATATTTGATCGTTTCCGTCAGCGTCACGGTTAGTTGTACCTACGTGCTGGTGAGAAGAAGAAATCGAGACGAGGACGGAACAAAGCTCTGCTAAAGGCATCTACTCGATGTAATATCATGATCGTATCCTCAACACGGAAGTCGGTAGTTCACAAGATCACAACTCCGGAAAGAGAGCCAACTTGTAAAATGATCTAATGTCTTCGACATCTGTCGTGATTCAGTCACACAAGCTGTCAAGGAGAAGGCTATCAAATACATAAATAAACATGAAGCGAAGATGTTGCAAGACAAGTGAACGAGTGCGAGGCCTCCCCTGGTCACAGAGAGGCGAACCTTTTCCTCCTACTTCTTCCTTGTTGATGTTGTATTAGTACTGAAAAGATGCGGCTTTTGTCTTTGCTCATAGTTGCAGTTGTGCACTTTGTGGAGTACTAGTAGAGCTGCAATTAATTTCTGCTTAGCTTAAGTAGCTCGAAGTACTCGAACTTACTGATAAAAATGATCTTCGTAATTACCTTGCCTCTCCCTTACACGTGCATGAGCATGATTGGGTACTTGTAATTTTATCTATCGACAAGAATCAGGTACGTGGTAGGATGTAGTGTAAGAGTAGACTGACTGGGCTCATGATCATGTACTTGAAATAATGAAGAAGCGCTATTTCTTTACTCGTCGAACTGGACTAGAAGTATCAAATACACATAAAGCAAAGGCGACGAAGGCCTCTTCTGGTCGAGTCGAAGAGAGGTCTGTCCTATTTGACAAGAAGCGTGTCGCCCTTCTTGTAGTGATAGTGCTACCCTTGGACTAGAGGTATCAAATACACATGAAGCAAAGGTGACGAAGGCCTCTTCTGGTCGAGCCGAAGAGAGGTCTATCCTATTTGACAAGAAGCGTGTCGCCCTTCTTGTAGTGATAGTGCTACCCTTGTTGTAACCCCTAAAAAGCGGCTTTGAGTATATAGTTTGGCTCTAACTTTCTTCATCCACAGGTCATCTTAAATTGACAAGCTATTCTTACTTAGTTTACTAGCTCTTTGGAGTGGTTCCCCAGGGGCAGGGGTCAACGGAATTTCAAAACATTTGCTAGAACAATGAACTGCAGGTGAATGCGCAAGAAAAGCAAACAGATGCTTCGCCAAAATAAATGTGAAATAGCATCAGTCTCGTCTTCTGGACGAAATGCAAGGTCAAAATTCAAAATCCAGAATTCAAAATCAAAATTTAAA
>CAJINU010000121.1:183012-193966 GCA_905178165.1 Amoebophrya sp. A25 | reverse complement strand
CAAAATTCAAAATCAAAATTCAAAATCAAAATTCAAAATTCAAAATCAAAATCAAAATTCAAAATTCAAAATTCAAAATTCAAAATCAAAATTCAAAATCAAAACTCAAAATCAAAATTCAAAATCAAAATTCAAAATCAAAATTCAAAATTCAAAATTCAAAATCAAAATTCAAAATCAAAATTCAAAATCAAAATTCAAAATCAAAATTCAAAATTCAAAATCAAAATTCAAAATATGAAATCAAAATCAAAACGAGGGAAAAACTTTATACTGTAAGAGATTAGCTGCCGCTTCTAGTAGAAGGGTTCAGCGGTTGTCTAATTTGGATAGGATTCTAAGATTACGTCCGTGAGGAGCCGTTTTCATGACATATCTTGGGATGCTTATTGCTGTTACTGGAGATGAAGATGGCAGCTTGTCCATTGTGCCAACAAGTGAGAGGGACTTGTGATCAGACTGTGTGGAATGTTATGTAGCGTCCAAGATTTTGTACCAGATGAGCCGACCTTTGTGCGACGGCGCTGTGGTAGTTGTACTACATTTTTTGCTTTCTTCGCCTGCTCTACGCCAGAAGTACGATATAATGATCAACATTGTTGTTCAAAGAAACTCTTATTAGTTCTTCTTGTTAGCTAATGCTAAACTAAGTACTTTATCTCCTAAATTGATTGCTATTTCATAGGGCTCTATTACTTTTCGTGAATTTTTGACAGGTCTAATCATTATGTCAACCTAGTGAACTGCGCCTGAATAGAAAATTATAACTAGGGACCTTCCACTCAGTGGCACTGAAAAAAATATATTAAGCTATAGCAGCTTTCAGACAAGGAGCACAATGGATTTTTGGATACCTTGCGCTACTGGTGACCGATATGGCAAACTCCAGGATATATCTAAATAAAGTTGTCGTGCCCGTCAATCTGGATTTTGAACAAATGTCCTTTGTTCGGGATTGACCAGGGGGGAACTGTTGAGTTAGTATGTATCTAATAAAGTTGATGTCTCAGCCTGTTAATCTGGATTTTGAGTAAATGTTAATGTTATTTATTTGCGTTTGCCCTTGTTGTAGCCCCTAAAAAGCAACCCTCTAAAATGTCTTGTATTGATTCCAAAGCTTTGGTTTAATATTTTTGTCATCGCTGTTCGTTGCTACATCGAGCTCCCAGCTCATTCTAGCTTTTGTTGTTTCTTCTATGCACATCGAACATGATCGTTTTTGCTTAATTGTAATCGCTTAACTGTAATCTCTGATCGCTTTTCATTCAACAAACTTCCTCAAGTAAGTGTCCGTGTAAGTGGAGGTCATGACGCGGCTGGTGGATACGTCTATACCTTTGGCATGATGTATATCAAGCTTGGTGCGTAGTTTCTCTTGGCTTTATTTCCATGGTAAAAAAAAAGCCTGATCATCTTCCTGCCTTTGCGGACATCACCCTTGAGGACGTGCAGCTGCCTGCTAGTGAAAGTGGAATATTACCTGATGCTGGTGATGTTGCCGGAAGTGTTTGTTAAGGCTAAAAAGTTTAATAAGGATTCACTCCTGAAGACAGAGAAACAAATATGGTGCAATTATAATCTGTCATTCTCAGTGTCAGTACTCAAACAGAGTAAGTATACAACAAGTAATGATATTTATATTTATAATCTCTTACTGTTTGGAGAGAATGAGGTGCGATCCGTATGAACACGAGAGATGATAATTGTTTACGTCATTGGTGATCTTCTGTCACGTGATCAGTCTGAGTTGTGAGTAGATTACTTTCCTCTGTCTGAGTTATCTTCTGTTGAGTGCCGTGGACCCCGAGAGCGTGAGGTGTGACTACGAGTTTTGTGCTCTACGTGGCCTAATTAGCCTGTCCTGAATTTATCTGTTGAGTGTATACATGAGAATTTTCCAGTACAGGTGAGAGTTTTTTAAGTTATAGATTTGAATACAATGCCTTATAATCCTGAACAATTACCTCCATTCTCTCTTCCTCCTTTCCCCTCCTACCCTAATCACTCCCTCTCGCTATTACGACAACAACAGTATTCACTTGCACTCAATCATCTTTCCAAAAACAAGAAGCAGATACTATGACTCCTCAATCTCTTAGTCGACTGCTTGGTCCTCCGATTGCGCTTTTCCCCGACGACGGCCGCTGGATGTTCTTCACCTTAAGTTTTAGTTAATCCCACATAACGATCAGAGAATACACCCATGGGTGAGCATGCACACCGGAGCCATGGGCGCTAGCCTTACCTCTTTTCGTGCGAGCACTCATCAACTTCTTCCTTGCTTCTGATGAGACCTCCGGTGGCTGAAATGTGGTCTAACTAAGTGCACTTATAAATAAATAAACTTTAGCTTAGTGTTAATTTGCTTAAACCTTTCCCCTCCTTCATACCCCGTCATTAAAACTCAGGTACTAGCTCGCTAAACAATTTTTCACCTCCACAATACATCACCATAGTCAGCGCTCAAGCTAATCTAAACCTCCTGAAGCTGAGGTGCAGACGTTCGCAGATGCAGCAAAGAAAGATCTATACTACTATTACATCTGGGGCGCCTCTTTTGATTACTATATATAATCTCGTCTTACTTAGTCTCAGACCGAGTCTCAGTTCTTTGACTCGGTAGGGTTTTCCTTCATCATGTCAGTCTACTCAGTTGTCTAAATTACAGATCTCAGTAACGTAGTGGTAGCTTCCGTCATGGTCATATAAAAATTATCCGTTATGGTGCGCTACCATTTTGTGATGCAGATATTTCTGGTTTGATCGAGCTTCTCGTAGCTGCCTGCTCTTCAAGAAGATGAGTCGCGACTTATGTTTATCTTGGGCTGCCTGTTGCTGGCGATGAAGACGCATACTCCTTATGCCGGATTGGCGTGCTTCGCCTTCGACATCTAGAAACAACTTTCAGAGATCGAAGCTTCTATTCACATTGCTACACATTTGCTGACTTTCTAGTTTGTCGGGGGCAAACATTTTCATAGTAGACTTGGTACGGTCTTCGTCTCATGTGGTTTGTCCGTGTTTCTTGTGCTTCAGCATTATGTTCTGTGTAAATACATATTCACTTGGACTACGGAGATATCTATATTGCCGCATGATAGTATAAAGAATAGTCACCTCTCCGACCTCCATGGATTTGATCTAAGATAATCTAACTATACCGCGTTCGTGCTCTGGCGCTGAGCTTCGACCAGTCATATATTATATAATAGAAACCCGCTACTTGCTTCTAGCACAAAGTAGAACACAATTGAAATTATGGCAGCACAAGTCCTCGATGAGCGTATCTTTGTCGGGTCGTGTCGTCGATCGTCGTCCGCTTACCTCTTTTGTACTCGTTCTTTCACCTTCGTCTCGTAGTAGCCTCCTCGATCTTCACCATTCGCCACGCTTTAGAATCTAGCTCCGGTTTTTTTTGCCCTATCATAAGATCAACACAATGACGGTCCCCGTCCTCTCTCTCCTTGAACCAGTGGGCCAAGGCGCTGCCAAGATGAAGGCGGCCGCGGAGGAGGCGGCCCGGAAGGTCACCGCGGCAATCGACGAGGGGAAAGCGCGGGAGGCGCTTGACGTGGCCCGGGAGGCGGTTGCAGCAGCCCCCGATGCGGCTGCGGACGGGGATGATGAGCGGGCTGCCGAGCTGGCTGCGATCCGCTTAGCGATCAAACGCACAACCCGCACGTTTGCGGCTTCGCTGCGCGGGCTGGTACTTTTTCGGCTTATTTTCTTCCTTTCTCTATATTGTTGCGACCTATATTGCTATACCTATCCCTATATAAATAATACAGATTACGGATACAAATATAAATATTGTTATTATTTATTAGACTCGTAGTTCGCTAAGAAAGACTTATACTATTAATTATACTACACGTTTAAGTTATTACTTTACTTATTATAATACATCAGGGCGACAGGCAATCAGAGTAGGGAGACTGGAGCTGTAGCAGAGCTTTTTTTGGGGTTTGGCACGCACATGAAAGAGACTCATTGTGGCACTGCCACTAGATCACGATACAAAAACGCAATTTGAATTGCTTGCAATTATCAGAAACTTATGTTGATATACCTTATTGCCGAAGATGTTTTGGATGTTTTTAGCTGATGATGAAAAGTCCGGTCTGTGTCAAAGGAAAACTTCAAGAATGGGGATGTCGGTGCCTCAAGAAAGAGGGACGTCAAAAGCAAACTTTAAGCGATGAAGAGGGATGTCGGTGCCTCCCTAACCCCTAGGCCCAAACAACCCTAATTATCTACCGCTTTGCTGATCTAGACTTAGCGAGCACTGATAGCGATTCATTATTGCTCCATGGTCGCAAAAATAGATTTCTTTTTTCAGTTTTATCCAGCTCGTAGTACATCCATGAATTAAACCATCATCATGATGATCTCCAATTGTTTTTAGATCTCGAGCAACAGTCTCTCAAAATATCTTCCTCATAACAAAGCTGTCCCTATTCATAGTGATAGATTATACTCACTTGACAAAACAGATACCCAACTTAGAGCCACTCCACCTTAGCCACCGTTATCGAGGCTCCTGATCACGCACATCAAGATGGTGGCTAGCCTCCCTAGATCTGATAGTAAGAATATCTAGAGGTAGCGACATCTCTGATAGCGTCTATTATTCATATCTAGATGTTGACACATCCCTATGGCTGTTACTAAGTGTAATTACTTACGCAGCGAGTAGGTACGTACTTTAATAAATTGACCTCAAACTAAAATAACAATAAGACTGGTGGCGCGGCGATTGTAAAATACAACACTGGATTTATTTTCTACATAAGTACATGATTTATTCATTTTTTTGATGATAGCCAACTGGTCTTGCTAGTAGGGAGTAGTCTTCCCTCTAACTATTGATCGCAACAGGAAAAGACTTGCTGCAACAAGCAGTTGATGATGAGTTGTGAGTACATCATAGTCGCTTGCTCCTAGGCATGCGTCAACGTAGATTGATACAATAACTTATTTATTGTTCGAGCAAGTGATCATCTCGACTTCTAGTCTCAGGATGACTAGAAGAGTGTGCAGCAGGTGACAGTCAATCAATCAGAATCAGTCGGGAAGAAATAGACAGAAAGTAAGTACACAAAGAAATGAAGTGAAAAAATGAATAATTAAATCCTTTCGATTGTTAATCGCCATTCATTTTCAGGTCAGTTTCTTATTATCATTCTTGTTTACGAAATAGCTCCATAGCTATTTTGTTTTTGGAAAGGGAGTTGCTGGTCCGGACCGCCTTGTGACTATCCTCCTTTGTGGCATATCCCGATCCTGCAAACTCAAACCTGATCATTCAAATTTACAAGAGGACGTCATCTGGGAGGACAGGTGGTCATTCACCCAAGTAAGGATCGGACTCAACTTCTAGTCAAGAAAGCGCTTTGTCTCGACGACTTCTCGCGTGTTGAGCTTTTCATAAAGCATGCCATTGATTTTGAGATCATCGCGTACCATGGGACACCCGCGTTTTCAGGCTTTTGATATTGCTTGTGTCATGTTGGATACTTACTTATTCATTTTTCCAACTCCTGATACTTGCTTGTTCACTGTTCGCGCAAGTCTTCATGAGTACTTCTGCTCTCAGGTTGAATACAAGAAAAGGATGGTCGTGAATGTGATATGATATTTGATAAGTAGCTGTGTAAGAAACTTCTTGAAATCTTTTTTAATCGATCTTAATATTTTGGTACTTGTCGACGTTCCTTACTAGGTTCTTGGGGTACTTAATTGATTATAGACAACACTAAGTGATACTCTTATTGATCATGAAGGTAGGTGTACGACAACTACTTTCGATGTGAGTCATCTTTTTGGCGTGAGCATGCTGATAGTCGAAATGGTGGACATCAGGTCGAAAGTTGGAAGCCTCTCGCAGGTCAGCTGAGCCTCTCCGGGACCATCGTGGCTCGCTTCTACTCCTCTGTAATGGTTTTTGGTGGCATGTTGAAAATAAAAATTTGTTGATGTAGCTGAGCTTCGTCCGGCGCCGTTGTTTACACTGATTTGCAGTGGACAGCTGCTCTTCATACTCTTCTGCTGCAGACAGTCCTTTCATTGGTTGTTCGGGCGCGACCCTGAAGGGAGCCTGAAGGCATATTGGTGCGGATAAGTCAAGGTCAAGAACGATTCGGCGTCACGAGACCGCTAACCGCGCGGTTGTGAAGATACAGGGTCGCGATGGATCTTCTAGATTTCGGATTGCAGAGTGTCGTCTTGAGGCTTGAACGACGCTAGAGCACGAGATGCAAGTAAAAGTGCCAGCCTGTGAGCGCATTTTGATGTGGGCCTGATCAAGATATGATAAGATATGAATGTGGGTTTCCAGAACCTCTTGACTTTAAGCAACTTCAGCTTTGCTGCAGGTCGTGGTCGACCTTCCCAGATTGGAATTGACATCGATACCATGTGGCTTGTCAACTTGCTGATGCATCTTTGCAGGCCGTTTTAACGGCAGCTTGTTGTTCCTTGTCAACCAAGAATGGGCGACGATGCTAGACGGGCACGAAGATGGGGACGTACGTGTGGGACCTTGACTCTTATTTACTAGTTCTTTTGAGGATCAGGGCTCTTTCGTGAGGACACCGCCAATGTGCTTGATAGAGGGCCGACGAACTGAGCCGGACGGGGTTTGTGCCAGCAACACAGCACGAGCGCTGCGCGCCGCTTAAATTCCTTCCTCATTTTGTTTTTGAAACAGATGACTCTATGCATGTACATATTAGATGACAATATATTATAACTCTGCGCGAGTGAGGCCATGTCTGTAAGTAGTGTTATGAGGGTGGTGAGAAAATCTCTGTACGAGTGAAGAGAGAGCGGCGAGAAAATCTCTGTACAATGAGGGCGGTGAGGCAATCTCTGTGCAAGTGAGGAGAGGGCGGCGAGAAGATTCTCTGGACAATGTGGGTGGTGAGAAAATCTCTGTACAAGTGAGGAGAGGGCGGCGAGAAAATCTTTGTACTTTGAGGGCGGTGAGAAAGTAACCACGCCTGTCGCGTTTGTGAGAAAAGCAACGCCGCTGCGCTTCTGAGGAGAGAATAATGTCCGTCATTCAGTCAAACAGTTGCTGGACAACTCTCATAGTCCAGAAATGGGCTCGCTGCATAAATTGATTGCACCACGTCGACCTCATCACTCAAACCCGAACCCCGAAACGCAGCTTGCTTTCGCTTTCAACTTTTTGTAGACCCCGTGTCTATTTGGTCGTTGAATTCTAGACTTTGCAACTCTCAACAGTTTCGTAAGCAAGTGGCCGTATAGTTACTTGTTTACAACTACCTTCAAAAACTATTCGCGAGGAGTAGACGATAGTTTTTTACTATAACTTGTTTAGACAGCGAACAAGAACTCGGGAGGTTCTAAGGTTGTTTATTTAGTACTAAGGCTGTTGATTTAGTACTATTCGAGGAGACTAAAAACTTTAAACAACTTCTACATCACGGCGGTGGTTCTAAGGTTGTTTATCTAGAAGTACTAAGGTTGTTATTGTTTATAGTACTATTCGAGGAGACGAAGTTGTTTACTTCCTAGGAAACTCGGTAGACATCTTCTAAAAAACTAATCGAGGAGACGAAGTTGTTTGCTTACTAGGAGACTAGGTAGACATCTTCTTTTTTAAAAAACTATCCGTGTCGATTCACTTGTTGTTGAAGCCTACTCCCAAGCTCTAACTTCCCACAAGTAGCTTCGTATCTAGTTCAATTGATAATAAGCATCTATAATATCATTTGGTCTTCTTCTAGTACTGCAAACTCTGGCCTGTTACTTGTTGATCGGTTTCATCTTCCTGTCCAAGTGGGTCATCTCGTTCTGGAGAGCGCCGCCGAGAGGGTAGCTCATAGCTGTGCGCAGCTCGGCTTCTTATACTGGTGGCGTAGCTCCTCCAGACGCCCCCCAAACTACCTCCGCTGTCAGTAGCAGTGCTTCGTACGCTTCAAGCCCAAGCAGAAGCAAAGGAAGTAGCGCAGCAACAGTGTCAAGTATTGCTTCTTCTACTTCGTCTATTCGTGAAACTGCGACGACTTCGACCAGGGACGCAGCAGAAAAAGGCGCTGCAGCTTATCCTTCATAACCCGTAGGGGGAAAAGGCTTGTTAGGTGAAAAGCGGTGGGATTCTCCTGCGCACGTGTACACGCAATACGCGACGCTTTCGAAACTCAAGTATCGCAGTCACCAATTATCGCAGCTGTCGCAGTATCCCTACCTACCTCAGCCGCCTTAGAGTGCCTCTGCCCGGGAACGGGAGCAGCTTCTAGGCGTGCATAATTACCCCGATAGGTATCTCGGAAGCCGTTTCGGCGTTCGCGAGAGACGAGAGAGCGCCACCGCATCGAAATCAAGGCGAACGTCAAGGTCAAGTCAAGGGCCTTCGATATTCGTCGAGGACGGGCACGAGAAGTTGATCAAGGACTGGCCGCAGGCGTTCTGCCCTCCTGATTCTCCAAGCACGGGTACGAATAGGAGTAGCTTCACTGTTAGTAACAGCGCTCAGATACGAACGGCGCGTTTGGCTCTGCCGCTGCATCTGGTTGACCCAAACAGACATGGGGGTGAGCCGGCCGTTGACGTACCGCAGGGCGGTCGCGCTCATCGAGGAGTCCCAGACCCTCGACGAGCTTGCGAAAAATTGGAGAGCCGCCGGTTTTTGGCACCACCCTGATAAGGGTGGGAAGGGGCCCCAATTCGCTCTCCTCCAGGAGCTGATGCTCGAGCGGAAGCACGAGCTTCAGCTAGAAGGTATTTTTTCTGTTTTTCGGCTTTCCTTTTCTTGTTGTCGCAAGCTACTAGCGTACCAGATAGTGATAAGGATTGTCGCGTGTCCCTCATCTCTGCGCGGGTGTATTAAGTCGGCGCAAGTGACTGCTCAGCTGTCTCGTTCTTTCTTTGCATCAGTAACAAACTGGTCGGCGGGGTATTGATATTGAAAACGGGCTTCACGATTTTCCCGCTCAGTTTTTGTATAGTATGTGGTAAGTTTTTCTCGTGTTTCATTATCCGCTGGGAAGCTCTACGCTTCGCTCATCAGAGAAGAACTGACCTAAACTGATTTATCTCTGTCCTTGATACTTGCTCCAGGTGATTCCATCGCCGACGATGAGGACAAAGAAGCCTCAGGCCCAGCTTCAGGCGCAAGTGGGGAAAGCTCAGCTACAGAAGACGTCGCCAGCATTCGATCTGACTCTCCGGGGAGTATCACCAGCGCCGAGGCCGAGCAGTATGGCCGGGCTGGGGGTGGTACGTTTTTGGCGATTCTCGACGAAAGCCCTTCCACTCTCGGCAATGCGTGCGCGACTCCTGTAGACGTGATTTCGCTGACATTGCACAACGCTAATCAAAGCGCAAAGGGAGAGGCGACGCATCTGCCAGCCCACACGAATCCACACAACAAGGGAATACTTACCCCGGTGGCGCCAATCAACGAGTATTCACGACTACACCAGAGCGATTGCGCAGTTGCCCTCTCAGATTCAGAGCAAGAATTTGCGATCGTGATCCGTGACTCGCCGACCCCGCATTACTATCTTTTCCACCCGGGCGCGGAGCTGCTCTTGCATGTAAAGCCACCGCGCGAGTACTGCGCCGAGGAGATGTCTGTATCAGGCGGCGCGCCGTTTGAGCATCCGAAAAAAGACGAATCTGCTGCAGCTGCAGTTTGCCGACACGTGCAAAGAAGCCGCATCAAGGCTCTCAACTTGTCGATCGAGGTATTGCCCCCTTCGCAGGTGCGCGTACACATGTGCTGGGGCAACTACGGCTTTTCGCATCATCGGGGCACCTCGCTGGACAAGATCGTTGATATCCTCAATCTGATTAAGTGCTCCAAGCTGCTGTTGATTGAAATTGCGAACGCGCGCGACAAGGACGAGATTGACGCGATTGCGCAAATTCACAACGCTGTGATCACGCTGGGCTGTGTCGACACCAGCTCGCCGCACGTGGAAAGCCCCAACTTGCTGGCGCAGCGCCTCTGCAGACTGGCACAGATGGTCGGTCCGGACCGCGTCAAAGCAGGCACGGACTGCGGCTTCGCCGCCGCATCTGAATCAAACTCGAACACAGAAACCGTGGTCATGAAGTTGCGCTCTCTGGTCCGTGGAGCCCGAATGGCAAGCAGCATCCCCTTCAACGGTAGTGCCCTTTCTACTTGATGCAGTTCATCTATTTGTGTTGCCCTGATTCATACACGATGTTCATGTTGATTTATTACCTGTTGCCTTCTTGCACCAATTATAAATATTTATCATTAAGAAACTAAATAAATTCATATTTAAGTGCTGCTACAACTGGCTGCTGAGTCGATGCCATAGCTTTTTCCCTGCGTTTGCATGATTTATCGTCATCTCTCCTCTGGTGGCCTGTGTTTGCATCTATCATTGTTCATCCTCACTTTTCTCAGGTATTTCTCTCTTTGAACCGCGCGCTTGTGCGCGTATTTACTGGCTCGGAGAGCCGCCGCAGGTTTACCTGCCGACCTTTGAGATCCGGCATGTATCCGACCCATTGACGTCGCCCCACGAGCTGCAGACTATGCTTGGGTACAGCGCGGGTTACTCGCAGGAGGTTTTGCGGTTTTCCGGGGGCGATGCGGTATCCTTCGACACCATCATTGCCACCGCGCGCGACGACATCGCCTTCGATCCCAACAAGCTGCGCATAGGGGAGCGCTTCTTGGAAAGCTCGAAAAGGCAGCTGAAGAGCGAGCACGAGGTGATGATCGTTGGCGCCTACATCAACCAGACGCTCACAATTTACGTCTACAAATTCCACTGCTACATCGGCTGCATCAAGGAGCATGTGATAAGTCGCTTCGACGACGATCCGACACGAGGGGACTTCAATGCCATGAATTCGCCACTGCTCGTGCGGTTCTCGGGTTATCCGATTGGCAGAGCTGACGCCAACTGTGCGGTCGAGGTTGTGTCTGACATTGTGTTGCGAGCCA